>CM018041.1:30773347-31313347 GCA_008638375.1 Nyssa sinensis | reverse complement strand
GATCTCTCTAATTCTTAAGGTTGTTACTAGATTAAACCTTTAGCGCTTGTCTTGGGTTGTTTAGTAGTTAGGGTTAATTAGATTGCTTGTTTTCTAATTAACTACGACTAAGGAGTGATAGAAAAATAGTTCCAACGGTGATTATTCAAAGTGTGAATTGATATATATTTGCATCAATGATCAGTTGTAAAATTTTGATGGTGGATCTTGACTTAGACCAATGCTTTTTCTTTTGATTGATTTCAATACTTTAATTTGAATTGTTCCTTAGTTGTTTTTCTTAAAATTGTTTTCGTTATACTCAAACCTCCCCTCATCCTTGTTCACATAGCATAAAACTAGGCTAGATACTCTCTGTGGGAACGATCCTTACTCCACTACTACATATATTTTTTTTAGGAGTTTAGGTTTTAGTTTTTTTGGTTTCCTGTGACAGCATACCAAGTGTTCTATGACAAATATTTCCTGCGGTCAGTTAAGAACCAGAAAATAGCAGAATTTGCAACTCTCACCTTGGGGAGTATGACTGTCAAAGAATATGAGGCCAAATTCATGGTGCTGGCCTGCTTCTCGCCCTATATCATTGCCACAGAGGATTTAAAGGTCAAAAAAATTAAAAGTGGCCTCAGGAACAACATCAAGTAGAGGATCGAGCCTTTCGAGCTTACAACGTACAACGCAGTGGTAAACTGTGCCAAGATCTTCAAGAGAGCAAGAAATGCCCTAGCTCAGAAGAAAGATAAGAAAAAGGCTAGCACTACTCCTCAACTAATAAAGAGTATCAAGACATGAGCCAAGAGTGTGACCTTCGTCAATGAGGGGGGTAACACTAGCCAAAAGACTTCAGAGACTCCATTGTGCCCTACCTGTCAAAAGCGTCACTATGCACCCTGTCGGCAACTTACTAGGGCCTATTATAAGTGTGGGAAAACCAGACATGTAGAGATATGAAAAATGAGGATAAATTTTTCTTTTTTGTCGGTAGGACACTATTCATGCGTAGTTTTGCTGGTAAGGCATTTACATGCATCATTTAAAAATATATCATATTTATAAGCATATTTTTAGTGTGTCATAGAAGACAAATATACTTAAAATATTAAAATACACATCTTGTAAAAATTTGAGCCTATTCGGAGATAGTTTCAAAAATTGGACCAAAAGGGCATCCGGGTGGCCCGGGTGGATCCGGCCAAACCCGGCCACATGAAAAAATTTATTTTTTTTTGTAAATTTTCATTTAAAATAATTATAAGAACTTTGGCTTAAACAAAATATTGAATTGAGGCATTTTAGGATGGGTTGTAGTGTAACGGGGCCCAGATTCATTAAGGGCAAAAGGGTCATTTTGCCCCCCTTGCCCCTCTACTATAAATACAGCCCCTTAGTGTATTTTTATCATAATTTGGCTTGAAAATCAGAGCAACTCACGTTCATGGTGAAAAGGTGAAAAAAAGCCCTAGGTTTTCCAAGCTTCAAGCCATCAAAACACACTCCTAGGCCGGGATTCTTGCGAGGCTTCCTTCTAGGAAGTTCTTCCTCTCATCAACCTCTATATTCTCACTGATTGGTTTGGCTGTGCAATGAACACAACTTCCCCGATTTGAGAAAAACCATTCTAGGTATGATACTTTGCTAAGTTAGGAATAGATTTGAGTTTTCTTGCCTTTCTATGTGTTGATTGAATGATTTAGATGTTTACTTGATGTTGGAAAATCACTTAGGTGGTAGTTGCTTTGAAAACTTAGAGTTGGTATTTTAGGTACTTTTGTGTACTTGAGTATTCTTTTGGAATTTGGAAAAGTGATAAGCATGAACCATGACTATAAGTGAAATTCATTATATTCTAGTTTAGGTTCATGTAGACAAAATCTTATAGTTGAAAAGTTATGATTTATTTAAGGTGTTGGTGTTTTATGTATTTTGTGATCTTTGAGAATTTGTCAAAGTGATGAACGTGTAACTTGTTTATATGTTTGGATTATTATATTCTAGCTTATGTTCATATAGAGAAACTCTTGTGATTTGAGAATTATGATTTATTCCATGAGTTGGTAGTTTGTGCATTTGTGTTTTCTTTTAGAAATTGTTAAAGTACTGAACATGAAACTTGATCATATGTTTAGTTCATTGGATTACGACTTACATTCATGCAGAGAAAGTGTTGTGAATTTGAAGTTATGTTGTACTTTATGAAAAAGACATATTTTTAAGTCATGCTCCATGTGTTGAAGAAATGTTTTATTGAATTGCATAAGAATGAAACCAAAGCATGTTGGCATAGTGTGAATCCTTGGAAGCATGGCGTGAGTTAAGCACTTGGTGTTATGCATTATGAGGGTGTAGATCCTGTGGTGAAAACCTAAAATTGGCCATTGGTACTCATGCCAATGGGGACGGACCGTGAAGTGAGACATAGTGGGGTGCTCGATGGACCTACGGGGAAGGACCGTGAAACCGAGACATGGGTGTGGCATAGAGTTTGCATGTGTGTGTCATGCATATCACCTTTGCATTGTATTGATGAATGGGTAGATGTATAGCTTTTAAAATGTACACTTGCACATGCCACGCCTTAAATTTGTTCCTAGCATTAGCATTGTGTTCTACCAGCGGTTGTGCTGACCCCTCGTGGGATATTATATTTCAGATGAGGTTCCGGATGCTTGAGACTTGTTTAAGTCTTGAAGAAAGGAAGGAAAATGAATCATGAAGCATATTTGGCCCTTGGGGCATGTTTTAGTATGTATGGGCATAAGCCCAGATAGCTTGTATTTAAATTTGGAAAATAGTGGATTAAGGATTATAGGCCTTGGCCATTTTAAAGTGTAAGGGTTTTAGCCCAAATGACATGTAGAACATATTTATTTGATGTTCCTTACATGTATATATATATATATATATATATATTGAAGGAAATGGATGTATGTTTAATTTAATGAACTTGTGGTCATCGAGTGAGGATGGATTATGATGTGGTTATATATATGAAGAATTGCAAACATATTAGGTGGGAAAAAGACTTAGAAAACAAAGGAGGTTATGTCAAAATTTTGGAAAAATTAAAGAATTGATTAAGTGTGTAACAAACCCTTTAAATGGTTGAGAAAAGTGCTCAAAATGGAGGTTTAGAAACCTTGGGAAAATGGGCTAAAAATAGATGAAAAAGTGGCTTGAAAAACTTGGAAAAAAATTCAAAAATAGGAAAAATAGGTTGCAGCCATGAACAGTAAACCTACAGAAAAATCAAAAATAGCTTGCAGTCAGTACAGTACAATCAGCCCAAAACAGCCCCTGTCGCTCGCCAACCCACAGCCCTGCTCGCCAGCACGCACTGCCTGTGAGCGCCCAGCGTGTGCCGCACCTGCCTGTGTGCCCTGCTGCGCCCACTGCTTTGCCCTATTGCCTTGCCTGCTGTCTTGCCTACTACTAACTGTTGTCCTGCCGGCGTGCACCAACCTTGACAGCCACCTAAGATCCACCTTTGGGTCACCTTTTTGAGCTATATTTGGACACCATATTAGGCCATGTTTGGCCACCATTTTGAGCCATTTTTTGCCATTACATTAAGCCATATTGGGCATTTTTTTAGGACACTTTTAGTCATAATTTAAGGCCACACTTGACCACTCCCTTCGACCATTTTTGGGTGGATTTCTTTGTCCTATTCTTGGTCCATGCAATAGGGTATTTGGGAACCCTTTGAGCCATTATTCAAATGACATTTTTAGAAATGTTTTAGGGCCATTTTGGAAGCCACCTTTGAACATGACTTAAATTATTTTAACTATTACTTGGGAGAAATGTTTGAGTAATATTAGGAAGCCATCTTGGTTAAGTTAAATGTCAAGCCTTCACTTATAATTTTGGGGAAACATGGGGGAATGAATGCATACTTAATTAAATTCACCTTAATGATCTTTTATTTACTTTTATTATTTCATTTCACTCACTCCCTAGGTTTGTGGAAATTCGGGGCGTGACAACGAGGTATTAGAGCATAGGTTTGAATACCTAGAGACCGTGGGGTGTTGTTGAACACAATGGGACTATGATGCATGATTTGAAATTTGAGTAAACCTTGTGTAATGTATAACCTTTGACAGCTTGGTATTAGAGTTCTAGTTTGAGAATACTTGGCGATGATAGGTGTTGTTGAACACCATGGGAATCTTGAGGAGAGCATTTGACTTAGTGTAAACTGTTGGTGATATATGGTAGGATCTTGTGTGTTATGTGGTTATTTTTACTGGATGGATGACTTGTTGTGATTATGTGTTAGTTGATGATATACTATGATGCGTGATTACGTGATCTGATGCAGTGTGATATGGATGATATGTATATTGGTATGACCGTATGTGATAACATGGTAAGTGATCTAATGTCTTGGAACAGTGGATGGGGTTTAGACCTTAGGTAAGTTGGACTAGTTGAATACTAGCATGACTTGGACATGTGTATATTGTATTGCTTAAATGGAGTTTTCTTGGCAAAAGACTATGTTTGAATTAGGGGGATATTTGTTAATTGTTTATTGTGAACAATGGGTGGAAGTAGTTGACGTGAGTTTTATAAATTATGATTAAGCAAGTATGTCTACAGGATTTGTTAGGTTATCAGGTAATGGTTGATGATCTCTTATCTTAGGAGAATTATATTAACATGAATGGTTTGAAAAATATTATTGTGGAGTAATCCAGATTATGATGTAATTGAGTTTTGATTTTGTGCTTGGATGAATATTGATAAATTCAAGTGATGTGAATCTGAAAGTTGGCAATTGAAATGATTTCTTTATTTAACTGGAATATGTTATTTTGTGGTGGCCTGTAGAGGCGACCTAGTGATGGATACTATTGACTTACCTAATCCTATAAGATGATCGATACTAATTGGTATGAGAATAATGAATTGGTTAAATGAACTTCTAAATATAAGCCTTGTGAAAATAATGACTTGCATAAAATGGGCCAAATTGAAGTATGAATTATAAACCTAGTTCTAGCATAGTTTGTAAGAGTGATTACACAATTATGATTGAATGAAGGATAAATATTGGTTGTTGCTTTGAAAGAAATTGTATATCAGGTTAAGAGTTGGATGAAGTAAATTTTTGAATAATAGTTTTGTGTTTAAAATGCAAATTATGTGAATATACTTGGGGTAGTGTGACACTGACGAGAATCTGTAGAGATTGCTCGATAGAGATAGCTAACCGCGTCCTTCATTTTGACTTCATTCTACTTGACATACCTAGTTTTGGCATTATATTGAGGACGTATTGGTTGTTTGTTTTTCGGGCGAGTGTAGACTGCTACAAGGGGAAAGTGACGGTGTGTGTAATACCCCAAAATTCGACATGACCCAGATTATATTCTAACCAAATAAAATAAATTATGTGACGATAATGATTCAGAACAGCTCAAAATACAGTGAGCCATGATTGGATTAATTATTAGGAAATATTAATCCAGGCCACTAAAAATGATGTAGGCTCAAGAAATTAATTGAACTAGACGACTGAGCACTGAGATAAATAAATGAGGCCAATACGAATAATTAATTATGAAAAATAAAAATATGAATATCATTTGAGACACGAACGGGTTGGCAAAATAAATAATTATGATAATTGAGCCTCAGTTGTATGGCAAATCTACTTGCGTTTTATAATATAATATTTTATGGAATAAAATATTTAATACGGTGAGATAGAAAAATATATAATAAGACTCAATATATATTGGAAGATAATTAGCCACACACATATAATAAATATATATATATATATGAGCAGCCGAAGCTGCTAGAACCTACAGGAAACGAAAAAATAAATAAATAAATAAATAAATAATAGCAAAGGAAAGGAAAGAGAAGAAGCTTGAAGCTTCTAGAGCACTGACTGCTCTATATAGTAAAACGGAGAAAAAATGAGAGGTGGTTGTGGCCGAAACTACTAGAAGATTGGAAGATCGGGAGAGTTCTAGGCTGAGCTGTACATAGATATATATATATATATATATATATATATATATCTTTACAAAAGGAAAGGAAGGAGGTCAGAGTTGTCACGGTTTGGTTGGGTCTTTTGTGGCGGTGCGACATTTAAAAAGGGATTGTGTAACAGATCAATTTGTGTATAAGTATGTGTGTGCGTCTTTGTGTGGCGGTGCAAAGGGGGACGAAAATACAGTGGTTGATTGATCGTTGAATGATGATGTTGTGGGTGAATGGTGACTGTTGTGACTCGGAATTGTGAGTGTGAATGTTGCAGTTTCGTGGCTCGGAATTGCGTGTAGCTGCTACTGGACTGGCGATAGGGGGTGATGATAGTGCTGCCGCAAGCGGTGCAGGGAAATTATAGAGAATGCAGTAGCAGTTGTTGGTTCTTCTTTGTATTGAAAACGGCTTTGAGAAGCAAAGGGATATCGGTATATATGTGTACGTGTGTATCTCAGTTTGCTAAAAAAAAATTGGAGGAGGAGATTGTGGTGAGTGGAAGTCTAGGATTATGGTTATGAGAATCGATCACACCTGGCTGATGAAGGGAATCAAATTCAGCAGGCTACGACTAAAGTTGGTGTAGCGGTGCAGTGAATTGCAGTCGTGTATTGGTAAAGGAAGAAATCTGTACATGATAGGAAAATTCGGTAACAAAGGAAGTTGATCATTCGAACTTCTAGGGGCAGATTTATGCAATGTTAGTTGTAGTTTTAGCCTTGTGGTGGTGCAATTGATAGCAGCAGTGGCAGCGCTTCAGGGAGTGAAAACAGGGCCTCATGGCGGACAGGTTTGTCTCTATCTCTTCCTTTCCGTTTTGGTTGATGAGAAAATTGAGAAGGGTAACGTTGTGGATTCAGGGGATTTAGCAAAACTTGTGGGTAGCTTCACTGGCTTGCGACTTACAGAACGAATAAAGATGAGATTGAGGGATTGAGAGGTGGTGATTCTTCATAGATTGGTTGAGGGAATTCTATTATTGTCTCGAGGTTATTGTGGTTTTGAGACATTCTTGGTTTTGAAATTCTATAATCAAACTCTTGCTGGTATTTCATGGTTGCTACTATAATTAGGCAATACGCAAGATTAATTGAATATGCAGGTAGTATCATGTGAAGGTTTTGAAGATAGGTCATAGTTGCTAGCAGAATTATTTGAGGAGATTGTCCAGGCAGACCTTGAGGTGTTGCGCAACGGTTTATTTATGGAATCCAAATGAGGTCTAGCCATTCTTGTTGGGATATTGTGCATATGATTCAACATATGCAAAGAGGGAAAATCCAGTAATAGATGAAGCTGACTGTTCAGGTTTGAAGCAGGCTAATAGAAGCAGCAGAGCTATTGTCCAGTGATAAAGGTTAGGGAAACCTGTAACTATCGGATGTTGTGATTTCTATGATGAATTGGAGGAAGGGAAAGTTCTTCAATATCTGATGGATGGGATGATAAAGGGACAGAATCTGTCAGGATCATCATTTACTTGGGAAAAAAAAAAGGCTGAAGAAGCTGATGAAACTGGATTTAAAATGGTTGGCCGACTCGATCAACCTGTTGGTGTATTTTCTTCAACTGCTGAACCGTGGACCGAAGATTAACCTCAAACTCTGGATGCACGAGAATTTGGTTCACGCTTGACTGCAAATTCTCCAAAGATTGGCTGTGAATGGAGATAAGCGTAATATTCAGGTGAGTAACTCGGACTCCTGACTTGGTGTATATTTTCTGTACCACCTAAACTTGCATACTGTATTGCTTTATATGCTAAACTGTTTTATACATTGTACTCTTTAATGCATATGTTTTAATGCATACTCATTACATGTGGCATGATCCTATTTTAACCTGTCTTTTAATATGTTCTATTCTGATTCTATTCGGGTCTACTCTGTTCTGTTGTACGCCGTTTGGAGTCTGTTCTGATTCTGATTCTGATTCGTTGTGTTGTGTCTTATCTGGGGCCCACCATGGGATTGAGTACATCAGTGGATGGATGGCTGGCTATGAGGCGTGGTGAACTCAGCATCCGCTCAATCCTGATCTGTTCCGCTCTGATATTGGGATAGCTGGTTATAAGGCGTGGTGAACTCAGAATCCCAGTATTCAGACATCTGTTAAATCCTATTTGTTCTGCCCTGATACTAGTATAGCTGGTTATGAGGCGTGGTGAACTTAGAATCCTAGTACTCGGGCATCTAGTCCATGTTATCCTGTTCCGTTCTGATCTAACCCCAGAGGGTGGATAGCTGGCTAAGAGGCGGGATGGCTGGTTATGAGGTGTGGGGAACTCAGGATCCCAGTACTCAGCATCCCACATTACTGGGGAAGGATCAGACATACTTGCTGATGCTCTTCTGATTGTTGATCTGTTCTGTTTGATCTGTCTGATCTGGTCAGTTTTGATATGTTCTGTTCTGTTATGTTCTGATTTGTCCGAACAGTTTGTTCTGATATGATCTGTTTGAGCTGCATTTGTTCTACATGAGCTGCATTATTCTAATTGAGCTGCATTAGAGCATGCATGTACATATATGAACTGGTTTTGAAACCCATGGCAGGAACCTATGTTACTCACTGAGCTTGTTTAAGCTCATTCCATTATTTAACATTTTTCAGGTTGTATCTCCATTGGATTAGAAGGCACAAGGAGATGATACTAGTTGGCTGAGAGGCATTCCCAAGTGAGAATCTGATGGCAATAATATGTGGAGACTTAGGTTCTAATGGATTGATCATGGCTATTCAGGTGAGCGTGATGATATAGTTGACTTTATTCGTATATAATAGATGAGTAGGGATATGGCTCATGGAAATGGTACTCTAGAGAGAGTAGTCATGCTCTATGTTATATGTCTGGTTATAGATGTGATCTGTGGCTTAGAGTTATTAACTGTTTGTGACACGATCCGAGACCCACCCTATGCGGATCTCGAGCCGTGCACCCGATCCGACATTGGGTGTCGAATCAAGGGTTCTTATCTTGCTACACAATCAGTGTCACTAACATGCAACAACTAAATATGCGGAAGACTTAAATAAATATTTAGGTAAGGTTGCATGTTATACATAAAGTATTCTCAAAATGCGGAATACAAAATTTCTTAATACAACTAATCTTTCCAGGACGTGGATAACGTGGAAGAGCTATAAGACTATCTGTACTAAGCATTACCCTGCAACTTCAAAAGCATGTCCACTGCTATTTAGATAGCTGCTACTGCTACTGCTACTGCTGCGGCTCTTCTACAACTTCATTTCCTGAAAGGGGTGGTAAGTTTGGGGTAAGCTAACTAAAGCTCAGTAAGTAATTCTCTTTTGCTCTGTCTTGTGTACAAGAATAGAGGCACTATCCATGAAAGAATTAGGATACATGCAGATATGCTAGCCAGTCATAAATACTGAACTCATCTATGATCATCAGAGGATAAGAAATTCAAAGATAAACAAGGAAGATCTGTCTGACAATATAATCATGTGTGCTGAATAAAAGCTGTGAAGTTTCAAAGTCACACATAAACATGAATATGTTCAAGTTACAAATATCGATAACATCAACAATATAAGATACTGATAGCAACGAATCTGCGATGCCATGATGCTTGACCCGAAGGTCATAACTAGACCCGAAGGTCATATCTAGACCCGAAGGTCTTAACTAGACCCGAAGGTCACATCTAGATCCAAAGTCAATTATGTCTAGACCCGAAGGTCATATCTAGACCCGAAGGTCTTAACTGGCATCAGATGGAAATACGATTGATCACAAATCCGGGACTTAAATATCATCCATGAAGAATAAAGTGAAACTATGATTGAACACAACTGTCTGGCCTTTACAGCCCTAGGTACGAATGTAAAAGAAGAATTCAATATACAAATATACTATCATGATCAAGATATATGTATGAACATCATCAAATGCTTCCCACATGACAGCAAAATATCGATGTGGTTCTATAAATTCTGATAACCGTGTAAGGAGTACAATAAGCAATGTATATGGAAAGAGCTATGACTTGGCTTGGAATGTAGCACATACAGAGATCAGAGATTACTTACTCTTTTTACCGATCCTTAGAACTCAAGCTATTCCCTCTCCTTTATCTTTTGACGTGCCTGTCATTGGAAATGTACTCAGTCTATAATCATAACTCATTTATGCTATATATTCAAATTTGCTTATCTTGGCTATTGGTATCTTAATTACTAATTTGGATGTCATCATTGTATCTGGAACGTCGAATACAAGTGGTTTAGGCTTTTACGGATCTTAAATCGGACTCTTAGATTGAAAAGGGCAAAACTGTCATTTTGTATTTTATGTGTCTTTTATTCCTGGGACCTCTTTTCAACATTTTGACCTCACCATTGGTTCCAGAAGGCTCGAGATAATAAAAATTGACTATTTATTTGCCTCGTTTGGACTTCGTTTGACCTATTTTTGACTTAGGGGTAATTTCATAATTTATTAAATTTTCTGTTGGGCCTCAGTGGGATTTCTCATAAATATTGAGGTTGGTTTGCAATTATCAATAGTTCCGGTCTGAACCCACTAGTTTAGGGTTAGAAACCCTAAACCGGTTTAAACCCCCACTGAACCGACCGGTTCAGGTGAACTCAATCAACAAAATGGCCCACGATTTTCCGACCATTACTCCGGTTGCCACTTCCGGCACCGGTCGCCGGAACTGCCACCTTTCCCCACTGTTTTCCACCTCATTTGACGTCCATTTCCTCTGATTTTCATATCAAATTACCTCTAACAATCTCAACAACTCGTTTAAACTAGATTTGACCTGATTTCTTACCGTTTCCGGCACCCATAATCGGTTTTCCGGCCACTGCTCTACTTCCGGCCAATTCAGTTTTCTTACACATTTCGTTGTCTATTCTTACTGATTTTCATATCAACTGATCCTAAATCTTTAGGCATTCACTCTAGACCTGTTTTAGACCACGAAAATATACAGTTTTCAATACCCGGTTAGCTATTCCGGCCATGCACCGGTGACGAATATTTTGACTAAACTTGGTCATTCCGAGACCATTTTACACTATTTTTCTTGCGTTGAGTTCCTGAAACTATTTCTTACTTATTTACAACTCCAAAATTGAGATTACTCTATCGTATAAAAACCCACCATTGTTGATCGAAGCTAAATCCTGGTTTATTTAATCATTTTCTTCAGGTCTTTGGTTCGATTGAAACTATGATGAGCTAAAAATTGAAGGACAATTTAAAGCAATTTAAATGACTTTCATACCTGTTTTTGATTCCAGTTTTCCAATTTCTTTTTTTTTTTCTTCTTCCTGGTTTTCTCTTGCTCACTGGTCTGCACTTCAGTTCTTCTTCACGCCACAATTTCTTTCCTTCTTACACTTCCTTTTTCTCCCTTTTTATTTCTTTAATCCTCTCCTCCACCCATTCTTTAGTCGGTAGCTTTGCCACCTGTAGCTACGGATGACACACATGCATACCTGTACATACACGGCTGCCATGCAGCCCTCAATCTTCCAGCTCTCGACAAGTCACCCTCCACTTATTCTCTCTCTCAACGTCCCAATGTGCCCACTGATTTCAATTCTGCCCACTGTTTTCCTTTGGCTTTTCATATCACTTATAATATATATATATATATATTATATATATATATACACTTTTACATCATAATATATTACATTACCTTAATATATATATATATATATTATCAAATCCAACCTGTATGTATATACCCATATTTATGTATGTAATATACTTAAATAATCATATATGTATGTATTTCCACTTAAATATACGTATATTTAATTGCACGTTTTTCAAAAAATTGACTTCTGGTGCGACAGTACCCGGTTACTTGTGGCTGTCTGCCATTTACACCCATGCAATGTAGGTTATTAAATTGAGCGTCAATTTTTTACTTACGTAGTCAAATTTTGGTACAGCCCGAGATTATACGTTATGATTCGGTTCACCCGGGTCGGGTACTGACTACTTCGGGTCGGATACCAGCTAACTCGGGTCGGGGTATTACATTCTTACCCCCTTAAAATAAGTTTGTCCTCAAACTTAGCATTCTAACTCCGGGGTTTTCGTGGTGTCTTTAACAATCGTGGTATGGCTCGAACAAATGTTCCATTAACTAGATCAAACTTTTTCGCTAGGAACCAAGTTTTACAGTCACATCAATTCAAGTTTTACAATCACATCAGATAAATTTTCTAACTTTTTAAATTTCTCATGAGTATATCAAATTCCCGTGTGAATTTCAAGTTCTTCTATGGTTCTTTCAAAGAGTCAAACTATCTCCTTGATGCAATCTTCAACTAATCGCCCTAAAGTCTGTATTGTGTTGGTAAATCTATCCACAATAACGCATATGCTGTTGCTTTCTTTTGACGTTTTGTTGGCAATCGTGACATAAAATCTGTTGTCATACGCTTCTATTTCCACTCTGATATTGGAAACGGCTACAAGAGTCCTCCGGGCTCTTGGTGTTCAACCTTAGTTTACTGGCACACTGTACGATGTGCAATATACTCAACTATGTTCTGGACCACCAGTAAGTATTTCTGCCATTACGATACATTTTGGTGTTTCTTGGGTGTATGACGAATCTTGAATGGTGTGTCTCATCTAGAATCTCCTTTCTAGTTTCTGGTATGTCTGGCACATAAATTCGGTCCTAGTAATACAACACTCCATCCCAGATGGCAAATTACTAGACCTTGCCTACTTCAACATCCTAACAAGGTTTGGTCAATGCTGCATCTTGGGACCTGTGGGTTATGGGCCTACCACACTTCCGCTGCGGTACTCTGATTCTGTCCGTAATAGATGGACTAACTATGATATTGGCACACGGTGCTCCTAAACTAGGCAGAACCATCTCAATTTCCATTCAGCTCCTGTAGCAACTCTATCGGATAAGCTAGACTTTCTAGCGACTGTCGACTAAGGCATCTGTTATCACACTTATCCTTCCTATTGGGTTTTCTATTCTTGTTTAAGATTTAGTCAGGTGGTTTAAGCTTTCTAAATTTAATATTGTTCATAATACCTTTACTGTTCCTAGATCTTTACTTCCTTCTACATTTGGAAGCATTCTAGTAGGGGTTCTACAATTTCGTATATCATTTTATTTCACGATTCTTTCTAAATAATGATGCACTACTCTTTCAGTTTCCTTGCCATCATTTAGGTTACATTAATCTCTAAAAGTTCTCAGGTTATTCATCACAAACTTTCCTTTGGCTTAATGGAGGGCCATTCTTTATTCGAGTCGGATCTACTACTCAGGTTACTGAGGTTTATCAGATATCTCAGTCTTTTCTCAGGATCTCTACATTTCAAAATGTTAGCTTCTAATAGTCTTGTTTGCTGAGTAGTTATCTACTAAACTCTCTTTATCTTTAACTTTTTAGGGTTTATCTATTTACTCAAGACTTTTCACATTTCTGGTATGTCATCAATTTATTACACAAATTGATAAATTTTATTAACTCCCATGGACTTACCCCCTTTAAACTACCTTATGACTCCAATGAAATGTCGATCCCCAGTCCTTAGATGGCTTAGAAGTTCAGATCTATCATCTATTATCAAGACTCCTATAGTGCTACGTCAAATCTCCAAAAGTGGAACTTAGTACTTATGGCTCAGGTACTCTGTGGTTCTCGATCCACATCTTAATGCTTCTGATGTGGTCAATGGTCTGGGAACCACTCCACTAATCATTGCACATCTTTCCGTACTCTTTTGTTTAATTTATAGTGATCTCGAAAGTCGAGGTTTTGACTTTTAACTTCCTCGAGGTTTTAGGCTTAAGCATTTCAATGCTTATTTCTTTAGTCCTTGGACATATTGCTATGGATTCATTATGCTTTCATAACTCACTCGAAGTCATCTTTTACAGTCATTTGACTGTTTCTCTAGGTTATGCCCGTGGATCTCTACCATTCATAAACCTTTACTTTTTAATCAATTTCTTTGGTACTAATAATATAAAAGTAACGGTGTAGCTAATACCCCCTCTTATCATTTAGAATACATTAGGTTTTGCATTCAAGTATTTTAATCTTTACTTAAGAATAGAGTCTTTAATTTTCTAATTTCACTTTGGACTCTATCCCATGCACTTGGCGGCATGATTTGCAACAAGAGAGATTTCTACTGAAAGTTCACATGGTTGGGGTTTGGACTGGTGAAACAAGAGGGACCGTCCTGCCAAGTCGGCTGGAAGGTTAAATGATGATTGTAGTGCCAGTGGAATGTTGACTACAACCAGATAAAGGTTGGATATGTTCACATCTGAGGAACAGGATGTTCCTTTGGACGTTGAATTAATTATGATGGTCTTTTGTTCACGATTGAACCTTCCATAGATTTTCGTTCCCCCATTCCTTTATGGATTTAGTATGGCAACTATACTTTGTTCGTTTCTTCTTTAAGTCTTAACAGACTTATTAAGAATTTCTTCGAGCAGTCTTTTACCCCAGTTAACAATTCTTCGTATGTTTATAGAGGTTCTTAACTGTAAGATCATATTTGGTTCACCATGAGCCTTCTAAATCATTTGAACTATTTAATTCTCGAAGTCTCATGACTCTCTAATTTACAACCATTATTTTGGTTTTACTTACCTTTGTTCAAAAGGTTATTTGGGTGTTTAGTTTTTTCGTACTCAGCAATCATATTCGGTTTTCATCACATCCCCAAATTTACAAATCTGTTCTCCTAGAGAACCTTTTCAACCGTATGGGGAGTTCTTATGCATTCCGTGACTTCAAAGTCACATTATCATATGATCAGTCTTATCCGTAACCAAGGATTTAATATCATGCTGGTACTTACACATTTGTAAGGATTGCTATTCACAATCTTGTCCACTCTGGGACTTCATGTCATGTTTTAGAATTATTTAAACAATTTAGTTATCTTGTCATTAGATCACCACTTCTGGTATCTAGAGTTTTTCATGATTAATGAAGGTTTTTGTAATCATGGAAGTTTACAACTTCTTCCAATACCATAGTTTTAGTCATTCTTATATTCTCCCCAATTACAGTCGTTATCGTAGTACCTCAAGAAATCACGTACCTCTTATATCTTAATTGTGTCCCCACACATCTTTCTAGACATTTGCTACAAGTTCAGCCTCTTTAACCATTAGATCCTATTGGTCCTCAAAAGTCATTTAGAATCGTCAATCATTTATCTTTTGAAGCAGCTCGGCTAACTCGATGGAGTATTATTCACAGTTGGGTTGTACAGTCATCTAGTTCAACATGATTCATTGAATTTCACCCCAATAGTCATTCATCATACGGCAGTCTCCAAAAGAATTATCATAACATTTATAATGTTATCTTTAACAGTCTCGTCTATTCAGTAGTTATCTCTCGAGGCTCTATTTGTCTTTACTTTGTTAGGGTCTACTTATGATTCACTCAAGAATCCTCATATTTCTGATATGTCACCAAGTTATTCGGAGTCTCAAATTCATCATGTCACCATGTGTTTGACCATCTTTATTGTCCACGAGTCATCAAACCCAATCATAATATAGTCTTTCTCAGAGACTGTTAACCTCAATACTTAAACACATTATCGTCCCCCAAAAGCTAATGATCAATTAATCATTTAAATAATCTAATCCTCAAATCCAAGTGTTGGAAAGATTTTTCCCAAAAGAATCATTAACCATAAGTTATAATATAGTCCTCGATTTCTCAAAATCATCAATTTCGTTCACAAGCCTACTGTGGTCTCCCGAGGATTACCGTTCATTTGATAATCTTAGTCACCCAAGAAACATCAACTTTAATCATGACTTGGTCTTCCCTAAAGACCATTAACCTAAGCTCTGATACCAATTTGACACGACCCGAGACCCACCCTATGCGGATCTCGAGCCGTGCACCCGATCCGACATTGGGTGTCGAATCAAGGGTTCTTATCTTGCTACACAATCAGTGTCACTAACATGCAACAACTAAATATGCAGAAGACTTAAATAAATATTTAGGTAAGGTTGCATGTTATACATAAAGTGTTCTCAAAATGCGGAATACAAAATTTCTTAATACAACTAATCTTTCCAGGACGTGGATAACGTGGGAGAGCTATAAGACTATCTGTACTAAGCATTACCCTGCAACTTCAAAAGTATGTCCACTGCTATTTAGATAGCTGCTACTGCTACTGCTATTGCTGCGGCTCTTCTACAACTTCATTTCCTGAAAGGGGTGGTAAGTTTGGGGTGAGCTAACTAAAGCTCAGTAAGTAATTCTCTTTTGCTCTGTCATGTGTACAAGAATAGAGGCACTATCCACGAAAGAATTAGGATAAATGCAGATATGCTAGCCAGTCATAAATACTGAACTCATCTATGATCATCAGAGGATAAGAAATTCAAAGATAAACAAGGAAGATCTGTCTGACAATATAATCATGTGTGCTAAATAAAAGCGGTGAAGTTTCAAAGTCACACATAAACATGAATATGTTCAAGTTACAAATATCGATAACATAAACAATATAAGATACTGATAGCGACGAATCTGCTGATGCCATGATGCTAGACCCGAAGGTCATAACTAGACCCGAAGGTCATATCTAGACCCGAAGGTCTTAACTAGACCCGAAGGTCATATCTAGACCCGAAGGTCTTAACTAGACCCGAAGGTCATATCTGGATCCAAAGTAAATTATGTCTAGACCCGAAGGTCGTATCTAGACCCGAAGGTCTTAACTGGCATCAGATGGAAATGTGATTGATCACAAATCCGGGACTTAAATATCATCCATGAAGAATAAAGTGAAACTATGATTGAACACAACTGTCTGGCCTTTACAGCCCTATGTACGAATGTACAACAAGAATTCAATATACAAATATACTATCATGATCAAGATATATGTATGAACATCATCAAATGCTTCCCACATGATAGAACAATATCGATGTGGTTCTATAAATTCTGATAACCGTGTAAGGAGTACAATAAGTAATGTATATGGAAAGAGCTATGACTTGGCTTGGAATGTAGCACATACAGAGATCAGAGATTACTTACTCTTTTTACCGATCCTTAGAACTCAAGCTATTCCCTCTCCTTTATCTTTTGACGTGCCTGTCATTGGAAATGTACTCAGTCTATAATCATAACTCATCTATGCTATATATTCAAATTTTCTTATCTTGGCTATCGGTATCTTAATTACTAATTTGGATGTCATCATTGTATCCGGAACGTCGAATACAAGTGGTTTAAGCTTTTACGGATCTTAAATCGGACTCTTGGATTGAAAAGGGCAAAACTGTCATTTTGTATTTTATGTGTCTTTTATTCCCGGGACCTCTTTTCAACATTTTGACCTCACCATTGGTTCTAGAAGGCTCGAGATAATAAAAATTGACTATTTATTTGCCTCGTTTGGACTTCGTTTGACCTACTTTTGACTTAGGGGTAATTTCATAATTTATTAAATTTTCTGTTGGGCCTCAGTGGGATTTCTCATAAATATTGAGGTTGGTTTGCAATTATCAATAGTTCCGGTCTGAACCCACTGGTTTAGGGTTAGAAACCCTAAACCGGTTTAAACCCCCACTGAACCGACCGGTTCAGGTGAACTCAATCAACAAAATGGCCCACGATTTTTCGACCATTACTCCGGTTGCCACTTCCGGCGCCGGTCGCCGGAACTGCCACCTTTCCCCACTGTTTTCCACCTCATTTGACGTCCATTTCCTCCGATTTTCATATCAAATTACCTCTAACAATCTCAACAACTCGTTTAAACTAGATTTGACCTGATTTCTTACCGTTTCCGGCACCCATAATCAGTTTTCCGGCCACTGCTCTACTTCCGGCCAATTCAGTTTTCTTACACATTTCGTTGTCTATTCTTACTGATTTTCGTATCAACTGATCCTAAATCTTTAGGCATTCACTCTAGACTTGTTTTAGACCACGAAAATATACAGTTTTCAATACCCGGTTAGCTATTCTGGCCATGCACCGGTGACGAATATTTTGACTAAACTTGGTCATTCCGAGACCATTTTACACCATTTTTCTTGCGTTGAGTTCCTGAAACTATTTCTTACTTATTTACAACTCCAAAATTGAGATTACTCTATCGTACAAAAACCCACCATTGTTGACCGAAGCTAAATCCTGGTTTATTTAATCATTTCCTTCAGGTCTTTGGTTCGATTGAAACTATGATGAGCTAAAAATTTAAGGACAATTTAAAGCAATTTGAATGACTTTCATACCTGTTTTCGATTCCAGTTTTCCAATTTCTTTTTTTTTTTCTTCTTCCTGGTTTTCTCTTGCTCACTGGTCTGCACTTCAGTTCTTCTTCACGCCACAATTTCTTTCCTTCTTACACTTCCTTTTTCTCCCTTTTTATTTCTTTAATCCTCTCCTCCACCCATTCTTTAGTCTGTAGCTTTGCCACCTGTAGCTACGGATGACACACATGCACACCTGTACATACACGGCTGCCATGCAGCCCTCAATCTTCCAGCTCTCGACAAGTCACCCTCCACTTATTCTCTCTCTCAACGTCCCAATGTGCCCACTGATTTCAATTCTGCCCACTGTTTTCCTTTGGCTTTTCATATCACTTATAATATATATATATATATATATATTTATATATATATATATATTTTATATATATATATATATATACTTTTACATCATAATATATTACATTACCTTAATATATATATATATATTATCAAATCCAACCGTATGTATATACCCATATTTATGTATGTAATATACTTAAATAATCATATATGTATGTATTTCCACTTAAATATACGTATACTTAATTGCACATTTTTTGAAAACTTGACTTCTGGTGCCACAGTACCCGGTTACTTATGGCTGTCTGCCATTTACACCCATGCAATATAGGTTATTAAATTGAGCGTCAATTTTTTACTTACGTAGTCAAATTTTGGTACAGCTCGGGATTATGCGTTATGATTCGGTTCACCCGGGTCGGGTACTGACTACTTCGGGTCGGATACCAGCTAACTCGGGTCGGGGTATTACAGTTTGATTTTAAACTTGCTCTGTGGTACATACCTCTAATTGTGGAAGACTGATGAGTTGCATTTCTGAGATGAAATGTTTTAATTTTCGTTGTTCTGACCCTACATTGGAATGCAATTCATCGTAAGTTTCAGAAGTTTGCCTTTGGTTGGTCGCATTGTCAGTTGGGAAATCGACAAGGCGGCTAACTGGCATCACATCTTCGGCATCCGCGTAGGGTGGGGTAGCGAGATGTGACAGTGTGTACTCTTGAAGGAGATAGTTTTTGTTTCACAGGGTGTCCGTGGATCTTTCTAGGATGGACTTTGTTATGAGTTAGGAAAGGTTAGACCTCGACTTTATTAGACTGATTTGGATTACATGATTAGGTGAGTGCTTGTTACTTTTGTGTGTGAAATTGTACAATATGTGGTGTGTTTGATTTTTTATGAACTAGGGATAAATGCTTATATCTATATGGTAGACCTAGTGATTTATGAGGTAGGCTATGTGCCTAGTTACCTATATGGTAAGTTGTATACTTATTCGTGTGTATGTCTATTCTTAAGATGGATCCATACTTAAGTGTTTATGTGGTAAGCTACGTGTTAGCTATTGAGTATTGTTTGTTGATTCTATATGCGTATGCTAGGTTAGTACCCGATATTCATAGGGTTACAGCACTACGACTCTGATATCTAAACAGACTGGATTGGTAGCAATGCATGTATAAAAGTATGCTTAATCATGTTATGTATGTATGAATGATTAAATGAATATTAACTGTTATGAGCATATAATGTAGAAATGTATATACTAGGTCATAAACCCATGTGGTTAGGATCACTTGAAATTGTATTATGAATATACTGAATTGGTAGCAGGTTTTGAGTTATAAGTGAATGGACTGGCCAATCCATCACCCAGTAACGAAAGGAGCTGTGATCCGTGAAGGGTTATCACCTAGTTATATACAGAAAAAAAGGTAAAAGATACCTAGTAAGACGATTTAAGGCAACAAGGAAAAATGAATTAACTAAGGCGAACTTGCATGAGTATGTACTAATTACATGATGGAAACGTAATATATCTTTAGTATTTGTCAAGGTTTGATTGATTTGTTATATGTGCTAAGTATAAGATTTTTTTTTTCTAATGTGCGTGTAAGGTATAAAGATATAAATAAAATATGTTAAATTTTTTGATGTGTAAGGCACATGTATTGCATGTTTTGTTTTTATATACACCCATGGACTGGGTACATATGTGCTTACATGTTTATGTTGCATTTTGGAGCATGTCATTAGATAGTGCATGGAATTAAAAGCTTGAGAGCTTAAAAGGATAAAGATGGAAAAAAATTTTAACCATATGTGGGAGTGTGTATGGAATATACCTTGGATACGGGGTAGAAGAGATTTTAATTTATCTTTGATGAACTAGATTGCTAAACTATTATTTGATGATAGTGTTGTTGATATAGAGAGTGAATTGTGAATGGCATGGTTAGGTCAAACTGGTGGTGAGTATGATTTCAAAATTTTGCTTAACATGTAAATTGGGAATGGAAATTTTAATTTGGAATATGGGATGATCTTGTGAGAGTTCAATGACTTGTGAATAGAAATGGTACATTATTATTAATATTGGGGTTATGATTTACTGCCAATATTGGTGGATACTTTTAGAATGTAAGATTAGTTGGGGTTAGTATGTCTCGGGGATGGAGTGACTTATAGATATGCATACTAAGCTGTGGTTGATTATTGAGAAGTATAATAGTGCATTTGAAGGCTTTTAATCTTTAGTGGAGTATTAAAATGCTATAAATTTTGTTATGATTATTTCCTATTGTGGCCACATGGTGGTTGGATTGATCTTCAAGGGTAAGGTTTCCGATTATATTTCTTTGATGGTAGAAGTCATTTGTTAGTAAGGCTTGTGTATGCCTGTTTTATTTTTCCTAGTTGATGGATGATAGATTTTGATCATAAATTTACATGATGAGTGAACACTAATAGTGATGAATTAAATTGGGACATTCTGAGGATTCACTTGGAAGATTACTATTGTAGGGAGAGTGAATTCTCCCTAGAATGATTTGATAATGTATCTAGTGATGATTGTGAAATTATGAGTTGAAAACTCAATTTGAGGACTTATGATGAAATGACTGAATGATGAATCTGATGTGTAGAATGGTTTCTGATTATGTTGATTATAGTGACTAAATTGAGTTAGATTTGAAACTAATGTGATAAGTTCCATATGATTGACGGACTCTTTTAATTAATCGAGAACTCGACATGAGTGTTATAGATCTTTGCAAGATCTTGATTGATAAAATTATTGGAGAAGTAGCCTATCAGTTGGCGCTACCGCCACAGTTATCTGGGGTTCACGAAGTCTTTCATGTATTAATGTTGGGGAAGTATAAGCTTGACCCTTCACATATACTAGATTGGGTCGATCTTGAAGTGCAGGGTGGTGTTTCTTATGATGAGAGGCCTGTAAAGATATTGGACTCAAGGGACCAGGTTTTGCGGGGCAAGACCATCCCTTTGGTTAGGGTTCTTTGGAGCCATTATAGGGTCGAGGAGGTCGCTTGGGAATGTGAGATTCAAACCCGTGGTAGGTGTCTGGAGTTGTTTGTTTCTAGAGGTAGATTTTTAAATTTTGGGACAAAATTTCTTTAAGGAGGGAAGGATGTAGAGATCTAAAAAAATGAGGATAAATTTTTTGTTTTTGCGAGTAGGGCACTATTCATACGTAGTTTTGCCGATAGGGCATTTACATGCATCGTTTAAACATAAGTCATATTTAGAAGCATATTTTTGAGTGTGTCATAGAAGAGAAATATGCTAAGAATATTAAAATACACCTCCTATAAAAATTTGAGCATATTCAGAGATAGTTTCAAAAATTGGACCAAAAGGGCATCCAGGTGGATCCGGCCAAACCCGGCCACAGGCGAATTTTTTTTTTTTTTTGTAAATTTTAATTTAAAACAATTATAAGAACTTTGGCTTAAAAAAAATATTGAATTGAGGCATTTCGGGATGGGTTGTAGTGTAACGGGGCCCGGATTCATTAAAGGCAAAAGGGTCATTTTGCCCCCCTTGCCCCTCTACTATAAATACAGCCCCTTAGTGTATTTTTATCATAATTTGGTCTGAAAATCAGAGCAGCTCACATTCATGGTGAAAAAGTGAAAAAAAGCCCTAGGTTCTCCAAGCTTCAAGCCACCAAAACACATTCCTAAGCCGAGATTCTTGCGAGGCTTCCTTTTAGGAAGTTTGTTCCTCTCATCAATATCTATATTCTCACCGATCAGTTTGGCTGTGCAGCGAACACAACTTCCCTGGTTTGAGAAAAACCATTCTACGTATGATACTTTGCTAAGGTAGGAATAAATTTGAGTTTTCGTGCCTTTCTATGTGTTGATTGAATGATTTAGATGTTTACTTGACGTTGGAAAATCACTTAGGTGATAGTTGCTTTGAAAACTTAGAGTTGGTAGTTTAGGTACTTTTGTGTACTTGAGTATTCTTTGGGAATTTGGAATAGTGATAAACATGAACCATGACTATAAGTAAAATTCATTGTATTCTAGCTTAGGTTCACATAGACAAAATCTTATAGTTGAAAAGTAATGATTTATTTAAGGTGTTGGTGTTTTATGTATTTTGTGATCTTTAAGAATTTGTCAAAGTAATGAACGTGTAACTTGTTTATATGTTTGGATTATTATATTCTAACTTATGTTCATGTAGAGAAACTCTTGTGATTTGAGAATTATGATTTATTCCATGAGTTGGTAGTTTGTGCATTTGTGTTTTCTTTGAGAAAATGTTAAACTAATGATCATGAAACTTGATCATATGTTTAATTCATTGGATTGTAACTTACATTCATGTAGAGAAAGTGTTGTGAATTTGAAGTTATGTTGTACTTTATGAAAGAGACATATTTTTAAGTCATGCTTCATGTGTTGAAGAAATGTTTTATTGAATTGCATAAGAATGAAACCAAAGTAGGTTGGCATAGTGTGAATCCTTGGAAGCATGGCGTGAGTTGAGCACTTGGTGCTATGCATTATGAGGGTGTAGATCCTGTAGTGAAAACCCAAAATTGACCATTGGTACTCATGCCAACGGGGACGAACCGTGAAGTGAGACATAGTGGGGTACTCGATGGACCTACGGGGAAGGACCGTGAAACCGAGACATGGGTGTGGCATAGAGCTTGCATGTGTGCGTCATGCATATCACCTTTGCATTGTATTGATGAATGGGTAGATGTATAGCTTTTAAAATGTACACTTGCACATGCCACGCGTTAAATTTGTTCCTAGCATTGGCATTGTGTTCTACCAGCGGTTTTGCTGACCCCTCGTGGGATATCATATTTCAGATGAGGTTCCGGATGCTTGAGACTTGTTTAAGTCTTGAAGAAATGAAGGAAAATGGATCGTGAAGCATATTTGGCCCTTGGGGCATGTTTTAGTATGTATGGGCATAAGCCCAAATAACTTTTATTTAAATTTGGAAAATAGTGGATTAAGGATTATAGGCCTTGGGCCATTTTAAAGTGTAAGGGTTTTAACCCAAATGACTTGTAGAACATATTTATTTAATGTGCCTTACATGTATATATATTGAAGGAAATGGATGTATGTTTAATTTAATGAACTTGTGGCCATCGAGTAAGGATGGATTGTGATGTGGTTATATATATGTAGAATTGCAAAAATATTAGGTGGGAAAAAGACTTAGAAAATAAAGGAGGTTATGTCAAAATTTTGAGAAAATTAAAGAATTGATTAAGTGTGTAACACACCCTTTAAATGGTTGAGAAAAGTGCTCAAAATGGAGGTTCAGAAACCTTGGGACAATGGGCTAAAAATGGATGAAAAAGTGGCTTGAAAAACTTGGGAAAAAATTCAAAAATAGGAAAAATAGGTTGCAGCCATGAACAGTAAACCTGCAAAAAAATCAAAACTAACTTGCAGTCGGTACAGTAGAATCAGCCCAGAGCAGCCCCTACCACGCGCCAGCCCGTAGCCCTGCGCGCCCTGCCCGTGCTCGCCGCGAGCCTGTGCCCGCTACCCGTGTTCGCGCAACGCGTGCCATGCCTGCCTGTGCGCCCTACTGCGCCCACTACTTTGCCCCACTGCCTTGCCTGCTGCTACCTGCTTTCTAGCCCGCGTGCACCAACCTTGACAGCCACCTGACATCCACCTTTGGGTCACCTTTTTTAGCTATATTTGGATACCATATTGGGCCTAACCTTTGGGCCATGTTTGGCCACCATTTGGAGCCATTTTTGGCCATTACATCAAACCATGTTGGGCATTTTTTTGGGACACTTTTAGTCATAATTTAAGGCCATGCTTGACCACTCTCTTAGACCATTTTTGGGTGGATTTCTTTGGCCTATTCTCGGCCCATGGAATAGGGTATTTGGGAACCCTTTGAGCCATTATTCAAATGACATTTTTAGAAATGTTTTAGGGCCATTTTGGAAGCCACCTTTGAACATGACTTAAATTATTTTAACTATTACTTGGGAGGAATGTTTGAGTAATATTAGAAGGCCATCTTGGTTAAGTTAAATGTCAAGCCTTCACTTATAATTTTGGGGAAACATGGGGGAATGAAGGCATACTTAATTAAATTCACCTTAATGATCTTTTTTTTACTTTTATTATTTCATTTCACTCACTCCCCAGGTTTGTGGAAATTCAAGGCGTGACAGGACATTTCATTAAAAATTGCCCAAAAGGAAACCAAGCCACCAAGGAACCCACGGTAGTAGCTGCTTCAACTGTACCACAATCCCAAGCCCGACAGCTGAGAAACCGGGATGAAGTAAAGAACCCATGAGGTACAGCCTAGTATTCGATCTATTCTCTGACGCTGCAGGGACCCCTATGGCTCAATTAGGTACCCTGTCTGATAATTAAATTCTTTCTAATATATATGTTTTCGTCATTTAACTTGACTACTAAGACATACAAATATTTTAGATACTTATAACGAGGAAGGAAAAAAGATAGAGTCTTGTAACAACCGAGAACCCTTGAGTTTTGGGATAATATAACACCCCGACTTGATTATCGGGAATTTATTCATTAGTTAAATATTAGAGACCTTACAAGCAAAATAGTAATTAAGGAAATTAATCAAGAAAAACATAAAGGCATCAATAATAATGGGACCTTAATTATCGAGGCCGACACATGAAAAAAAAATCAAAACCCTAAGACTTCGATTCGTGAAATCGATACGTGGAAAATACAAGTGTACAAGAAGAAAAAATAAATATAAAGCACAAAAGGAAAAATGAAGTAAAATAAGTAGAAATGCCAAACAAGGCATAAGGAGAAAAATATGGGGAAAAGAGGCCAAAAGTGTTGGTCAAGGGATTTGATCCCAAGACCAAAAAGGTGGGAGAGACTTATAACCCAAAAATAAACCAACTTGGCTCCTAACATAGTTGTGCTATATCTTGCACTAGATACACATATATCTTATATAAAAGCCATCCCACCTCCCAAATCAACCAATCACAACATATGCAATTAGCTTATGTAATATATACATATGTATATGCATGTGTATTTATATATATATATATATATATGTCTTGTATGTAAAAAAGAAAAATCAGAGTGTGTGCATGTGAGGCGGCTAAAGAGGGAGAGAGATAATGAGATAGAGAGAGAGAGAGAGAGAGAGAGAGAGAAAGAAAGAAAGAATAAGAAGAAGGAAAAAGAAGAAGAAGAGAAGAGGAGAAGGGAAAGGAAGTCCATGCATGCCATCTAAGAGCTGTAGTAGCTTGAACTAGAGGGAAGAATCACCACAGTTGGAAGGTAAAAACACTAACTATGCCAAGTTTCTCTCTCTAAAAAATCATAGTTAAAACCTACTATTTAAGGATTTAAAATGATGCATTCATGTGATATTGAAAAAGGAAGAAAAATTCATGAAAAGAGCCTTGTTAAACTAGTAGGAAACATTAGAACTAGTTGACCTGAAATAATGAAAAATAATGTTTTTGTGTAAACTTGCCTTAAGCTTGAAACCATCTTACATGGCTCGAAAGAGCATTGAAAATGGATCATATTGCAAGTTAAACTGATCAAAATGGCCAAAGAACGAGGCAGAAATAGTAAGTTACAGGTAGGGTGGATGATTCAGGTAGTGAGAAATTGTGATGGATTCAGTTGCTTTTAGGATTAGGAAAGTGTTCCCCTAACTCCCAGAAGCACGTAGGAAGAAAAATCACTACGTGGAACCTCACAAAATAGAAGAAAACTTGCTCACCGAAAATGTGGGTCTCGCTGTAGACCCACTGAAACACTCTATTTCGTGCTTAATGACTCACCCAATCACAAAACCAACTATAAATTTGGAATCCTCATGAAAAAATGGGTCGAACCCCATTGGTCTAGTAGCCAGAAATGGTCGCCAGAGATCGCCAACACTAGAGAGGGTGATCGAAACCCTCACCGGAGAAGAAGAACAGTTAGGGTCAGGTTATTGGGTCAGATTTGGGTTAGGCCCTGACCCGAATATAAAGTGGTTTGGGTTCTAATGAAACTGTGTCATTTTGGAAAGTTTGGGTTTTAAATTTAAAAATGAAACTACGGCGTTCGATGTCAGATTTTTAAATTTAAATATACAAACAGGTCTGTTTGGTTGCAGGGGTAGGGGGCCTGATTTGATATCCACTATTGGAAATGGGATAACCTATCCTGGTTTTACCCCAATGTCCGTTGTTTGGCACGTGAAATATAAGAAAAATAAAGGGAAGCCGCAACTCCTTAGTGTCGAACCCCCAACCTCTCACATGTATAAACCCTAAAATCAGTCCTCGGACCACTGTGCCACCATGGAACATGTGACATAATATTAACTAAATAAATATATAATATGAAATTAAATAATTTAATTGATAAATTTAATTTAATTATTATAAATTATCCCGTTACCTAAATAAATTAAACAAGTAGAGTGTTTTAACTATTTTGGGCATTCAGGACCCAATGGCGGGGTTTGTTTTACAAGACGGAATCCTGAAAAATTAAGATACGTAAAATATAAAATTATCGTTTTACCTTTAGTGACGCCCGAAGCCAAATAAAAGTCTGAGAGGGTCTAAATTGACTTTCTTCGATGTTCCAGACCCAATGGTGAGGTTCATGTTACCGAATTAGGTACGAAAAAATAAGACACGTGAAAATACAACCTTATAAAAACTACTACGAGTAGCCCGATTTAAGAAGAAAAAAAGGACCTATCTTAGGAGATTAGGATTCATCCGGCATAAAAATAAGTTTAAGAACACCAAATAGGTGATAATGTAAATGAAATGTGGAATTGACCATTTTTCATAAATTGTTCTTAACAGCTACACGGAAAAAGGAAAGGCAAACCAATAGCGCCAATTCTGAGGATAAGGGTGAGTAATCCTGTACTTTGAAGTGGATATTTAACTCCATGAATGTTGGAGAATTTTAAGTTCAAAATTCCTAAAATATTTTAAGTTCAATTTTCGTATTTATATGATTCATAACTCAAATACTACTGCTTCCATTTTTTTTGAAACTTCTATTGTGACATGCAAGTTACTTCTTCTAGCATGTCTACGTTAAATGAAAAATTTTATTAAATACCTCTCTAAAAATAAATGTCTTTTATTCTAGCTATGTTTTAAATATTCCTCTTCAAAGTGGTTAAATATTCTGAAGCTTATGTGTTAAATGTTATATTTCAAGTATTTGAAGACTCTGTTATAAATTCTTGAAAATCATGTTTTAAAATGCTCATGAAAAACATCTATTTGAAGAAGTCATGTTTTAAATACTTTTAAAAAGTAACTACTTGGAGGTCATGTTTTAATGCTTTTAAATAGCATCTATTTGTAAAGAAATATTTTTACCTACCTCATGTTTGCGAATTGGTAATGTAAGATAATTGTGCATAAGCACTACGAGTTCGTGAGGCCCTTCGACACTCACATACAAGTAAAATGCCTAGTAGAAGGTTTATCCCCAAGGCATGAAATATCTCTATGAGAAGTAAAACTCAGTCCGATTCGAAATGGATTCTTCTATTAAAAAATGAAAATATGTTACCTTCGAAAATGGTAGAAGGTTTAACCCTATATTTCTAAATGTAATTACGTGCTTTGATTTCATGAATAAAAGATTCATGTTTACATAAGAAATGGTAGAAGGTTTTCGAACCTCCATTTACATGAGAAGGGTTTTTAAAGAAATAGCCCGGTTTTAAAATAACAATGGGTCATGCCCTCTTATTTATGAGAAAAAGGATTTTTATTCATCCTATTAAGAAGTAAATGTTTTAAACTCTTTTGGTCATAATTGGCCACCTTATACATGTTTACAAGTTTTTCATTGCATATTGCATGCCTCACTCAAATGCTTTAAATGCTTCGTGTTACGTGTTTTGAAGATCCTTATGCTCTGTATACGTGAAATATTTGTTTTACTTGAATGCTTTAAAATGCTTCGTGTTACGTGTTTTTGAAGTTTTCTGTGTCCTATATTTGTACGTTCCTAGCCTGAATTCTGTGAATTTTTCATGCTATCCTTTTTAAGAAATCATATATTTTGTATTTGAAGTATATGAGAAATCGGTAGTGAATGTTTTTATAAACTCTCTTATAACTAACCCATTACTAGTTGAAAACCCATGACAAAGTACGGGAATTACTCACGAGCTTTTCATAAAGCTCACATGGATTTGTTACCCATGACTCTTTCCGGTGATGAAGATGGTTGGGAACCTTGCCCATACTAAGGAAGGGCATGGGGAGCTCCACACATGACTTAGCAATTTTTTTAGAAATGTTAGGACCCATCGTTGGTCAAATTTTGTAACAACATAATTTTGGACAATTATGTAACTAAGTCTTTCGGGACAATGGACATGTAATATGTATAACTTTAAAATTTTTAGTAATCTCTGCATATATGTTACTTGTACCGATCCAAACAGCGACAGTCACAAATAGATGTGTGGAGAGAAGAAAAAGTTTTTCATGCTTCTGCAACTATAATCCAAGCCGCACCGCCATCTGACACCGCTGCTTTTGGCCCATTCGTCGGCCCCAAAGCCAAAGGGTTGCAGTTGCGTCCCCTTAATCCGCACAGGGTGCATTTTGGGTCGTGTCACGACCCGAAACCCACCCTATATGGATCTCGTGTCGCAGGGCCGGCCTAATGGCCGTCCCTACGTTTTTCATTCTTTTACCAATGTTAACAGTAAATAATGTAAACATAAAATTAAAGTGCGGAAACTTTATTATAAACACTGTTCAAAGACTGGAAACAAATCTGACATTAAACTAAACATGAACCACTCTTAGGTGGTGAGTACATGGGAGAGACTATATCATTCTATTGTGCTCTTCAACTGTCTCCCTACGCTCTTGGCCTCTTATTGTGGTTCTGTAGCATTCTCACTTGAAAAATATAACGGACGAGGTGAGCTAACAAAGCTTAGTAAGTAAAAGCCTATCTCAAATATGGGTTAGGGATTACATAGGAAAACATGAATTCAAGGAACATGATAGCCAGTCATGACAACAATGGCAATTAACAGTAAAGTGCCACAAGGCCAATGAACAGTAAAGCCCAATAACAAGTGTGAGTAGTAATGTAGCATGGATATGGATAAGGCACAATAATCATAATTAACATGAATACTACCACAATAAAACGGTCACAATCAAGTCCAATTAATGAGTGAACGGTCAACATTTCAATGCACACAAAATACCCTTATAACTCCCTAGGTAAGAACACTCGCATCACCATCTATCCGATCACGGATTCGACCCGTATATCACGTCAATCGGCCCGTAGGTCCCGTCAATCGGCCCTATGTCCAGTTAATCGATAAAAACACCCCTATCACCAATTTTTCCCTTCATAGTCTCGACCCGTAGGTCTTGCCAACTCAAAAAACAATCAGATGGATATTGTGACTGAGCATAAATTCGACATTCAATTATAAATCAAGATTCTATCATGATTCTATAAGAAGTGCATAAGGTATGAATGGCATGTAGTAAACGTCAATCAATAAGTCGTTCAAAGCGCAGTACAACATAGCAATAATGAGGTAACAGTCAATAGGCAACCACCAGATAGGACAATATCAATGGTGGGATTACAATAGCAGTTACATACATGAGTACAAAGTTTTGGCAATAATAGAAATAAGGTGGCTTGGAAAACCACGTGTAAGAGATAGAAATTCATTTACCTTATCAATGCATCTTAGTATTCCGCGACGTTCCCTTTCCCTTTCTAGTCTCCTTTCCAACATTCTGTCTGTAGCCTCTTCCTTTGTTTTTCCTCTCTTCTCTTTCACTGGCCCACCTTCTGCTTCTTCCTCCCTTATTTTTTTTCTTTTTTTCTCCTTCCTGTTTTGTGTGCTGCTCCACCGTCACTTGCTTTGTTTCTTTCTTCTCCATTTTTTTTCTCTGCGTTTTTTTTTTTGTTTCTAGTTCTAACGCTTAGGCTTCGAATTTATATATATAAAACTTGCTCTCTTAATTCTCTCTCTCTCTCTCTCTCTCTCCCCATCACCCTTTCCTTTTTTAGGGCATAACTCCCATCTGTTTTCTTCTTTTTTTTTTTTTTTTCAGTTACATGTTGTAACTGCTATCCCTTTATATACACCTTCACATATATATATTTTTATATAATTTTTTTTATACGTATATATATATATATATTGTCCACATATTAAATTCTTATTTTTATTTCTTTCAAATTCTTATTTTATTTTTATTTTATTTCCTTTTAAATTTTATTTTATTATTATTATTATTTTTTTCTCATTTTTTTTTGTCACTATTCGTTTTCCCTTGCATTCATCCATATATTCAAAGCTATTGAAATTCAACCCGTTTATTTCATCATCGTAGAATAAGGCCTTATTTGCTCGGTTACAATGGGTTAGGGTATTACATTCTACCCCCTTTAAATTGAGTTTTGTCCCCAAAACTCGAATGTTCATAATCTAAGAAACTTTATTATCTCATCATGCCAATTTCATCAGCTTCATAATCCCCTTGTTAATCTGTCTCTTGGACTTATCGTTGGTATTAAGATGTCATATTCTCAAGCGAGAAGATTTCTTTTTGTGTATTGATCTTTCTTTGCTTACGACCATTATTGTACTTCCCTTCAATATTTTCAGCGTCATATTCCCCTTTGGTTTTCAATAAACATCTTTTGGTTCGTGTTGGGACGGTTTACTCATATTCTCTTTGCATTACCATTTTTATTCCCTACTCAGATGTCCTCAAATTTATTCAAACTTTCCATTTGTGATTTCTCAATCAGATATTCATTCCTTGCTTATTTATCAATCCTCTTTGCATTTTATTTATTTTTTGACATTCCTTTCTTTGTTTTCAAATTCGAGTTCATTTATCCTTTTATGAATTAGATAGATTGAGGAAATCAATTCCTCTATTAAAGGCTGATACCTTTTACAATTGTTCTTTTCACAGGTTTCGATTCCTTGTCCCTTCATTGATTAAGGTATGGTACATATACTTAGAAAATTGTAGGGTAGTCTTTTACCCCAGTCACTAATTCTTCATGTGACAGTCTACTTCGAAAGCATCCTTAATGGTGTTATCATATTTGGTTTACCTTGGATTTTTCACATCATTTGATCAATTCAAATCTCAAAGTCTTATGACTTGTTAGTTTATAACCATTCTTTTGGTTTCACTTACCTTTGCTCAGAAAGGTTGTTCAATTGTCTTATGCTCGTCATTATGTTCGGTTTTTCACCATATGTTACATTTTATTTCTCCCCAATCGCTATTCAACGTTTACAAATTTGTTATGTCAAGAACTTATTCAACCGTAGAGGGAGTTCCTTGTACATTCTATGACTTCATATCATTGTTCACATCAATTAGTCGTCCCATCATTTTATCGTTACATTTGGCAGTCAAAGTTAATCAAGATTATGTCAAGTTTTTCCCACCATGTAATTTCTCAACTTCCTTAGTTTCATAGATGTAGTTATTCTTACTTTCTACCTCAATCTTAATTATTCTCGTAGCTGAAAGAATTATGTATCACTTTAGTACCGTCGTTGTCCTCACTAGTTTCCTAAACATTATGCCCTAATTTCTGCCTCTTTAATTGCTAGGTCACGTAAATCCTCAAAAATCATTCAGCATCATCAATCATTTATCTTTTGAAATAGATTCAGCTAACTCAATAAAGTACAACCCACAATTAGGTCCTATTGTTACCTGGGTTAATAAGATCCATTAAATTTTCCCAATGATCATTTATCACATGTCAATCTCCTTTTAGGACCATCACATTTCATAAATGTTCACTTGATAATCTCATTTAATCAGTCTCTGTCTACCAATAATTCATTTATCTTTACCCTATATGACTCACTCAAGAATCCTCATATTTTTTATATATCATTAATCCATCTGGAGTCTCAACGCCTCATGTTACTATTCATTAAGTCTTCCTCGGACCATCTCTTACATAGACTTGTTTTTAAATCCCTCGACTTTCCAAGATTTCACAATCCCAACTCTATGTCACCTTATATCTTTTCAAAGAGCATTTACTGATGCCCTTGTTCACCTACTAGTTTCCCCCAATTCATTGATCAATTCTATTGTAATGACTTAAGAGTCATCCACCATGACACTAGTACGATTCTTCCCCAGAATCTTTCACCTTTGTCCTTAAGCATACTACTTTCTCCCAACAGTCATCATTCAGTTGATCTTCTCAATCATCCAAAAACATCGAAGTCGGTCATGCATAGCCTGTCCCAAAGGCCATTTAACCTTTGTATTTAATCAAGCGATCGTCTTCCAAAAGTCACCAATCATTTAACTATTTAAATCATCGGATTCTTAGTTCTTTAAGGGTATCTAATTGGATAAAAATGTCATGTACTTATGTTCTATACTTCATATGCTCTATGTATATCTTTCATGAATAATGATTTCCTCGTACTACCTCAAAATCACATATCATCTAAATTTCATGGTTCTCTAAATGGTTTGCTACCAATTCTGTCTTTACGATCATTTAGATCACATTGATCTCTAACAGTTACTCAAGTTATCATTTACTTCATTTAACTTGATGGGGTATTGACTACAATTAGATCACACCGTTTCTTAGATCACAAGATTTATAGATTTCTTCCTACAATTCATCCATCATGTGTCAGCCTCTTTCCAAAGTCATCATACTTCATAAGATCAATTCTGACAATCTAGCTCATTTAGTAACTGTCTTCAAGACTCTACTCATCTCTACTCTATCAGGGTCTACTTATGACTTACTCACGATTTTTTATAGTTTTAGTCCTCTTGTAATTATCCATTCAATTCCCTTCAGACTATCTCTCATCTAAACCTCGTTTCTTTATCCATAATATTCCTCAGTATCTATCTACATGTAAGAACAATAAAGCTCTCGAGGATATTGAAATAGTTAACATGAAATCAAGAGGTTTTGTTTCTCAGTTCCACTCTAACAGTAATGCGGAAGATATTAATCAATGCATAAAGTCTAACATCAACAGTATATACATAGGTCATAAATAAACTAGAAGGGTACCTGCGTTTGTTGGTGCAACAATCTGATCATCTCCTGGTATCACTAGGGTTGATAGGGTAAGTGTGGTAGAGGTTATAGATTTATTCTAAGGACAGTTCCTCGCAAAGTGTCCAATACAACCTCAATAGTAGCAGACATTAGTATTCTTAAGGCATTGCCCTCGGTGGGCTTTTTAGCAGGTGAGGCATTTAGGTGTGTCCTTTTTGTAGTTGGCTCTTTTCTGAATAGGCCTTGTGTTTCGAGCTTTGGCTTTGGGCTTGGAAGATGAGGGTCCTTGTCCTTTGCCCTGATTATCCTCTAGAGTATAAGTTTTCGTTCATTTAGCAAATCCTTGTCCCCTCTATTCAGTGACCCTCACAACTTGTGTCACTTCTTAAGAGTAAATAGTTGACCGCTGGGGTTTGGCTTTGGGTAGAGCCTTTAAGACTCTATTCACAAGGTGCTCAAGCCAATCTAGTCAGTCTGTCATAGTTGCGATATTTCGGCTACGAACCATCTTGCTGTAACAGATGAAAGGTTAGCATTCTCATAAGGGTCTAATCGTTCATAGTCTAACCGGGTCAACATAGTCTATCCAGCCTAAGTGAATTGAATTGAGTTTAACCGTACTACTTAACGTTCATATACAGTCTAGCATAGTGTAAAAATCAGTCTATAGGTCTAACATGGTGTAAAAATAAATCAATTTAAATCGTTGTGGTTAGCACTTACGTAAGAAGCTAACTGTAACACCCTAACCTGAATATGGGATCATCGAGTTGTGAGAAACGAATTGGTGGGCGAGACCTTAAGTAACGGGGTCGGTTTCGACCCCGACGCATGGACTTTTAGAAATAGTCCTGAAAACTCAAGACGACTGTACATCACTTTCGTTGCAATCACAAACCTGTCGGTTCCGTAGAAATTGTGCGCCAACCCTTAGTACGAGACCATGGCACATTTTACGAGGTTACAGAGAATTAGTATAGAAATATCTACCCTTAAGGAAATAATTAATTAATTTAAAGTAATTAATTAATTATTTATATGAAATTAATTATTAACTAGAATAAATGGAAAATACACACACTAGAAGTGTATTGTGTGTGTATACATGTGATCAAGTATGTATACATATGTGTATGTTGTAAACATGCATGTATGTGTATTAAAATATATATATATGTATGTATGTATGTATGTGTAGATATTTAAAGTGTGTGCAGCATAGTGAGATTATGGGTGGGTGTCGGATGTGAGAGATGTGTATGTATATATCTTGGTATGTTAGCATGAGAGTGTGATATATATAGATATATATATATATATATACACACACAAACAAAACAAAACACAAACAAAACAAACCCACAGCCACTTGATGGCCTGCCCCAAAACAGTGAAAATCTGAGCATGGATGCTGCTATAAGTTAGGCTAGTGGTTAGGGCAAGTCAAGAGAAGTGATGATGATGTATAGTTATAGATACATATATACATAATGCTATGCACTTGCCCCCAACACCATTCAATCATACGAAAAGAGAGAGAAGAGTTTCTGAAGGGAATACAGAAGCTAGAGGGGGAAGAAAAATGAGAAGAATGAGGAAGGAATACCATCTTTTGAGGTAAACCCACAAAATCTCATACTTTCTCTCTCTAAAAAGTTAAGCAAATATGCAAACTTTTTTTGCTTTGTTTATGCATATATGAGGTCTAGGATGTATTAAACTTAAACAAGCACGGAAATTTGGCCTCTAAACAGTCCAAAACACTAGGTTCGTACATGGCTGCCATGGATGGACCTTAGATGAACAGACCTAAAATAATCAAAACCAAATCAAGTTTTGATCATCAAGACCTCAAATATACCCTCTAAGAGTGTTTAAAACCTATACCCGCGATCAAAAAGCCTAAGGGAAGCCTATCAAAAATCAAGTTGCAGGTTCTGGGTTCAAGATCCAACCTTTCAACCGTGACTTAAATCCCACTTTAAAGAATGGGATATGAAACCTCAGGTCAAGATCATCACAACAAAACAAATCCCCTTGAATTTGGCTAAAAAATGAGCATGAAAAAGCTAATTGCAGGTTCGGTCTATCAACCCCCAAACCATGATTTTGAGATAGATTCGAAACTTTAAAACATTATCAAAACCTTTTATGATACTCTAGAAGCATTTTGGAAAAGAAAACAGAGAAAATGGAGCCTTAAAATGCCTCGAAAGTTAACTGTAAAAATTAGGGTTTCCAATGAACAGTGTCGGTTTCGTTGGGGAAGACGACACTGTTTGGGTCAGACTACGGGTCGATTACGGGTCTTGGTTAAAACCGGATCCAACGGGTTATGGGTTTAGTAGAACGGCAACGTTTTGTTTTAAATTTTAAAACATTAGGGCTGACGTCATCATGACGTCAACATTATGTCAAAAACTGACCAGACCGGTTGGTTTACAAAGGGACCGGACCGGTTCACTTATATTTGAATTGAACCCATTGGTTTTCTAATTTATTTAAGATTAAATAAACCAACTCTTTTCCTAATTGGGGATTGACCCCAGAATTCCTAGAAAATCCTACTGTGGCCCAACTGATGGAAATTCTATGCAATTAGACCCCTGAAAAAATAAATAAATAATTAAATCATTAATTTCATTATTTAATAAATAAAGTAAAATTACTATTTTGCCCCTGAGTCATAAATAGAGCAAATGAAGTCCAAATTAAACATATGAATAGTGTATTTTAACTATTTTGTATATTCTGAGACTAATGGCGAGGTTTGTTTTTCGACACGGGGCCCCGAAAAATAAAGACACGTAAAGGGGTAAAATGATCAAATTACCCCTAGTACCCCTAAAGCCAAATTAAAACCAGAGAAGGTCTAAATTGACTTTCTTCAACATTCCGAACTCAATGGTGAGGTCCAAATTACGAAACGAAGTACAAAAAAACATGACACGTAAATAGGTAAAATGACCATTTTGCCCTTTTCATACAAAAGTCTGAATTAAATTCTAGGAAAGCCTAAACTGACTTTCTTCGACGCTCTGGACTCAATGGTAGAGTCTATTCGACCAAAAGAAATGTCTAAAATAAAATAACATAAAATTTGATGAATAGAATCTGTCAGATAGCTATAAACTGAAATATTGCCGAAGTACTAAACTAAGGCAAGTACGAGGAAATAAGATACGAGAAGACATGACGCGAAAACATATAAAGTAAATAAATTAAATTTCTAACACATTAAATTGTGTCATAGGTTAAGAGTACGAGTTAAATTAAGTACATATGAATTATGAGATCGTTTTAGGACCTAATACGAACTAAGCATAAGTTAAGAAGCATTAATAGGTGATATTGCAGTGATGTGAAGTTAATGAGGTTATTATGAATTGTTCTTAGAAACTATAAAGGAAGTGGGAAAGCGCATTATTAGCACTAACCTTAAAAGACCAAGGTGAGTAACCCTATGTTTGAAGTGGAGAATGAACTCCATATATTTGAAGAAGTTTTAAGTTCCAGTTATGTGAAGCATTTGAATATCAAATTCAGTTTTATTACAATTCCTGTTTTAAATTATTCCGTTACAACATGCTTGTTAAATGTTTTTATAATCAGCTCTTTTCTTGGGAATGTTTAGCATGTCGGGGTGAAATGCAAATTTCTTTAAATATTCTGAATTTGATTATTACAAGTATTTGAAGTTCTATTGCAAAAGTCATATGCTACATCTTTTAAATACTCATGAAAAGTATCAATACGAAGAAGCCATGTGATAAATGTTTTACAAGATAATGGTGCATAAGCACACAGGCAGGATTTTGGGTTTCTTCGGAGCTCAATTGACCTGTCAAAGACCACATAGTCAGGATTTTGGGTTTCTGCGGAACTCAATTGACCTGTCATGTGAAATGCCTGGTAGCAGGATCTAATCCCCTAGGCAATGAGATATCTCCACGTATACGCAAAATGGGAGTCTGGTTCGAAACAGATTCCACTAATGAAAGTGAAAAGATGACAAATGCTTTTGGAAATGGAAGCAGGTTTTATCCCCATTTTCACTATGCATGTTTATATGTTTTGAAGTAATGCTTTTGAAAATGGAAGCAGGTTTTTACCCCCATTTTATTATGCATGTTCATATGTTTTGAAATGCTTATGCTTTATTTAAAGAAATGCATGTTTAACCTTGAATACTTTAAATGTTTCAAAGCTATCTTTATGAAGAATGTATGTACTCTATGTTCAAAGTATACGAGCAATTGGTAGTGAGTGTTTTATAAACTCTCATGTGCTAAACCACTACCAGTTGAAAACTCCATGACGAATGCAGGAATTACTCACAAGCTTAGATTAGCTTACCCGAATTTTTATTCGGACCCCCCTTTCAGGTGATTGATGGAAAATTGATTTTGAAGACAAGGATGATGAGTCTAGCTCTTTTAGGAAGACGTGCTTAAGTAGCTCCTTTTTGGGAAATCATATGAACTCTAGTAGCATATTTTGTATTAGCAGACAATGTAAGGTTATGTATTAAGCCTCTCGGGGTAACGGATATGTAATGTTATTAAAATCTTTAAAATTTTAGTTATGCTCTGAATGTATAATCATGTGTACCGCAATGTGAAGAGCAGTAGTACCGGACGGATGTGCAAATTTTAAAATGAGAAAAGAAAAGAAAAAGTTTTTCACGCTTCCGCAACCACATGAAGCACATCTATTCAATACCGCTGCAGATGTGAGCCTTGTCTCGAGGCCTTTGGGTCTTGGGGTGGCGGTCGCGACTCGAGATCACCAAAGGGTGGATTTCGAGTCGTGACACTAACATAGCATGGAAATCTATCATAGTGTTACCTCGACCTTGACTTCTTAGACTCAACAGTCTTAGTACTCTAATCCTGTCTTCCATGACTCACTAGAACCTAAAACTCTACTCTAATACAAAGCTGTCACGACCCGAAACCCACTCTATGCGGATCTCGTGTTGCGGGGCCGGCCCAATGGCCGTCCCTACTTTTTTCATTCTTTTACCAATGCTAACAATAAATAATGTAAACATAACATTAAAGTACGGAAGCTTTATTACAAACATTGTTCAAAGACTGGAAATAAATCTAACATTAAACTAAACATGAACCACTCTTAGGTGGTGAGTACATGGGAGAGACTATATCATTCTATTGTACTCCTCAACTATCTCCCTACGCTCCTGACCTCTTACTATGGTTCTGTAACATTCTCACCTAAAAAATATAATGGATGGGGTGAGCTAACAAAGCTTAGTAAGTAAAAGCCTATCTCAAATACGGGTTAGGGATTACATAGGAAAACATAAATTCAAGGTAACATGATAGCTAGTCATGACAACGATTGTAGTTAACAGTAAAGTGCCACAAGGCCAATGAATAGTAAAGCCCAATAACAAGTGTGAGTAGTACTGTAGCATGGATATAGATAAGGCACAATAATCACAATCAATATGAATACTACCACAACAAAATGGTCACAGTCAAGTCCAATTAATGAGTGAAAGGTTAACATTTCAATGCACACAAAATACCCTTTGTCACATCCCGCACCCCACCCTATGCGGATGCTGAAGATGTGATGCCAGTTAGCCACCTTATCAGTCTCCGACCAACAATGCGACCAACCAAAGGCAATCTTCTGAACCTTACGATGAATTGCATTCCAAATGTAGGGTCAGAACAGCTGAAAATTAAAACCTTTTATCTCGGGAATGCAACTCAACTATATACCTCATAAGTATGTACCACAGAGCAAATCTATAACAGATATACACACAGAGCATATCAAATTCCTCCAGAGTACCATTACCATGAGCCATGTCCCTACTCATCTATTATATATGAATAAAGTCAACTATATCATCACGCTCACCTGAATAGCCAGGATCAATCCATTAGAACCCAAGTCTCCACATATTATTGCCATCAGATTCTCACTTAGGAATGCCTCTCAGCCTACTAGTATCATCTCCTTGTGCCTTTTAATCCAATAGAGATACAACCTGAAAAATGTTAAATAATGAAATGAGCTTAAACAAGCTCAGTGAGTAACATAAGTTCTTGCCAAGGGTTTCAAAACCAGTTCATATATATATATATATATATATATATATATATATGCATGCTCAAATGTAGCTCAAGTAGAACAATGCAGCTCAAGTAGAACAAATACAGCTCAAATAGAACGGATACAGCTCAAATAGAACGGATACAGCTCAAAGTGCCTGAACCTTCCCCAGGCAGTGTGGGATGCTGCACGAGATAATCCGTCAGTCACCCACCCAACACATGGAGGCCCGTGTCCCCACAGCACACTACCGGTTGGGGTCAGTATTAGAGCGGAACAGATCAGATAGGATTGAGCAGATGCTGAGTTCTGGGCGTCCCACAGAGTCAGCTATCCATCTACTGATATACTCAATCCCGTAGTGGGCCCTAGATAAGACTCAACATGACAAACAGAATCAAACAGACTCCAAAGGACAGGTAACAGAACAACAGACTTCAACAGAATCAACAGGATATATCAGAAGGCAAGATAGAACAAAATCATGCCATAAGTAATGCAGATCAAGAGGTATGCATGAAAGCATATACATTTAAAATAGTTCAGTGTATAAACAGTTCAGCATATAAAGCAGTTCAGTATACAAGTTTAAGTAATACAGAAAATATACGCCAAGTCAAAAGTCCGAGTTACTCACAAACTTATGCTTATCTCCATTCACATATATCCCCAAGATGCGTTGGTACCTCCATGCATATCCTCAATAACCATTATCCTGAATAATCATCATTAATTACAGACAGATCAGAATTTAACCATTCATATATTATTCATCACCTTAGGCATCTATCGGATCGCCTAAGATAGTCTAATGACCTGCTATCCTCTCACTAGGTTTCAACTAAGACTATTATATTCCTTAATTAAGCTTTGTAGCTATCGGGGTTATGATATAAGTCGTTTGGACTCTATCGTTACCTATCAAGCACCTATTTAATCTTTACGCGAGGCATTATAACTAGGCACAAAACTAAATTTATCATCATTGACTAGTAACCCCAAAACCATAAAAGATATCACATTTGTTAAGGATCATGGAAAACTGCAATTTAACATTTAATTGACAAATATTAGTACAGGAGCAGAGAAGTAATTACCTAATGTTGGTACTATCGGATTCGTTTGGCAACCCCGGAATCAGAATTCCAGTTACTGATCTTTCTCTTTCCGTAACATCTCTCACCGTGCCATCATAACAGATAACAACATTTCGAAGGATGGCTATTAAGTTTTGAATAAAGTTCCAGGCTCAGTTAACCCTCTAGATGAATGGACAATAACCTCTCTACTTTGAAATTGAGTGAGCCATCTTCCAACTATAACTTTTCCAACCAGGTTGCAATACCAGCAACCTCCTTATGTGAATCAGTCCCCTCAATCATCCATCCAATTCTAATCATAAGCTGCCCTTTTCAAGCCACTGTTTCAACCCATGAACACCAGCCATAAAACCTGATCAACAAATCCACTCCAAAATTACATCAACAAGACCAGTATTTAAATTCTCACTAAACTCAGCCCATCTTGAACAGCAGGTGCTGCCGCACTCCTACAGTACCCACACTCACTAGCTATTTGAAATTGAAGCTCAAACCATCCAACACCAAGCAGCAATCACACTTAAACCCTTCAATTCATCACAACAGTCACAAACCAACAAGCTATACAAAAACAACACCTCTTGACCCAACGTGGTTCAGCCCTGTAGCAACTGCTACCCAATTCAATCACTGCCGTCCCCTTCTCTGCACCGCTACAGCCAGTATAATTCCCTTGTTGTGCCAAAATCACCACAATCCCAACTCACAATTACACAACATACAAATACATAAATATATACACATACTCCTGTTGTCGCACGCTGTTGCTGCATGCCATTGCTCCAATAATCCCGGTTCTGCAGCATCCAATGGCAGCTCCTCTAACCGGCTGAATCAGTCTTCCCCTGCACCGTTACTGCCGTCTCATTCCGAAACCCAATCACGTATTAGATTTCTCTCTCAATTTGACCCACAAACAAACTGAGCTACTCAATCAAAAGCATCATCTCTGTTCCTGATTAGCCGCAGCACCTGGCCACCATGCACACACATATTCCTCCTGCACGTCACACATATACACATATATTTACCCCCTGTTGCACCGCTACATACATACACACACACAACAACAATAACCTGCTGCACCTTCTCATCCAAACTCCATTGCTCAAACCATACTCACCCAATAACCAAATTCGATCCCTGATCCAAGCCTCTCTATATCGTCAACCACACCAATTTGAACAACCCATTACGGATCGCGTTGATGATAGCTCCATCACTCGACGATTAGAATTGGTCGAACGGAAGTCCCTCGTTGCACACGATTTCTCTCGCTTTCTATTTTTCTCTCTCGTTCTTATTCTTCTCCAGACTTCTGGATTCTTCTGCAAGCAATTCATATATGTATACATGGGCCCCAATTTTTCTAGCAGCTTCGGCTGCTCCTGTTCCTCTTTTCTTTTTCTTTTTTTTGGCTTATGTATATCTAGGAGCTTCCATTGGCATCTTCCCACTTATATATATATATATATATATATATCTTCATATTTTATATTTTACCATATCAATATTTTATTTATAAGGACTCGGTATCATGATTATTTTCGCTGTATTGGTTTAATATTTTATCCCATGAATACGCCGATAAAGCCGGAAATTAATTTTTGCCAACATTGGATCCTTGTTAATGCCTCATTTATTTTCACATAATTGTTACAATTAATTATGTGTATTGGCCTCATTTATCTACCTCAGGTTAATTATTTTTCTAGCATATTCATTTAGTATCTGAAGGCATTAAATCACATTATGGCTTATCATATTTGAGGCTATATTGATTATTACCTAACATAACCAAATTTTTATTAATTTGAGTACAGTCTACGACATGTCGGATTTTTGGGGTATTACAACCCTCATAACTCCCTAAGTAAGAACACCCTCATCACCATCTGTCCGATCATGGATTCGACCCGTATGTCCCGTCAATCGGCCCGTAGGTCCAGTCAATCGATAAAAACACCCCTATCACCATTTTGTCCCTTCACTATCTCGACCCGTAGGTCTTGCCAACTCAGAAAGCAATTGGATGGATATTGTGACTGAGCACAAATCTGACATTTAATTATAAATCAATATTCTATCATGATTTTATAATAAATGCATAAGGTATGAATGGCATGCAGTAAACGTCAATCAATAAGTCGTTCAAAGCGCAGTACAACATAGCAATAATGAGGTAACAGTCAACAGGCAACCACTAGATAGGACAATATCAATGGTGGGATAACAATAGCGGTTACATACATGAGTACAAAGTTTTGGCAATAATAGAAATGAGGTGGCTTGAAAAACCACGTATAAGAGATAGAAATTCACTTACCTTATCAATGCATCTTAGTATTCCGTGACCTTCCCTTTCCCTTTCGAGTCTCCTTTTCAACGTTCTGTCCGTAGCCTCTTCCTCTGTTTTTCCTCTCTTCTCTTTTACTAACCCACCTTCTTCTTCTTCCTCCCTTATTTTTTTCTTTTTTTCTCCTTCTTGCTTTGTGTGCCGCACCACTGCCACTTGCTCTGCTTCTTTCTCCTTCGTTTTTTTTTCTCTGTGTTTTCTTTTTGTTTCCAGTTCTAACGTACAGGCTTCCAATTTATATATATAAAACCTACTGTCTTAATTCTCTCTCTCTCTCTCTCTCTCTCTCTCTCTCTCTCTCTCTCTCTCGTTCTTTCTTTATTTCTCTCCCCATCACCCTTTCCTTTTCATATGCATAACTCTCATCCGTTTCTTCTTTTCTTTTCTTTTCTTTTCCTTTTTTTTTTTTCAGTTACATGTTGTAACTGCTATACCTTTATATACACCTTCACATATATATATATATATTATATACTTTTTTTATACCTATATATATATATACATATATATATATATTTATATACTTTTTTTATACCTCTATATATACATATATATCTATATTGTCCACATATTAAATTCTTATTTTTATTTCTTTCAAATTCTTATTTTATTTTTATTTTAGTTTTATTTTATTTCCTTTTAAATTTTATTATTATTATTATTATTTTTTCTCATTTTTTCATTTTTTTTATTGTTGCTATTCGTTTGCCCTAGCATTTGTCCATATATTCAAAGCTATTGAAATTCAACCCGTTTATTTCATCATAATAGCATGAGGCCTTATTGGCTCGGTTATAATGGGTCAGGGTATTACAGGTCGTGACATGACTGACTGTTATTTGTAACCCTTCACTTACCCCTCATCTCATGTATCTTGTTGTTTAACCTTTATTTGACCCATGACAGAGTAAGAGAATTTAATTACTAAGCTAAGTTAGCTCACCCTAGAACTATATCAATTTTTTAAGGATTGGACGCAACAATAGGATAGTAGAGTGCTCATTGTCTACTAGCATCGCTTTTGATCACATATTCACTTTTCGTATACAATGAGTGGATTCCTTTTATCTTTTGATGTAATGGACTAGTATGTCATAGTACCTCCCATGAATCCACATCTTAGGTTTAGCCTTTTTGTCAAATGGATCTGTAATTATAAGAATCACTCTAACTATGGTCTACAAACCTTATTAGAACTTTGCTATTTATGTTTGTAATTATGAGATAATTGTTGGTAATTCTCAATTGAAATTGGTTAAGGATGGTCGAGGGCTGCCCCCACGACCCCTAATCTGCGTAGGGTGGGTTCCGGGTTGTGAGAAGATATTTTGATTAAATGTTTTATCTTAGCTTGTTTCTCTTGTGATGATATTGTTCAGATTTATGTCTTGAGAAATTGAATCAAAAGCATGCTAGATTTAATTGGGTAATTAGTGCTTAATTTTGTTATTAAGACCCATTCACCCCTTGTTGGTCATATAATCAATTAGACACACTTAGGGACCTATTAGAAAGGCTCAGAAAAGGAGTCAAATTAATGGTCTTCGAAGAAGTAAAAATAAGGACAGAAGGAGGCCAGTATTCCCTATTTGCCAAAATTTCCACGAGAGATAATGTAGAAAGGCTTTAGAACATGCTTTTGATGCGAAAAAGTTGGACACATAATCAAGGACTATTCTCAGTAGAAGTGAGGTACCAATGATCCAACTCCAACTACCACCATAACAAACTAAGAGAAACGACACCAACAAAAGATAAAGGAAATGAGCTATAGACACATCCATGAAGGGGTTTCACATTGCTCTTGGGCAAAACATTAATCGTAAACACGATGGCCTCAAGTATACTTCCTATATGTAGTATTCCTACACATGATTTAGTAGATTCTGGCTCCATGCATTCATCTATATCTTTCTAATTTTGCTCCCAAGATGAATAGGATCATTAAACTAATGAATTATATGCTATCTTTGACAATCCCCTCTGGTACTTTGTTGTTGGGTCTAATAGTCCATATGAATTATGATAGGGGACCCTAGATTGTGTGTTGACTCAGAACTACTAGCCATGAAAATAATAATGTGATATTAGGGAAAAGATGAAAACTCTTAAGAGAGTCATTAAAAAGAAAATGTTAAAGAAAGAATTTTAAAGCCCGCTAAGGCAATGTGTGTCAAAATGACACTCTATTAGTGATAGTGTTAGTATGAATAATTTTGGGGGGAGTAAGAAACATTTATGTGTGATTAATGATTTAGGAGGAACCAATGAGATATGAGGAATAAGTGAAAGTAAGACCCAATTACGGGTGATGCTCCTCGAAGCTAGATATGTCTAGAATAACAAGTAAGTGATTGGTGAATCTGAAAAACATTGAGGATTTCTATGATCATGGATTGAGAAAACAGAACTATGATGATATTGTCTAAATTAAGGGAAATACTGGGAGCATAGTGGTAGGAAGTCGTCTTGTCACGACCCGAAACCCACCCTATGCGGATTTAGGATCGTAGGGGCAGCACTCGGGCCGCCCCTAATAAATTCAAATTAAGGATCAATGATAATGACGTGAGATTTAAAAATTAAGCAGTGAAAACAAAATAAAGTTACAGACCCAACATAAAAGTAGTTTTTAAGTTTATAGATCCTTAACAAAAACCGTCCCCAAGACGTGGCCACATGGGAGAGCTAAGACAATACTACTCCTAGTCTATTACAACTTCATCAAAATGTCCACCATTACTTGCAAGGGCGGATCTGCAGCAAAAAAGTGACACCTATTCGTGATGAGCACTTTTTTATACGTCTATGGCGCTCTTTCTTGAAAAAATATTATATAAATCTGGAATGAGCTAACTTAGCTAAGTAAGTAAATTCCCTTACTCTACCTGGGTCAAGGTTAGTCTAAAAAGAATGATATGAACAATAGCAAGTAAGGGTACGATATCACAATAGGAAACAAGAGATACAATGTCACAATAACCAGTTACCAGATATGTGAATCAATAGGAATGGCCCGTAGGCCCCAAGGCACATCCCAAGATAAAATGAAAATCAACAATAGGGATTGGCCTATACAATGGTTAGCTGCCACAAATCACGAGATAGCAATTCGAGTTTAAGGATAGACTAGCAAGCATGTCATCAATCAAATAATATATCAATAATAATCCAAGGATAGGTTCACAAGGCATATCCAAAATCCAAGAGTGCATCATCAGGATATCAATTAACGATAGAAGACACTAACAGAACAGATGCTATCACAAATAAGGCCCGACATACCGTCATAAGTGCTCATCCAAGCTCACTCCCCCTTCGGACTACTAGATAGCACTAGAGCTCTTTACATATATCATGTCCTCTATGAACTAAGACGGGGGTTATGACCAGCACAACCCCGAGTAGATCACAGATAGCATTTATGGAATTAGATGGACGTTATGATAGAGCACAATTCTAGGCACTCATAATAATATCATGATCAACAGAATTCTACAAAAGACTATGTGGAATAACAAATTCCCAGCAATGAGAAACATGGCAATTTTCCAATGTCCAAAGCAAGGTATAGAAATGTGCAAACAATCACATTTCGGTTAATGACAATCGAATTCTCAAAAAATACACAAGGTAGAACAAGCATTAAATTATGGAAATCAATAAGTATCAGGCATGTATAAGTGTACAAATTGGCAGCATCGAAGAAATAACATTGTGAAATTACTAAGAATTACCACATATTAGAGTTCGGGTTTACTTACCTCAAAATAGCTTCTCCTCCTTTCACGAGGAATTAGACTTCCTTTTCTTTTCCATTGGAAGATCGTATAATCAGGGAATATTATTCAGTTTGCTATCATTCATAAACTTAATCTGATTTTATTATGAAATTACGATCCTTTAGTCTCATGTGTCTTATTTAAAGTCTACGACTTATTTCATCCCTTTTGGTAGCATCGTTGTACAATTACGGTGTCCTAAAAATAGCTCATTTCATATATTAGTATTTTTTATATTTAATTTCGCAAAAAGGACTCCACCTTTGAGTCTGGAACATCGAAAAAAGTCAATTTACGGACTTTCATTTGGCTTTGGACATCACTAAGGGGAAAATGGTAATTTTGCATTTACGTGTCTTAATTTTTTGGGATCCCATCTCATAAAATGGATCCCTCCATTGGATCTAGAATGCCCAAAATAATAAATTTACATTACCTTTTTATTTTTATTGGGGTATCGGGATTCATTAAAATAATTTAATTAATTTAACTATTTAATTTTATATTGTATATTATATTCTGTACATATTGTTCACATGTGCCACAGTGGCACAATGATCCACACGTGGAGCTTAAGTCCCACACGCACACATGGTCTTGGGTTCGAAACTGGGGAGTTGTGGCTCCCCTTATTTTTCCTGATTTTCCTTAGCCAAACAGTGGATAGGCCTTAAACATGGATAGCATATCCCTGTTTATAACAAGGTTCATTAAACTGGATTTATTACACGCATCGCCAAACAATCCCAAATTGTTTTAATTAAAAAAAAAACTATTCTCCAAACGGCACCGTTCCAATAAATCCATTTGTACGGTCAGTCTGGTTCTGACCCGAACCCGACCCAACCACTGTTCTTTTTCTCCGATGAGGCTGTCGGTGTTTTCTCCAGCACCAGTGACTGTCGCTAGGGGGATTTTAAGGTATTCTCAACGAGGTTCGAAGCTACATTCCAAGAGGATTTCACCTAAGGTTTTAGTTTCTGAAATTAATAAGCCTTGATGTTCGAAATATGGACTTACAGGTCGGGCTCCGGCGAGCCACGACTTTCCAATGACCTATTTATTTCCTCTTTTGATGAGTTTTGGCCACTATTTCGACTCACGATTTCTTCTTGTAGTTTTCTAAGGCCTTGGGGAACATTTTTGCTGTCACGCCTCGAATTTTCACAAACCGAGGAGTGAGTGAAATGAATTAAGAAAAGAAAATAAAATACAATTTAATGGATTTAGTTGATTATGCATTTATTCCCCCATGTTCCCTTAAAATTCGAAATGAAAACTTGTTATTAGACTTAACCAAAATGGTCTCCTAATGTCACTCAAACATCCCTCCGAATCATTAGTCAAAATAAGTCAAGTTAAAAAATGGTCTCCAAAATAGCCCCAAAATGTCTCTAAATATGCCTTGAATAATGGCCCAAATGGACCCCAAATGCCCTAAGACATGGGCCAAAAATAAGTCAAAAGGTCTACCAAAATTTGTCTAAGGAAGTGGCCAAACATGGCCCATGAGAGTGGCCAAACATGGCCCAATAGAGTGGCCAAACATGGCCCAAAAGGGTGGCCAAACATGACTCAAAAAGGTGGCCAAGAGCTAATGTCAAGAGGTGTCAAGGGCTGGACGCGTATGGAGGCGCGCAGGGTAATGACGCGAGCACGTGAGGCAGGTTGGCAAGCGCCTAGGGTAGGATGCAGGGCCCGCAGCGAACACGCGGGCTGGGCTGCAGTAGGGAGCTGAGGCATGTCCTAGGGCTAGTTCACTATAGCTATTATTCATTGCTACAGTAAACCAGTAGCTAAAATGCTACAGTGCCCAATTTTCCAACCTTGGCCAAAAATCTTGATTTTTATATTTTTATATTGATTTCAATTTATTTCATCACCAAACTTGGTGTGGGGCCCTATAACATGTAAATTGGCCATTTTACCCTTTTTCCCTTACTTTTCGACTTCAAATAATTTTCGGCCTAATCACCCCCATTTTTCATTTCTTTACCTTTCTTCCTTCTTCTTAAGTCTCTTAATCCCCTACTTAGAAAGTCTAGGCATGCTCTCCCACTCCACTTAACCTAATTACCATATTTTGAAAAATTTTACCATAGTCTCTTTCGTATTCTAAGCATTTTCCACCTAATACTCCACAACACAATCCACTACCATGAAGTTAACTACAAGAATACCTCCCCTTACTCAACAAAGCATTCATACCTCATTTTAACATACAATCCATCATATATACACATGTACTTGAATTTCAAAACATCACAATCTCATGCTCATTACAATATATAGGGCCTTGCCCATTGCTTCCATAATATACAAGATTTTTACAAATTCATTACATATGTCTTTGGGCTTATGTCCTCATACAACTCAAAAATTATGCCCTAAGGCCAAATATCCTTCATAGTCCATGTCCCTTCCATTCTTTAATGTTTCTTCAAGTCTCAAGTACCGGGAGCCTCATCTGTAATATGATATCCCACGAGGGGTCAGCTCAACTGCTAGTATGACATAAGACTAATGCAAGGAACAAAGTTAAGGCATGGCATGTGCAAAGTGTGCACTTATAATCTATATGCCTTCCAATTCATCAATGTAATGAAATGGCAATATGCATAACTCACACATGTAACTCTATGCCCAACACATGTCTCGTTTCACGGTCATTCCCCATTGGATTCACGAGTACCACTTATATGTCTCGTTTCACGGGCGCGCTCCCGTTGGATTAGCGAGTACCAATGGCCAATTTTGGGTTTTCCACCACAGGATCTACACCCTTATAATGCATAGCACCACGTGCTCAACCCACACTATGTTTTCAAGGAATCACAATATGCCAGTATGCTTTGATTTTTCTATGCAATTTCAATGAGACATTTTATCAAATTAATGGTATACACTTTAAATCATGCATCGTTCATAAAGTAAATTCTAACTTTCAAACCACACAACTTCTTCCACATGAACATATGATATTTACAATCAATTTAAACACATGTTCATGCTACGTGTCCACTATATTACCAATTCTCAAAGAACACATAATTACACAAAGCATCAATGCATTAAACAACCATCTCTTCCAAAATACAAGGTCTATTCACATGAACATAAGCCACAATGTAATGAATCAAACATATCTCTAAGTTACATGTTCATCATTTTGACAAATTCTCAAAGAACTCAAAGAACACACAAGTATACAAATTTTCAACTCTGGGTTTTTCAAAGGCAGCTACATTTTAAGTGACTTTCTTACAACAAGCAAACATATAAATCACTTAATCAACATATAAAACACTCATAAATTTAACCCTATTCTTTACTTAGCAAGATATCATAACTAAAAGGGTTTTTCTTACCCCTAGGGAGTTTTGTTCACTGTGTAGCATAACCAATTGGTGAGAATGTAGCCCTTGACGTGGGGAACAACTTCCTAGAAGGAAGCCTTGTGAGAATCCTAGCCTAGAGATGTGTTTTGGTGGCTTGAAAGTTGGAAAACCCTAGGTTTTCTCACCTTTTCTCTCCATGAACTAGTTGTAGCTCCTTTCTCAGACCATTCTGATATTTCTATCTCTAAGGGGCTGTATTTATACTAAAGGGGTAAAGGGGTGAAAAGACCCTTTTGCCCTTAATGAGTCCGGGACCCCGTTACACTACAACCCGTCCCGAAACGTCTCAATTCGATATTTTGTTTTAACCAAAGTTCTTAAAATGATTTTAAATGAAAATTTTGTAAAAACTTTATTTTCGCCTGCAGCCGGGTTTGACCGAGTCCACCCGGGATGCCCTTTTGGTCCAATTTTTCAAATTATCTCCGATTAGGCTCAAAATCTCACAGAAGGTGTATTTTAACATTCTAAGCATGTTTATCTTCAATGGAATACTCAAATTATACTCCTAAACATGACTTATGCCTAAATGATTCATATATAATGCCCTACCGGCAAATAATGCATAAATAATGTCCTACCGGCAAAACAAAAAATTTACCCTGATTTTTCAGGTCTTTACATTTGCATTCTTAAAACTACAAAAAACCACCATGGTTTTAATTTTATCCCTTCCACTATAACCTATTATTTCTGCGTCATTTTTCAGCCAAATTAGTTGGTTCAACTTGAATTATGATATCTGTTTCCAACCTAGATTAAGGCCCTATTCTCAGTTTTTAGTTTTGTATTGTTTGAGAAAACCTGGTTTATTAAAACTTCAATAATGGCGGCTAGGCTTCGCATGCATGGTTCTGGGGTCCCTCAGGCCCCTTTTTATCATCCAAGCAACTTAAAAACACCATACATGTTACTCAAAATCATCAAACAACCCAAACAGTGCTATTTTACTCTAAGAAGAAAGAAAAAAAAAATTAGAATTTTGAGGTTTGTATACCTTCCAATGGTGGCCTTTCCTCCTTGGCCTCAAGCTACTAAAACGTCAATGCAGCTTCAAGCTTGCATGCTAGAGTTCCCACTTCTTCTCCTCTTTTCTTCTTCTTCTTCTTCTTCTTCTTCCTTCACTTTCTCTCTCTCTGCACACATGCACTCAAGCACACGCACACTGCAAGTCTGACTTGCATGACACACAGCACACTCCTATATACACACAGCACACTCAATCACTTTCAATCCCACACGCAATCCCCCCCTTATGCACTCATTTCACTTATAGTTATATAACCTATATATATATGTATATATAATCTGCATGTGTTTTAATTAGTGGGGGAAAGAGGTGATCCAATAGGGTGCTGCCACCTCAAATTTGAGTATTCAGATTTGAGAGTTTGATATGGCATATGTACATTTTGGGTGCGAAATATAGCACAAAAGTGTTGTAGCCAAGTTGGCTTACTTTTTGGGCATAAGTCTTTACTAAAGTTTTGGTCTAGGGATCAAATCCCTTTTTGCCTCATTTTTACTCTTTTATTCTTCTTATGCCTCGTTTGGCATTTTGGGCATCATTCGTCAGATTTTTAAGTTGTGTCTTAATTACATTAAAGATCCTTTCGTATTCTTGCCTTGCCTTGTAATTGTTGTGTGCTCAATTTTTATGTCATATATTTTTTTTTTAACATTTTATATCTCGTTTTATTTGACCAAGAATAGTCCTTATTTATCGACAAATTTGATTAAATATTTTATTTATTTATGCCTCACTCTATCTTGTCTAATTTTCCTTTGTGTACAAATTTAAACATTTACGGCATACTAGTTCCAATTTAAAATATAGACTAGATTAATATATAATTAAACCTATAAAAGCGTCATTACAATAATATACTTTGCCTAATTGGGTGAGGATATTACATTCTCCCCCTTTTAGAAAAGTTTGGTCCCCAAACTTGACATACTTCACATTGCAAAAAGTTGTGGGTACTTGGCGCGAATCTCATCCTCTCATTCCCAAGTGGCTTCCTTGATCTGATGATTCCTCCACAGTACTTTCACTAGCGGAATAGTCTTGTTCTGCAAAACTTGCTCCTGGTGATCCAAGATCGGTACTGGCTGCTCAACATAAGTCAGATCCTCTTGACATCCAAGGGCTCGTGCTTGACCATTTGGCTTGGATCGTGCAAATACTTCCTCAGCATAGAAACATGGAAGACATTGTGCACATGCGCCAACTCTGATGGTAGGGCAAGCTGGTATGCCACTGGTCCAACTCGTTCTATAACCTCAAATGATTCGATATAGCGAGGTCCTAACTTTCCCTTCTTTCCAAATCTTACTACGCCATTCATAGGTGACACTTTCAGGAACACAAAATCACCCACTTCGAATTCCAACTCCCTTCTTCGAACATTGGCATAACTCTTTGGGCGGCTTTGAGTTGCCAATAAGCATTGTCTGATCAGCTAGATCTCTTCTGTCTTTTGTTCCACTATTTCTGGGCCGAACAACTTCCTTTCCCCTACTTCTATCCAACACAAAAGAGATTGGCACTTCCTACCGTATAGTGCCTCATATAGTGCCATACCAATGCTGGACTGATAACTGTTGTTGTAGGAGAACTCCACTAGGGGTAATTGTTCCTCACAGCTTCCCTTAAAGTCCATGACACAAAAACATAGCATGTCCTCCAAAGTCTGAATTGTTCTCTCAAACTGTCCATCTGTCTCTAGGTGGTAGGCGGTACTAAGACTGAGCTCCATGCCCATTGCTTTCTGTAAGCTTTCCAAAAATTGGGACACGAACCTTAGGTCTTGATCAGATACTATAGAAATTGGGACGCCATGTAGCCGAACAATCTCCCGAATATAGAGCGCCACCAAACGCTCCAGTGTTTGAGTTGTCTTGGTCGCAAGGAAGTGCGCCATCTTTGTCAATCTATCTACAATAACCCATATAATCACTCCCCTGCAGTGTCCTGGGCAACCCTGACACAAAATCCATGGTGATATGCTCTCATTTCCACTCGGGTATTGGAAGTGGTTGTAGAAGTCCACTTAGCTTTTGATGTTCGACTTTGACTTGCTGACATTTAATACATCGTGCTATAAAATTAGCTATATCCCTCTTCATGCCTGACCACCAGTAAATATTTCAAACATTATGGTACATTTCAGTGTTCCCAGGGTGTATAGCGAATTTCAAGTTATGTGCCCCATCAAGGATTTCTTCTCTAATCTCAAGTACATCTTGCACACAAATTCTGCCTCGAAAGTACAACACCCCATCCAGGAAAATAAATTACGGATTTCTTCCTGACTCAGCATCTACTCGAAGTTTGGCCAGCTTCTTATCTCGGGTCTGTAGCTCCTTAATCTTATCAACAATCGTTAGTCCGACTGTCACGTTGGCGAGCACTGCTCTGGAGCTTGTGTCACGACCCGAAACCCACCCTATGCGGATCTCGTGTTGTGGGGTCGACCCTAAAACCATCCCAGCTTTTTCCATTCCTGTATCATAGTACTGATATGCAATGTACTAAAATTTTAAAATAATAATAAGCGGAAGCCTTATCAATAATAAAATTAGCGGAAGTTTTTTCAATATATAATATGGTTTACAACTGTTAATACAAAACTAACATAACCAGCACCTGTGGGTAGTGAATATATGGGAAAACTAAACATAAACTAGTACATTCCTCAAAATTTTCCTCCTACGCTCTCAGACTCTTGCTGAGGTCTTGTAGCGTCACTACCTTGAAAAGTGGTAAGGAAGATGGAATGAGCTACAAAAGCTCAGCAAGTAAATACACATCTCTGACACTGGTCTTGGTGATCATAAAAGATTATGAATCCATGAATAAGAATATGATAGCCAATCATAAGAAAAGAGATGTTGTGATAGCCAATAAAAACAATTGCCATAACGACCAATAAACAGTGGGGTCTCAATATACAATCAGGAGTAATGGATATAATAACAACATGAATCACTAAATAACAATGTAACAACAAGAATGTATTGCCACAATAAACCGATCACAATCAAATCAATAAGGAAGTCTCTCAGTATAAGACGATTATAAGGAACAGTGTCATTCAATAACGTAAGTGTATCAATCTATAAGAGATGCCTATAATCTGTAGTACGATATGGCAATCCCTCTATATTTTGAGGCCCGGAATACCTCCAATAAACTCACATCTTTTGCCACGTGTCTGTTCACGGACTTGACCCGTAGGTCATATTTGTCACAGAAGCATCGGATGGATATTGTGATTGAGCACAAATCCGGTAAACATAAACATGTCATGATCATAAGTGATTCCATAAGAGTATAAAAATAGAAAATCATATATACAGTGAAAACATAACAATAGGCCTTTCAAGGCATGGTTCAACATGATAAGAATGATATAGCAGTCAATCAATGTCCACAAGATAGAACAATATCACATTGTGGAAAACAAAAATATCAAGTACGTTCAAGAGTACAAGTTCGGCAATAAAGAGAATAAACTTGGCTTGGAAACACCACATGGAAGAGAAAGTGATATACTTACCTCTAAATGCAGTCCTAGATTAGTATTCCGTGAGTTTGCCCTTTCTTTTGGAGTTCCCTATATATTAATAGATTCGTCTCAAAATTAATGCTATTCATCAAATTTTATGCATTGCTATCATAAGTATCTCTATCACTAATTTAGATTCTACCATTGAGTCCAGAATGCCGAAGAAAATCGGTTTGGACTTTTGCGGAATTCTATTTGGGTTCGGATAGCAATAGGGGTATTTTGGTCATTTTAGTATTTCTACAGGTCTTTATTTTTTTGGAGCCCCGTCTCACAAAACGGACCTCACCATTGGACTTAGAATGCTCGAGATAGTCAAAATACACTATTTATTCATTTAAATTAGACTTCGCATTATTTCACTATATTTAATTTAATTTATATAATATATATAGATATATATATATATATATTCATGTGCATTTAGACAGCACGGGCATGCCTGCCAATCGGTTAGGGTTGAGGGTTTCATCCATGAGGTCCCTGGTTTGAATCCAACAGGGCGCAGTCCCTTTTTCATTTTTTTACATTTTATACATTAGCTATATAATATATATATATATATATATATATATTTTTACGAGCATAAGTTGACACGGGCTTGCCTGTCAACTTGGTTACCCGCATCACTTCCTCACCCTTGGTCCTTGGTTCGATTCGCAGGGGCAGCAACCCCTACGTATTTTTTTTCTTACCTTTTGTAAACCAAACAGTGGCTAAGCCACTTATCCGCGTATAGGACATTCCCAATCCCCTTATCCCGATTTTAATTTAAAGTCCCTGAACCCAAACAGTCTCATTTCGCCTTTTAAATTTAAAACCTTAAACCCAAACGACACAGTTTCAAGACCTTAAGCCCCTATGCGACACCGTTTGGCCCAACACTGTTCATCACCCTCCCCGATTTTTTGACGAAGCAACAGTAAGGTTCCGTCGCCTTTTCCGGTGACAATGACCCATTTCAATTCATATTTTTAATCCTTCTCAATGCAATTTTCTTCACATTCTCATGGAGATTATGAATCCAACCTCTGTTTTCCATTTAAACCTTTCTAATCTCACAAATAAGCTCAAATAGTAACTTCGGCCAACTGTTTCCCTTCTAATTTCGTGATGATTTCTCTACTGTTTTAACTCCATTTTAACTCTAATGTGTTTCTGCATCTTTGAGGATCATTTTCCTAAACTTGAATCAAAGTTTTAAGCATAAAATCCATGAAACCCGAATTATCTATAGAACTTGCAACTCAATTTTTCTCTTCTGTTTCTACACCTTTTAAACTGATTCTTTTTGCAAACAAAACCTCTTCTTATACTTAATCAAACCCTACCTTTAAAACTAAACGAATATACTTAAAATTATAAAACAGAAATAGAGTTTCACTCACCCGTGTGAGCTTTTGGCTCACAGATTCCCCCTCATTTTCTTTTGGTTTTTCTTCTTCTTCTTTACTTCTGAATCTTAGGATTTCTCTCTGCTTCTTGGTTTCCTTCAATTGTTTCTAAATTTCTCTCAAACTTTCCTTGCTATTTATAGAGAAAATTCACTCGGTTAGCCCCCCCACTTGCAGCCACCTTTTCTCTCTCTTCCCTCCTTTCTTGCAGTCATCCTTAACTGCCCTTCAACTGCCCCTTCATCCTCCACTCTCCATGCAATAGCCATACAACATATATATATATATATACACGTAACACTTATAGTCATGGTGTCGACAGCCTTGCTACCTTCACCTTATCCACACACCTCACACTCACTTGGCACACATACAACACACACACACACTGTTCACCCAGCATACTTACAGCCACATTTTGCTTCTTTCTTTCATTTTTTCCTTTACAATTTTCTTTCCATTTAATACACATTCATATACACCATACTATACCTTATACTTGTATATATATACATATAATTATATATTATTTATACGCATATATATATCCATATATATCTATTTCTAATAGTGTATACATACACTTATTTTAATTAAGCCACGCATGCATGCAAACATTCATATGCATGGAAATATGTGCGTGCACGCATTACAAGGTTCAGTCCTAGGTTGCTCAGGCTTTGTCCAGCATTGGCTGTATAACTAACATTATTCATATTTCAAAATCGTACAGTACATTTGATATCATGATATAGAGCTTAAACAGCTCGGGTTACAACTAATGTGAAACTACTCGATCTGGTCTACCTAGGGATACATGTCATATCTGGGGTCGGGATATTACAGCCTGGCAGAACTACTTCTATCTATATCATTTCTAACTCCTTTAGTAACTCCGACTATGTAGTCAACAGGCAAGCAAGACGACTTCCTACCGAGGGCATCCGCCACCACATTAGTTTTTCCTAGGTGGTACTGTAAGGTGAGCTCATAATCCTTGATTGACTCTAGCCATCGGAGCTGCTGAATGTTAAACTATCTCTATGTAAACAAATACTTGAGGCTCTTGTGGTCAGTAAAAATCTCACAAGCTGCACCATAAAGATAATGCCTCTATATCTTTTGTGCGAATACAATGGCTTCGAGCTCAAGGTAATGAGTAGGGTAGTTCTTCTCGTGTGGTCTCAATTGCCGCGAGGCATAGGCCACTACTTGGCCTTTCTGCATCAGAAGACACCCTAAGCCTTTGTGTGACATGTCACTATAGATTACAAAGCCTTCCATCCCTATCTAGTATTGTAAGGATCGGAGCTGATACCAGATGGTTCTTAAGCTCTTGAAAAGTCTTTTCTCTTTCCTCAGTCCACACAAATGGGATATTCTTTCGAGTCAGCTGAGTGATTAATGCTACTATCTTGGAAAATTCTTTGACAAATCTTTTATAATAGCTAGCTAATCCCATAAAACTGCAGACTTCTGTGACTCTGGTTGGCCGTGGCCAACTTACAATGGCCTCTATCTTTTAGGAATCTACAGAGATCCCATCTTTAGTGATCACGTGGCCAAGAAATGCGATGGTAAGGAGCCATAATTCACACTTCTTCAGCTTGGCATACAACTTCTGCTGTCGAAGCTTTTGCAAAACTTCCCTCAGATCTATTTCGTGTTCTTTTGGGTTCTTAGAATAAACTAAGATATCATTAATGAATACAATCACAAAGTCATCTAGATACGGCTTTAAGACCCTGTTCATTAAATCCATGAGTGCGGCTGGGGCACTTGTTACTCGAAAAGGCATCACTAGGAACTCATAGTAACCATAGCGGGTTTTGAATGCCATCTTTTCCATATCTGCAGGCCTGACTTTTAGTTAATGGTACCCTAACCTCAAGTCAATCTTTTAGAAGACCTGCGCCCCTTTCAACTGATCAAATAATTCATCTACCCTTGGTAGAGGGTACTTGTTTTTATGGTGATTTCATTCAACTCTCAATAATCGATGGACAGTTTCATAGTCCCATCATTTTCCTTAACCAGTAACACTGGGGCACCCCGTGGTGAGGAGCTGGGTCATGTAAAACCCTTGTCTAGCAACTCTTCTAGTTGCAATCTCAATTCCTTTAGCTTCATTGGTGCTATTCGGTACGGGGTTTTAGATACGGGTGAAGTGCCAGGAATTACATCAATAATGAACTCAATTTCCCAATTAACAGACATTCTAGGCAAATCATCCAAGAATACATCGGGGAACTCTTTGGCGATAAGAATCTGATCTAGTGTGGGTTCTTGTAAGCGGATGTCAATGACACTACACAAGAAACCGTGACATCTCTTACGAAGCAAACGTCTAGCCTGGATGGAAGAAACAAAATAGGGCGGAGAGGCTAGTCCCATCCCCTCAAACATGATGCTCGGCTACCCTAGATTCTGAATATTGACTTTCTTGGCTACACAATCAATGGTAGCGTGATTCGTAGCTAGCCAATCCATGTCGAGGATCATATCAAAGCCACAAATCTCTTAAGGTATCAAATCAGTAGCTAATCGAGTACCCATGACGTCTATCACACATGATCTATGTATAACAGTCCCCAATAATGACTCCTCCGAAGGCATTGCAACAGTTAACATGTAACCTAGGGGTTCAGCTTCTAAGTTCAACTTAGCAAATGAGTGTGTTGAGCCAGTATCAAATAAAACATGAGTAAGTTAGGAACAAACTGTAAGGGTACCTGCAACCACTGAGGCGGTAGCCTGAACATCACCAGGTGTGATAGAGAAAACCCTTCTTGGGCATTGCAGATCATTCCTTGGCCCTTCATTATGAAACTGGGGTCGTGCGACAGAAGCTGATGCGGTAGCTGTAGAGCTGATCGTAGTCCTACCACTCTTGGGACAATCCCTCATGAAATGTCCAGTTTGTCCGTAACTAAAGTAGGTATTGGTGCCCTTGTAGCATTGTCCCTTGTGCACCCTCTAGCAGGTGGGGCATTTAGGTATGCCCCCACTACTGTGATTGGCCCTTCACTGACTAGGCCGTGTCCCTGTGCTGCGTGATCCAGCACTTGGTCTAAAAAATGAGGATCCCCATCCTCGATCCCGATTTCCTCCCATTCTCTGGTTCCCCTTCCTCTTAGCAAATTCCTCCCTACTATGCTCTATGATTTTTACGGTTGCCACTACTTCGCTGTAAGTGGTCAATCATTGGGGCTTGATTCTGTCTTTGATGGCCCATCTCAACCCGCCTTCAAACTTTTAGTGTAACACCCCAATTACTTAACCGACATGATTTGTATATGGAAACTGTTTTGGGAATGAAATGTCGGGTTTAGCTAATTTAATGTCTATTTTTAATAGTGATAAAACTCGAATTAGCTAATTATGGGAAACTCAAGAAAATAAAAACCGACATTAGACCATAGTCAATGAAAGATATTCTGAGTAGGAAGTGACAGAAAGAAACCGCGCTGAAAAAAGAGTTACGGATTGAAAGTTAAGGCCAAAACAGTGAAACTGGAATTCCGCGACAACCAAACAGGGCCTTAACTAGAATAATATGAGAAAATGGTCACTTGGGAGGCCAAGGGGAATTGAACCCTTGACCTACCAAGGTAAGCAATTTTGTTCCAAAAAGTTACCAACTAGGCTGTTGGTTACTTTGTGCATATATACAGCAATATATGTATATAACCTATAATCTTGCCCAAGCCACCACCCAAATTGGCCAATGGCCTTGCATGCATTCCCTTCATCATAGCCTTCCATCACCTCAATCAAGTCAACACCCACTAACCCCACTAAGGGCAGAGATACACTTATATATATATGTATATGTGTATAGCCCTATATGTATATAACCTATAATATATATATATGCCCTACTTTACATCAGATTCTCTCTTTAGAGAATTCTGCAATTCCAAAAACTGTGTGTGTACGTAAGGTTGGTAGAGTGAGAGTGTAGTGAGAGAGAGGGGAAGGAAGCTTTGCATACAAGGAAGCTTGAGGAAAGACTTGGCCATTTGAAGTGCAAGGGGGGACTTGAGGACTACGGTGCATGACCTGAGAAGGTTTTGAGAGACTGAACTGAGCCAAAGAGAATAGATAGCCACTGTTGAAGGTAATACTCAAAATTATCTTCATTTTCTTAATTTTAAATTTTGAATTGTTTAGTGGATCTGCTACGGGTATAGACTGCATGCATGATTAAATCTTAATCATAGGAATCATTCTGAATATATTGCATGGTTTAGAGGTGTCGGATAGGTCATGAAACCATGAAACCCGAAACCAACCTCCATTAAAGGACCTTGAAGCACCAGGTCTGATTTGACCGTAACAGTTTTAGATTTGGCATATTGGAACTCAGAATAGACCCTGATAGGATCTCAAACATCTACCTACGCGACCCTATAACACCGTATAGCCCCATGAAATTGGAAATGAACCTACGGGTCAAAAATGCAATCCGTCAATACATGCAACTAAATTGAAAAATAAAGATGGGGGCTTGATCCTTATGATCTGTAGATCATTTAGCTTCAAAAAGCACATGAAATGGTTGAGAAATGAGGGTGTAGTATCGAGTTGCAGGCACGGTTTGTGTAGTTTAAACCCACTGGTTGAGATGATATCTTGTTGGTTTATGAATGCCAAATTGATGGAAATCACATTTACAGCACATCTGGGCGAAAAACAGAGAGAAACCCTGTCCAAAATATCATGAATTTGAAAGTGAAAATCTGCAGAAATTAGGGCAACACTGAGGCAGTTAGTGGGGAAGACAGAGTTGACTCGGCCGAGTTTACCGAGTCGAGATGAGTTGGGCCGAGCCAACTCGGACATGTGTCAAACAACGGGCGTGCCACCGTTTAAATGAAACTGTGTCGTTTTATTAAACCGATTTTTTTAAAATTAAGTTAGGGCTGACGTCATCATGACGTCAGCAGTGTAACCAACCGGTTAGAACCGGACTGGACCGGACCGGTTCATTTACAAAAGGACTGAACCCTTTGGTTCAATTTTGAACTTTTAAATATTTACAAAGTGACCCCCATTGTTTGACAGAATTATACTAAGGCCCAGATTTTGAAAATCTTATGCAATTACACCCTTAAGAAAATTAAATAAAATAATAAAATAATTATTTTATTATTTTATTAAAAGGAGATAATTACCATATTACCCCTGGACCTTAAACAAGTCAAACGAAGTCCGAATTTAATAACTGAATAGTGTAATCTTACTATTTCGGGCATTCCAGACTCAATGGTGGAGTCCGATTTGTGAAACCAAGTCCCGAAAAATACAGACATGTAAAGGGTAAATGACCGTACTACCCCTAATGACACATAGGGCCAAATTACACTGAAAGATAGTCCATGTTAACTATGTTGGACATTCTGGACTCAATGGTGAGGTCCGTAATAGCAAATAAAGTACCGAAAAATATAACATATGAAATTACCAAAATACCCCTGACACTGTACAAGGCCCAAATGAAGTCCGATTAAAACGGAATTAATACCAATGGTAGACCTGACACCTGTGAGATTGTATACATGACTAAATGACGCATCCGAGACAGAAATTATGCGACGGAAAAATGACCGAAATACCCCTGATATACCCGAACCCAGATTTAAAAGTCGAGAGAGTCTAAATTGACTTTCTTCGACCTTCCGAACTCAATGGCTAGTTCCATGAAACCCATCATAGGGTAGACTTACTCAGTCTAAGGTCATGAGTTGATAAATCTTTATAAATTGTTTTAGGCTTAAGGAGAAGAGAGGAAGGCTCCGTTCATAGCTTCAAACTCAAATATTGAAGGTGAGTAACTTCTGACACTGTTTAGTTACTGCTCCTTGATCTGCTAAATTATTTCGAATATCATATGTTTTAAATGCAATCGTTTTAAATGCATGCTTTTATCACCGATGACATGGTTTTAGTTTCTTAAATGATTAACTATACTTCTGATTGATATGCTAGCACCCTGAACCGTTTATCTGTTTTGATCTATTGAACTTGACTTGGATTTATTGAACTATTAATTCCAAACTGATTTAATTACCATGTGATTTAAGCAAAGATTGAATTCGAAACTCTTGCCTGGATATCTGTGTTACTCACTGGGCTTTTTAAAGCTCATTCCATTATTTTAATAATTTCAGGGGAACTCTCAGATGGACAGGTTTAGCAGGTTTAGGACTTAGGGGGAAAATGTTGGAGACCCCCAGATAAAATGATAACCCATTTTTGTGAACCTGATCAGATTATGACTTTTGTGGTAAAACTGTTTTGTAATCTTGATAAGATCAAACTGACTATGATGTATCCTGAATGCTCTGCCAAGTATATATGTATGCATTCTCTTGTGAAAATTTCACTGCTTAAATTATATATGTCGAATGCATTATGCTTGGGATTTATATCGGAATGGCCTGTGGTTAGGATTACCGTCGGGGTTTTGCATTCAAAAAAAAAAAAAAACTGATAAAACCCGATGGGTGCCTAACTGGCCTTGTCACGTGCCCCAAATCCGCACAGGGTGGGTCTGGGGGATGTGACAAAGAGTGGTATCAGAGCTACAGGTTTGAAAGTCAGTATAGACCAGAACCTTAGGGTTATTTAAACATTGAATCCTTAGAAAGCAAATACTTAGGTCATAGGATTTCTGAATCGATGAACAACCTGAATGACATTCTTACTATGATACATTGAATGAGGATACTTAGAATACTTTTTATCTTGCTTCAGATGCCACCTCGAACTAGGAGTAACAATAGGGAACCGCGGGCCCCAACGGAGAGCGTAGCCCTACGGGAAATGCGGGCCACATTAGCTCAATTCGACCAGGCCATTGAGGGACTATCAAGAACTTTACAGCAACACCAGGCCGGACCAGCAAATAACCCGGTAGAGCCTCCGGTAGTTCCGCCTCCGGCCGCCCCAGCGCAGCCGTTGGAAACCGCCATTCGTAATGACTTGTTAGATCGCTTCCATAAGCTCAAACCCCCGACTTTCGATGCTGTTACTGACCCCGAGAAAGCTGAGCTGTGGGTCATGTCAATGGAAAAGACCTTTAAGCTCTTGATTTGTTCGGAAGCCGAGAAAGTGATGCTAGCCACTTACATGTTACAGAGGGAGGCTTACAAGTGGTGGCTCGAGATGCAAGTACAGAACCCCACCATTACCTGGGCCGATTTTATTGATAAGTTTTACGGCATGTTCTTTCCCCTTACAATCCGGAGAGAGAAAAATTCAGGAGTTCGCCACCCTGAAACAAGGGGACATGACCGTAATTCAATATGCAGCCAAGTTCTCTGCGTTGTCCAGACTTGCTTCCTTTTTGGTGAGAGAAGAGCATAATAGGGCAAGGAAATTCCTCGCAGGTCTTCGGATTGGGATACGGACTAAAGTCTCGGCCTTTGAACTACACACCTATTCCGATGTTCTTAACAAAGCCCTAGTTATCGAAAAGGACATGGAGGAGTTCAACCAACTGAAGGACCAGGAAAGAAAGAAAAAGGGCAAAAACTTTAAGAAGGAGCAACCGAGCAAGAAGCAAAGGACTGAGGGCCCAAGTAAGAGCATCAAGGGTCAGAAGAAAACTGAGGAAGTGCCCAGATGCCCTCACTGCCAGAACCTACACACTGGAGAATGTCGCCGACTGACTGGTGCATGCTACCGATGTGGAGATAAGGGGCACCAAGTCAAAGATTGCCCGCAACATCCACCAATCCCGAGAACCCCTGCCTTAACTACCGGCACCGCAGAACAGAAGCCTATTCCAGCACCTCTTGCCAAGACAAAGGACAAAGGCAAGGAGCCACAGGGCCGCCCGGGAAGAGTCTTTGCACTGCTACCAGGAGACACCTCTGCTGCAAATGCTGTAGTAGCAGGTATACTCTCGATTTTTGGAATTTCTGCATATGTGTTGATTGACCCTGGATCCACGCATTCTTTTATGTCCCCACCTTTTGTTGATAAACTGCATAAGATACCTGAACCTATGGATGAACTGTTATCGGTACAAATTCCTTCCGGGATGTCAATGATTGGGTCCATGATACTTCGGAACTGCAGAGTAATGATTGGAGACCAGGAGTTGTTAGTCAATCTAATACCCTTAGCGATAAAAGGATTTGATGTGATATTGGGCATGGATTGGTTGTCACACAATCATGCCACCATCGATTATTTTGAGAAAAGTGTATTGTTTCAGCCCCCGGGGCAGCCCGAGTTTATGTTTAGGGGAAAGGGCATTACCCCACCGCCCTACCTAATCTCTGCCATTCAGGCAGGGAGGTTATTAAAAAAAAAGGTGTTGTGGTTATTTATGTAGTGTCTTGGATACCCAAGCCCAGAATCCCCCACTGCCCGAAGTGCCAGTTGTGTGTGAATTTCCCGACGTGGTCCCAGAGGAACTACCGCAAGGAACGGTCGATCGAGAAATCGAGTTTTCTATCGATCTTATCCCTGGAACTCAACCTATATCCAAAACTCCCTACCGAATGGCCCCGTCAGAGTTAAGGGAGTTGAAAGCCCCAATTGGAGGAATTGTTGGAGAAAGGGTTTATCCGACCCAGTGTATCTCCTTGGGGAGCACCCGTGTTGTTTGTGAAAAAGAAGGACGGCTCCCTAAGACTGTGCATTGATTACCGTGAGCTAAATAAAGTGACGGTAAAGAACAAGTACCCTCTTCCGCGTATCGATGAATTGTTTGACCAGTTGCAAGGGGCGAGTGTATTTTCTAAAATTGATTTGAGATCGGGGTACCATCAACTCAAAGTCAAGGATATTGATGTACCAAAGACGGCCTTCCGGACCCGATACGGTCACTATGAGTTCCTGGTCATGCCTTTTGGCGTGACTAACGCCCCTGCCGCGTTCATGGATTTAATGAACCGGGTTTTTAAACCGTATTTGGATAACTTCATCATTGTGTTTATCGATGATATACTAGTATACTCGCGTAACGAGGAGGAGCATGAAAGACATCTGGGGCTAGCATTACAAACCCTGAGAGAGCACAGACTGTATGCAAAATTTAGCAAGTGTGAATTCTGGTTGTCCAGCATTACCTTCTTGGGCCATGTGATTTCCAAAGAAGGCATCGCTGTTGATCCACAGAAGGTGAAAGCCATATTGGATTGGCCCCAGCCGACCACTGTGATGGAAGTCAGAAGTTTTCTTGGACTGGCTGGGTACTACCGGCATTTTGTGAAAGATTTTGCAAAGTGGGCCAAACCGCTCACACATTTGACCAAGAATAATGTGCCATTCATTTGGGCAGATGAGCAAGAAAAGAGTTTCCAGCTGCTAAAAGAGAAGCTGACCATAGCGCCAGTATTGACTATTCCCTCTAGAGAAGGGAAGTTTGTCATTTACTGTGACGCCTCTTATAAGGGACTAGGTTGTGTCCTTATGCAGAATGATAGAGTCATCGCCTATGCTTCCCAACAACTCCAACCTCATGAGCAAAACTATCCTACCCATGATCTAGAATTAGCTGCAGTGGTGTTTGCCCTAAAAATCTGGCGCCACTACCTATATGGGGAGGTGTGTGAGATTTTTACGGATCACAAGAGTTTCAAATATTTCTTCACACAGAAGGAATTAAACATGAGACAGCGAAGATGGCTTGAACTAATTAAGGATTATGATGTGGCTATTCAGTACCATCCGGGTAAGGCAAATGTGGTGGCCGACGCCTTGAGTCGACGATCTGGAAGCCTTGCCTACATGCTTACCTCTCAGGAGGAGTTAATTCGAGATCTGGATGAAATGGGTATCGAGGTAGTTCCACCAGGTAGCGCGGCTTGTCTAGCCAATTTGACTGTTGGATCTACATTGGTGGAACGAATTAAAGCGGGACAGACTCAAGATAAGGAGTTGATTAGAATCTGCGATGAAGTGAAGGCAACGGGGAAAGCTGATTTTGGAATTCAGGACGGAATTCTACGGTATCGAGGTAGGTTGTGTGTGCCCAAGATACCCGAGTTAAGAAAAGAGATTCTGGAAGAAGCCCATGCCTCGAGATTTACGGTGCACCCTGGAATTATGAAGATGTATCATGATCTCAGAGAGTTATACTGGTGGACCGGATTAAAGAAGGACGTAGCAAATTTTATTGCTCACTGCACATGGTGCCAACAGGTGAAAGTTGAGCATCAACGTCCTAGCGGACTTCTGCAACCACTCCCTATTCCGGAATGGAAGTGGGATCATATTACTATGGATTTTGTGTCCGGTTTTCCCAAGTCACCGAAGGGCTCTGATTCTGTCTGGGTCATAGTGGACAGATTGACCAAGTCTGCTCATTTTCTACCTGTCAGGACCACATATAGCTTAGAGAAGTTTGCCGCATTGTACATTCAGGAAATCGTACGCTTACATGGCACACCATTGTCCATTGTATCCGATCGAGATCCCCGATTTGTGTCACAATTTTGGAAAAGTCTACAAGAGGCACTCGGCACGGAACTCAAGTTCAGTACAGCATATCACCCACAAAATGACGGGCAATCTGAAAGAGTGATACAGATGTTGGAGGATATGCTGCGACTGTGTGCACTGGACTTCAAAGGAAACTGGGCAGAGCATCTGCCACTTGTCGAGTTTGCCTATAATAACAGTTACCAAGCCAGCATTAAAATGGCACCATATGAGGCACTATACGGGAGGAGATGCCAATCTCCACTTTGCTGGATTGAAGCCGGTGAACAGAAGCTGCTCGGGCCAGATTTAGTCCAAGCCACCACGGAACAAATTCAGAGGATCCGGAATAGACTGCAAACGGCCCAGAGTCGGTACAAAAGCTATGCTGACAATCGGAGGAAGGATCTTGAATTCCAAGTAGGCGATCTTGTGTTTCTTAAAGTGTCGCCACTAAAGGGAGTACTCCGGTTCGGCAAGAAAGGTAAGTTAAGTCCTCGTTACATTGGTCCTTTTGAGATTTTAAAGAGAGTTGGCCCGGTTGCATATAGTCTGGCATTACCACCTGAGTTGGACAAGGTACACCGTGTGTTTCACGTATCCATGTTACGGAAGTGTATACAAGAACCGGGGCAAGTCGTCGAGTATGAGCCACTCAAGTTGAGAGAGGACTTAACGTATGAAGAACGGCCAGTCCAGATCCTTGACCGAACAGAAAAGACTTTGCGTAACAAGGCAATTCCGTTAGTCAAAGTCTTGTGGAGAAATCACACTAGTGAAGAAGCAACCTGGGAACTTGAAGCTGAAATGCATGAAAAATATCCCGAGTTGTTTACTTGATATTGTAGACTGAGTTTTGGGGACAAAACTCTTCTGAAGGGGGGGAGGATGTAACACCCCAATTACTTAACCGACATGTTTTGTATATGAAAACTGTTTTGGGAATGAAATGTCGGGTTTAGCTAATTTAATGTCTATTTTTAATAGTGATAAAACTCGAATTAGCTAATTATGGGAAACTCGAGAAAATAAAAACCGACATTAGACCATAGTCAATGAAAGATATTCTGAGTAGGAAGTGACAGAAAGAAACCGCGCTGAAAAAGGAGTTACGGATTGAAAGTTAAGGCCAAAACAGTGAAACTGGAATTTCGCGACAACCAAACAGGGCCTTAACCAGAATAATATGAGAAAATGGTCACTTGGGAGGCCAAGGGGAATTGAACCCTTGACCTACCAAGGTAAGCAATTTTGTTCCAAAAAGTTACCAACTAGGCTGTTGGTTACTTTGTGTATATATACAGCAATATATGTATATAACCTATAATCTTGCCCAAGCCACCACCCAAATTGGCCAATGGCCTTGCATGCATTCCCTTCATCATAGCCCTCCATCACCTCAATCAGGTCAACACCCACTAACCCCACTAAGGGCAGAGATACACTTATATATATGTATATGTGTATAGCCCTATATGTATATAACCTACAATATATATATATGCCCTACTTTACATCAGATTCTCTCTTTAGAGAATTCTGCAATTCCAAAAACTGTGTGTGTACGTAAGGTTGGTAGAGTGAGAGTGTAGTGAGAGAGAGGGGAAGGAAGCTTTGCATGCAAGGGAGCTTGAGGAAAGACTTGGCCATTTGAAGTGCAAGGGGGGACTTGAGGACTACGGTGCATGACCTGAGAAGGTTTTGAGAGACTGAACTGAGCCAAAGAGAATAGATAGCCACTGTTGAAGGTAATACTCAAAATTATCTTCATTTTCTTAATTTTAAATTTTGAATTGTTTAGTGGATCTGCTACGGGTATAGACTGCATGCATGATTAAATCTTAATCATAGGAATCATTCTGAATATATTGCATGGTTTAGAGGTGTCGGATAGGTCATGAAACCATGAAACCCGAAACCAACCTCCATTAAAGGACCTTGAAGCACCAGGTCTGATTTGACCGTAACAGTTTTAGATTTGGCATATTGGAACTCAGAATAGACCCTGATAGGATCTCAAACATCTACCTACGCGACCCTATAACACCGTATAGCCCCATGAAATTGGAAATGAACCACGGGTCAAAAATGCAATCCGTCAATACATGCAACTAAACTGAAAAATAAAGATGGGGGCTTGATCCTTATGATCTGTAGATCATTTAGCTTCAAAAAGCACATGAAATGGTTGAGAAATGAGGGTGTAGTATCGAGTTGCAGGCACGGTTTGTGTAGTTTACCCCCACTGGTTGAGATGATATCTTGTTGGTTTATGAATGCCAAATTGATGGAAATCACATTTACAGCACATCTGGGTGAAAAACAGAGAGAAACCCTGTCCAAAATATCACGAATTTGAAAGTGAAAATCTGCAAAAATTAGGGCAACACTGAGGCAGTTAGTGGGGAAGACAGAGTTGACTCGACCGAGTTGACCGAGTCGAGATGAGTTGGGCCGAGCCAACTCGGACATGTGTCAAACAACGGGCATGCCACCGTTTAAATGAAACTGTGCCATTTTATTAAACCGATTTTTTTAAAATTAAGTTAGGGCTGACGTCATCATGACGTCAGCAGTGTAACCAACCGGTTAGAACCAGACTGGACCGGACCGGTTCATTTACAAAAGGACTGAACCCTTTGGTTCAGTTTTGAACTTTTAAATATTTACAAAGTGACCCCCACTGTTTGACAGAATTATACTAAGGCCCAGATTTTGAAAATCTTATGCAATTACACCCCTAAGAAAATTAAATAAAATAATAAAATAATTATTTAATTATTTTATTAAAAGGGGATAATTACCATATTACCCCTGGACCTTAAACAAGTCAAACGAAGTCCGAATTTAATAACTGAATAGTGTAATCTTACTATTTCGGGCATTCCGGACTCAATGGTGGAGTCCGATTTGTGAAACCAAGTCCCGAAAAATACAGACATGTAAAGGGTAAATGACCGTACTACCCCTAATGACACATAGGGCCAAATTACACTGAAAGATAGTCCATTTTAACTATGTTGGACATTCTGGACTCAATGGTGAGGTCCGTAATAGCAAATAAAGTACCAAAAAATATAACATATGAAATTATCAAAATACCCCTGACACTGTACAAGGCCCAAATGAAGTCCGATTAAAACAGAATTAATACCAGTGGTAGACCAGACACCTGTTAGATTGTATACATGACTAAATGACGCATCCGAGACAGAAATTATGCGACGAAAAAATGACCGAAATACCCCTGATATACCCGAACCCAGATTTAAAAGCCGAGAGAGTCTAAATTGACTTTCTTCGACCTTCCGAACTCAATGGTTAGTTCCATGAAACCCATCATAGGGTAGACTTACTCAGTCTAAGGTCATGAGTTGATAAATCTTTATAAATTGTTTTAGGCTTAAGGAGAAGAGAGGAAGGCTCCGTTCATAGCTTCAAACTCAAATATTGAAGGTGAGTAACTTCTGACACTGTTTAGTTACTGCTCCTTGATCTGCTAAATTGTTTCAAATATCATATGTTTTAAATGCAATCGTTTTAAATGCATGCTTTTATCACCGATGACATGGTTTTAGTTTCTTAAATGATTAACTATACTTCTGATTGATATGCTAGCACCCTGAACCGTTTATCTGTTTTGATCTATTGAACTTGACTTGGATTTATTGAACTATTAATTCCAAACTGATTTAATTACCATGTGATTTAAGCAAAGATTGAATTCGAAACTCTTGCCTGGATATCTATGTTACTCACTGGGCTTTTTAAAGCTCATTCCATTATTTTAATAATTTTAGGGGAACTCTCAGATGGACAGGTTTAGCAGGTTCAGGACTTAGGGGGAAAATGTTGGAGACCCCCAGATAAAATGATAACCCATTTTTGTGAACCTGATCAGATTATGACTTTTGTGGTAAAACTGTTTTGTAATCTTGATAAGATCAAACTGACTATGATGTATCCTGAATGCTCTGCCAAGTATATATGTATGCATTCTCTTATGAAAATTCCGCTGCTTAAATTATATATGTCGAATGCATTATGCTTGGGATTTATATCGGAATGGCCTGTGGTTAGGATTACCGTCGGGGTTTTGCATTCAAAAAAAAAAAAAACTAATAAAACCCGATGGGTGCCTAACTGGCCTTGTCACGTGCCCCAAATCCGCACAGGGTGGGTCTGGGGGATGTGACATTTAGGCTTTCAGATTTTCGGTGATGATGACATTTGGGGCAAACCTAACCAGTTTAGTAAATTTGGCTTCATACTCTTCCATTGTCATGCCACCCCGTTGTAGGACCAGAAACTCGACAACTTTCTGATCCCGAGCCTCTTGGGAAAAGTACTTCTCATTGATAATTTCTATGAAATGCTGCCAGTTCATCTCGGGTTCTCTTGCCTCTTCCAGCAGCCACCATTTAAGAGTAGCTCCTTTGAACATATACGTGATATAAGCCACATTTTGTTCCTCGGTGTAGGTCAGTATTCGGAAGATCTGATTCATCTTAAGCAACCACTCTTCAGCCAAGATAGGGCCTCCTGACCCATCAAATGTAGGGGGTTTTAGGTCCTAGAACCGTTTGTAGGGATACGACTGGTCATGATTGTCTCCCTAGAGACCTCCACGGTTTTCAGGACGATCCTGTCTTTGTTCGTTTCCATTTTCTTGGGGTCTCGGCAGTGCTTCCACAATCCTTACTAGGATGCGCTCGACTCTCTCCAATCAGTTTGTCATCATTGGAGTACTTCGGGTGTGAACCATTCACTGAAAAATGTTAGTGGTCAAAATTTAAGTAATAGTCTAACCACTATGTAAAGTCTTATTCATCGACTGACCCTTAGACTTGGTCGCCTTAGTACTCTAGTCCTAATCTCGTATGAACCACTAGAACCATGGGCTCTGATACCACGCTGTCACGACCCGAAACCCACCCTATGCGGATTTAGGATCGCGAGGGCGGCCCTTGGGCCGTTCCTAACAAATTCAAATTAAGGATCAATGATAATAATGTGAGATTTAAAAATTAAGCAACGGAAACATAATAAAGCTACAGGCCTAACATAAAAGTAGTTTTTAAGTTTACAGATCCTTAATAAAAATTGTCCCCAGGACATGGACACATGGGAGAGCTAAGACAGTACTACTCCTAGTCTATTACAATTTCATCAAAATGTCCACCATTACTTGTAACAGTGGATTTGCAGCAAAAGAATGACGCCTACTCGTAATGAGCACTCTTCTATACGTCTATAGTGCCCTTTCTTGAAAAAAAACTTATATAAATCTGGAATGAGCTAACTTAGCTCAGTAAGTAAATTTTCTTACTCTGCCATGGGTCAAGGTTAGTCTAAAAAGAAGGATATGAACAATAGCTAATAAGGGTACGATATCATAATAGCAAATAAGCGATACAATGTCACAATAGCCAGTCACCAGATATATGAATCAATAGGAATGACTCGTAGGTCCCAAAGGCACATCCCAAGACAGAATGGAAAATCAATAACAGGGATTGGCCTATACAATAGTTAGCTGCCACAAATCACGAGATAGCAATTCGAGTTCAAAGATAAACTAGCAAGCATGTCATCAATCAAATAATACATCAATAATAATCCAAAGATAGGTTCGCAAGACATATCCAAAATCCAAGAGTGCATTATCGGGATATCAATAAACGATATAAGACACTGACAAAATAGATGTTGTCACAAATAGGGCCTGGCATTCCCTCATAAGTGCTCATCCAAGCCCACTCCCCTTTTGGACTACTGGATAGCACTAGAGCTCTTTACATATATTATATCTTCTATGGACTAAGACGGGCATTATGACCAGCACAACCCCGGGTGGTTCATCAGCATCACAACCAACGTTATAACCAGCACAACCCTGGGTAGTTCATCATCATCACAAGCGGGTGTTATGACCAGCACAACCCCGGGTAGATCACAGATAACATCAATGGAATTGGATGAACGTTGTGATAGAGCACAACTCCAAGCACTCATAATAATATCATGATCAACAGAATTCAACAAAAGATGTACATGTATGTGGAATAACAAATTCTCAGCAGTGAGAAACATAGCAGTCTTTCAATATCCAAAGCAAGGTATAGAAATGTGCAAACAATCACATTCCGGTTAATGGCAAACGAATTCTTAAACATCCACAAGGTAGAACAAGCATTAAATTGTGGAAATCAATAAGTATCAAGCATGTATAAAAGTACAAATTGGCAGCATCGAAGAAACAACATTGTGACATGGCTAAGAATTACCACAAATTAGAGTTCGGGTTTACTTACCTCAAAATAGTTTCTCCTCTTTTCATGAGGAATTAGACTTCCTTTTCTTTTCCCTTGGAAGATCTTATAAATCGGGAAATATTATTCAGTTTGCTGTCATTCATAAACTTAATCTGATTTTATTTTGAAATTACGAGCCTTCGGTGTCATGTGTCGTATTTAAAGTCCACGGCTTATTTCACCCCTTTTGGTAGCACCGTTGTACTATTACGGTGTCCTAAAAATAGTTCATTTCACGTATCAGTATTTTTGATATTTAATTTGAAAAAATAGACTCCACCATTGAGTTCGGAACATCGAAGAAAGTCAATTTAGGCTTTTACGGACTTTTATTTGGCTTTGGACATCACTAAGGAAAAAATGGTAATTTTGCATTTTACGTGCCTTAATTTTTCAGGATCTCGTCTCTTAAAACAGATCCAGCCATTGGGTCAAGAATGCCCAAAATAATAAATTTACATTACCCTTTTATTTTTATTTGGTTATCGGGATTTATTACAATAATTAAATTAATTAAACTATTTAATTTTATATTGTATATTATATTCTGTACATATTGTTCACATGTGCCACAGTGACACAGTGGTCCACACGTGGAGCTTAAGTCTCACACGCACGCAAGGTCTTGGGTTCGAAACTAGAGAGCTGCAGCTCCTTTTATTTTTCCTGATTTTCCTTAGCCAAATAGTAGATAGGCCTTATGTCACGACTCGAAACCCACCCTATGCGGATCTCGTGTCGCAGGGCTGACCCTAAGGTCATCCCTATTTTTTCCATTCCTGTATCATAGTACTAATATGCAATGTACTAAAAATTTAAAACCATAATAAGCGGAAGTCTCATCAATAATAAAATCAGCGGAAGTCTTTTCAATACAATGATCAGCAGAAGTCTTTTCAATACATAATATGGTTCTACAATAATCAAAATAAAACCAAACATAACCAGCACCCGTGGGTGGTGAATACATGAGAGAACTAAAACATAAATTGGTACATTTCCTCAAAATTTCCTCCTACGCTCTCAGAGTCCTACTGGGTCTTGCAACGTCGCTACTTGAAAGGTGGTAAGTAAGGTGGAATGAGCTACAAAAGCTCAGCAAGTAAATACAAATCTCTGACACTGGTAATGGTGATTATAAAAGAATATGAATCCATAAATAAGAATATGATAGCCAATCATAAAAAGTAATATGCTGTGATAGCCAATGAGAACAGTTGCCATGATGGCCAATGAACAATGGGTCATAATGTACAATCAGGAGTAATGGATATAACATCAATATGGAACTCTCAATGATAATATAACAACAAGAATGTACTGCCACAATAAACCGATCACAATCAAATCAATAAGTAAATGTCTCTCAATACAGAAAATCAAAAGGGATAGTGTAACTCAATAGTCGTAGTCAAAACAATCATATAAGAGATGCATTTATTCTGTGTTAAGGCTTGGCACACCCTCGGTCTTTTGGGGCTCGGCATACCCCCTAGTGAATTCCAATGTATTGCCATATGTCCGTTCACGGACTTGACCCGTAGGTCTCCAGTGTATCAAAAAGCATCAGATGGATATTATGACTGAGCACAAATTCGGTATATATAAACATATCATGATCATAAGTGATTCCATAAGAGTATAAAAATGGAATATCATATATACAGTGAAAACATAATAGTAGGCCTTTCAAGGCATGGTGTAGCATGATAACAATGATATAGCAGTCAATCAATGTCCACAAGCTAGAACAATATCACATTGTGGAAAACAATAATATCAGGTACGTTCAAGAGTACAAGTTTGGCAGTAAAGAGAATAAACTTGGCTTTGGAAACACCACATGGAAGAGAAGGTGAATTTACTTACCTTAAAATGCATTCTTAGATCAGTATCTCGTGATTCTGCCCTTTCCTTTCGAGTTCCCTATATATTAGTAAATACGTCTCAGTTTTAATGTTATTCATCAAATTTTATGCCTTGCTATTATAAGTATCTCTAACACTAATTTAGACTCTACCTTTGAGTTCGGACTGCCGAAGAAAGTCGGTTTAGGCTTTCGCGGAATTCTATTTGGGTTTGGGTAGCAGTAGGGGTATTTTGGTCATTTAGTGTTTTCTATGGGTCTTTATTTTTTGGGACCTCGTTTCGTGACACGGACCTCACCATTGGTCTCAGAAGGCCCAAAATAGCAAAAATACACTAATAATTTGTTCAATTTGGACATCAGACTATTTCATCATTATTTAATTTAATTATTTAATTTATTTTATTTTATATAATTTATATAATATATATATATATTTGTGGGATTTAGTTGACACGGGATTGTCCTGTCAACTTGGTTTGTATGCCTTACTCCCTTGCCCTTGGTTCCCTGTTCGAGTCTCGGGGGTAGCAGCCCCTGTTATTTTTTTCCTTTTTGTTTATCCCAGTTTCCCTATCCCGATTTCAATTTGAAGTTCCTGCACCCAAACAGTCCCATTCCCTTTTAAAATTTAAAAACCCTAAACTGAAACGACGTAGTATCGAGACTTCAAGCCCCTAGGCGACGCCGTTTGGCCCAACACCATCACCATCTTCCCCAAGACTTTCCGGTGAAAACCAGTACGGTTCCATCACCTTCTCCGGTGACGGAAACCCAATCCCGATCACTTTTTGCATCAAATCCAATGCAGTCCTCTCCCATTTTTCATGAGGAATATCTATCCAAGCTCAGTTCTTGGTATAACTAACCCTAACTGTTCAAATATAGGTTTTACTATGAGAACATGATTTTTAGGATCTCGTCTCTTAAATTTCATGCGGTTGCCCCCCAGTTGCAGCCACCTTTTCTCTCTCTTCCCCTCTTTCTTGCAGTCATTCTTGACTGCTTAAAATCGCCCATTCATTCCCTACCATCCACATACCATGCATGCTATATATATATATATATATATTACTCACCACTTGCGCCTTCAAGTCGGCAGACTTACTGCCTTCACCATAGCCGCACACACACTCACCCACTTGACACACACAGCACACACACACACCCCTCTTTCCTCTCTGCGTCCTTTTTTTCTTTTCTTTACTTTTACATGTATTTAAATACATATATATATATATATATATATAAATACAATACATTATACTATATATATACACACACATATATAATACATATTTTATACATGTATATTTATCCATATACATACGTGTATACCTAATTATGAGTACGCACACATACATTGATATCTCGGGGCCTAGGCGTACTTGTGTGTGCATGCTTGCATGAAAATACATGAATGCATGTATTACGAGGCTCGATCCTAGGTTGCTCGGGTGTCACCCGGTATTGGCTATACTAAACAAACCATTCACATTCCAAAAATCATACAGTTTCATAAAATACCATGATATAGAGCTTAAATAGCTCGGTTTACAACTGGTGTTACACTACTCATTCGAGGTCTCTGTCACGACTCGAAACCCACCCTGTGCGGATTACCGGATCGCGACCGCCGCCCCGAGACCCGAAGGCCTCGAGACAAGGCTCACATAGGCAGCGGTATCGAATAGAAGTGCAACATACGTTTTGCGGAAGCAGTGAAAAACTTTTTCTTTTCTTTTCTCATTTTTAAATTATGCACATCCGTCCGATACTGCCGCTACATACATAGCATACATGGTTACACATTCAGAGTATAACGAAAACTTAAAGACTTCATACATTAATACAATAAATATTTGGTTGCCCTGAGGGCTCATTACATATTCTTACATTGTCTACTAATACAAAGGTACTACTAGAGTTCATCGGTTCTTCAGAAGAACTACTTAAACATATCCTTCCAAAACAGCTAGACTCATCGCCATCGTCCTTAAGACCCTGTCTGCTGAATCACCTGAAATGGGGGGTCCGAACAAAGTCTGGGTAAGCTAATATAAGCTTGTGAGCAATTCCAGTATTCGTCATGGGGTTTTCAATTAGCAGTGGTTTAGTACATAAAAGTTTGTAAAATAATCACCGTCAATTGTTCGTATACTTTGAATACAGAATATATGCATTCCTTAAAACATGTAGCTTTGAAACATTTAAAGTATTCAAGCTAACTCATACCTCGTTAAATAGAGTATATAACTCAAAACATATGCATTTCATAAAACGAATAGCTTTGAAACAGTTAAAGTATTCAAGCTATACTTATACTCATGAACTTCAAAACATATAACATAACATGTATTTCTTAAATAGAGTATAAAAACTCAAAACATATGCATATTGAAAATGAGGGTAAAACCTGCTTCCATCTTCAAATCATTTGTCATCTTATCACTTCCATTAGTGGAACCCGTTTCGAACCGGACTCCCATCTTACTTATAAATGGAGATATCTCATTGCCTGGGGGACTAGGTCCTGCTACCGGGCATTTGACAGTCAATTGAGTTCGTATGTAACCCAAAATCTTGTCACAGGGCAATTGAGTTCGTATGTAACCCAAAATCCTGTCTATGTGCTTATGCACCATTATCTTATAAAACATTTATCATGTAACTTTTCTCATAGATACTTTTCATAACTTCGTAAAATCTTCGTATACTTGAAATAAGCAAATTCAGGATATTTAACAATAATTGCATTTTAACTAGACATGCCGAAATATATTTGAAGGAAAACTGTTGTGGGAAAAACCAATCACTGAGCATGTCACAATATAAACAGAACAATTAAAAACTGAATCATGTAAATACTGAATTTGAAACTTCAAATACTTCATATCTTTAAACTTAAAACCTTTTCAAGTCCATAGAGTTAAATCTCTAATTCAAACACAGGGTTACTCACCTTGGTTCTTTAGGGTTAGTGCTAATAATGCACTTTCCCACTTTCCTGGTAGTTCCTAAGAACAATTCATAAACATCTCATCAACTTCACATTCATTGTAATATCATCTCGATATTCCTTAACTTATGCTTAAATCGTATTAGATCCTAAAACGATTTCATAATTTCATAGGTACTTAATTTAACTCGTACTTGTAACCTATGACATAATTTAATGTGTTAGAAATTGAATTAATTTCAATTTATACTCTTCTGGGAGTTCCATTAACTTTAATTTAAAGTTATTTATTTGACATGTTTACGTGTCGTGTCTTTTCGTATTTCGTTTCTTGTACATGTCTTAGTATTAGTACTTTGGCATTATTTCAGTTCATAGTCATCTAACAGATGCTATTCATCAAATTTTATGTCTTTTTATTTTAGACATTTCTTTTGGTCGAATAGACTCTACCATTGAGTCCGGAGTGTCGAAGAAAGTCGGTTTAGGCTTTCCTAACATTTAATTCGGACTGTTATATGTAAAAGGGCAAAATGGTCATTTACCGTTTTACGTGTCATATTTTTTCTGTACTTTGTTTCGTAATTTGGACTCCATTTTTGAGTCCAGGATGTCAAAAAAAGTCAATTTAGGCCTTCTCTGATTTCATTTTGGCCTTAGGGGTACCAAGGGTATTTTGGTCATTTACCCCTGTACGTGTCTTTATTTTTTGGGCCCCGTCTCGTAAAATGGACCCTACCATTGGCTTTAGAATATCCAAAATAGTTGGAATACACTATTCACATGTTTGATTTAGACTTCATTTGCTCTATTTATGACCCAAGGGCAAAATAGTAATTTTACTTATTTATTAAATAATTAAATTAATTATTTAATTATTTCTCAAGGGCTTAATTGCATAATATTTCCCTCAGTTGGGCCATAGTAGAGTTTCTCAGAAACTCTGGGGTCAATTCGTAATAAGGAATAGGTTTGGTTTATTTATTTTTAAATAAACTTGAAAACCAAAGGGTTTGGTTAGGGATTAAGTGAACCGGTCCGGTCTAGTCATAAACCAACCGGTCTATCCGGTTTATTTACATGTGGCTGACGTCATGATGACGTCAGCCCTAGAGTCCATTTAAATTAAACCAAATGCAAAACGCCGTCGTTCCATTTTTTCGGTGGCAAGCCCAGAGGCTGCCACCTGTCCTGAGTCAACCCACCCGTTTTAAACCGAGTGACGAGTTGACTCGTCGTCTTCCCCACTTCGAACCCACTGTTGCTCTAATTTCAGAATCCCTTTTCTTTCTATTTCGTGCAGTTTGGATCCATGGATCCTTACTGTTTTTGTCCCAAAATGTTCCTAAGGTTTATACAATTTGATTGGCATTTATTTTGGAGTTTAAAACCTCTTCGTATATTCGGTTTTAAACTCGATAATCCGAACTGTTATTTTGGTCATTCATGCTTATTTCTTAACCAAATTTCATGGGATTTCGTTTGTTATGATCCCCTCTTCATGGGGATTCATATCTCGTTCCTAAATATCGATTTAAACTAAGTTTTAAAAGGGTTGGGGTGTAACCCGTAACCTGTAACTAGACATTTAAGGGTCGGTTCTTTTGAGTTTTGGTCGCGTAGTGGTATTTTTGAAACCCTTTTGACCTCAGCTTGAGGTCTTGATAGGTCAGAACCCGTTTAGTTTCACCCATTTCAGACCTGCTTTCTTGAAGGTCATCCATGGCAGTCGATCTTGGGTTTGTCATTTTTCAGTGTTTTTAAAGCTTAAAATCATGCTTGACAGTCTTGTACATGTCTATCTAGCATTATATGTTCATATATAACTCAAAACAGCTCATATTAAATCATAACTTCTAGAGAGAGAATTTTAATTGTTCTATGGGTTTACCTTTTTTCTACACTGTTTTCTCCTTCTTTCTTGCTCTGAATCTTCTTCTCTTCTCCTCAGTTTCCCTTCCTTTGATTTCTTTCGTGAGAGAATAACATGCTTTGCATGTTTTGGTTTTTAAAGCAAGGATAACCGACCTCTCTCTCTCCTCTATTCTCTCTCTCTCCTTTCTCTCTCTCTTCTTTCTGATTTCATAGCCCTACATAGCCTTCCCATCTCATAAATTTTGCTTTCCTTCTTTCCTACTTTGCATTTAATTTTTGAGATATTTATACATATAATATATATACATATATATACATATACACATATAAGACAACACACACACACACACACCAGCCGACACACACACACACCTTTTCACACACTGTTCACTCTTTTTCATTTTATACATATACATACTTACATACATACATGTTTCACCTTATACATATAAATATATAATATAATTAATATATATACTTTTCTCATGCTTAATTAATTAATTTAATAATTAATTAATTATATATATATAATTTCTTTTCTTCGTAATACGTGTCATGTGACCCGGTATCCCGAGTCGGGATATTACAGTCTCCCTCGGTATACGTGCCGTATCTCGGGTCAGGATATTACACCTTAAACATGGATAGTATATCCCTGTTCAGAAAAGGGTGAATTAAACTGCATTTATTACATGCGTAGCCAAACAGTCCCGAACTGTTTTAATTTTAAAAAAAAAAAACTATCCTCCAAACGACACCGTTCCAATAAATCCTTTTGTGCCGTCGGGCGGGTTCTGACCCAAACCCAGATCCAACCCAACCACTATTCTTCTTCTCCGGTGAGGCTGCCGGTGTCTTTTTGGTGTCGGCGACTATCGCGGATGGGATTTTAGGGTATTCTCAACGGGGTTTGAAGCTACATTCTATAAGGATTTCACCTAGGGTTTTAGTTTTTGAAATTGATAAGCCTTGATGTTCGAAAAAGGGACTTACAGGTCAGGCTCCAACAAGCCACAACTTTTCAGCGACCTATTCGTTTCCTATTTCGATGAGTTTTGTTCACTGTTTCGACTCATGGTTTCTTCCTATAGTTTTCTAAAGCCTTGGGGAACATTTTTGCGTTCTTAAAACTACACAAAATCGATCGAAACCCATGGTTTCAATTTTATCCCCTTCCACTGTAACCTACTATTTCTGCCTCATTTTTTAGCCAAATTAGTTGGTTCAACTTGCATTGTGATCTGTTTCCAACCTAGATTAAGGCCCTATTCTTAGTTTTTAGTTTGGTATTGTTTGAAAAAACCCTATTTCTTAAAATGTCAATAATGGCGGCTAGGATTTGCATGCATAGTTTTAGGGTCCCTTGGGCCCTTTTTATCATCTAGGCAACTTAAAAACACCATACATGTTACTCAAAATCATCAAACAGCCAAAATAATGCTATTTTACTCTAAAAAGAAGAACAAAATCAGAATTTTGAGGTTTGTATACCTTCTAATGGGGGCCTCTCCTCCTTGGCCTCAAGCTACTGGAACCTCAATGCAGCTTCAAGCTTGCATGCTAGAGTTCCCACTTCTTCTCCTCTTCTCTTCTTCTTCTTCTTCTTCTTCCTCCTTCACTTTCTCTCTCTCTTCACACATGCACTCAAGCACACGCACACTGCAAGTCTGACTTGCATGACACACAACACACTCCTATATACACACAGCACACTCAATCACTTTCAATGCCACACGCAATCCCCCCCTATGCACTCATTTCACTTATAGTTCTATAACCTAGGTGTGTATATATATATATATGTATATATATATATAGTCTGCATGTGTTTTAATTAGTGGGGGAGGGAGGTGGTCCAAGAGGGTGCTACCACCTCAAATTTAAGTATTCAGATTTGGGAGTTTGACATGGCATATATACATTTTGGGTGAGACATCTAGCATAAAAGTGTTGTAGCCAAGTTGGCTTACTTTTTGGGCATAAGTCTTTGCTAAAGTTTTGGTCTAGGGATCAAATCCCTTGGCCTCCCTTTTTGCATCATTTTTACTCTTTCATTCTTCTTGTGCCTCATTTGGCATTTTGGGCATCATTTGTCAGATTTTTAAGTTGTGTCTTAATTGCGTTAAAGATCCTTTCTTATTCTCGTCTTGCCTTTTAATTGTTGTGTGCTAAATTTTTATGTCATATATATATATATATATATATATTTGACATTTTATATCGCGTTTTATTTGACCAAGAATTGTCCGCATTTATCGACAAATTTGATTAAATATTTCATTTATTTATGCCTCGCTCTATCTTATCCAATTTTCCTTCGTGTACAAATTTAAACATTTACAGCCTACTAGTTCCAATTTAAAATGTCGACTAGATTAATATATAATTAAACCCATAAAAGCGTCATTACAATAATTTACTTTGCCTAATTGAGTCGTGATATTACAAATATGCAATTAGACCCGTGGTTACAAGTAAGACTAATTACCTCACTATGTAACTTCGAAGCTAAGAAACATACGCAGTACTCCCTATCCGACCAAATAAGTTCCATAAGGGAACAAACTTAGAAAGGATAAATCAAAGAATGCTTGAGAAAAATATGACATGATGATATCTTAGTCATGAAAATAAGAATGAGATGATAGGCACATAAATGGTCTTTTCTGCATTGGTAGTTATTACGACTACTACTAGAAGAAGTCACTTGACTCTAAGATTAGAGTTAATTTGAAATGATTTAGGGGTTAAGCATTATGTAAAAAAGAATATATACAAATGCCTTACATCATAAGATGAGATGAGTTTTTAGGACAAAACTCTTTTTAAAGAGGAGAGAATGTAACACCCTAACCTAATTAGCTGGGTAAATTAGCGTAATTATTACAACTATTGAAATTAGCAAAATGAATTTTTGGGGCATTTTTGCTCGAGGAAATGAATTTGTGAAATTTGAGACATTGGCTTAAGTAAAAAATTAGCCATTAACTAAGTAATGGTAGTTCTTACAATTGTGAGGTGAGAAGGATAAATGGTGTTAGTTAATTTAATTAGCACATTAAGTATTATGCCAATTTAGTGTTAATTGGCCAAATTAACACGAAAGTGCATTTTTCTCAATAAAGGGAAAATTAGTGCACAATTGCACTACAACATTTGGTTAAAGTCTAAAATTTGATTTAATAAAATAAAACTGGATTTTATATGATGACCAATGGCACATGGAAATAGAGCGTATATATAATGTGAGCATAAAAGCATGACATCATGTCTAGCGCACACACACAGTCGTGTGTGTGTGTGTGTATATATATATATATATATGCATATTATATGCACAATATGTGTATAATCAAAACCATAGGAAAGTTGATGGGTTTTTCCCCTAAACCAGGTTTGAATGAGACCATACTTCCAACCATACTTCATCCTCATGAAGATTGGCTATGGTGGATTGCATCGGACACTTGTCCAAAAACCACATCCAAAATTCTTTATATAGGGCCTCTTTCTTCTACACTTCATTCCTTTCTGCTCAAACAAACAAAATAAAGAGGACTGAGAGGGGATTTTCTTTCGCAGGGAGGCTAGACAGTGACCATTCCAAAGAGGAAGAAAAGAGAGAGAGAAAAATTTTGGTTCAAGCCCCAAAAGAGGTTAGAATCTCTCTCTTTCATTTTCAATTAATTTCCGTATGTTATATAAGTTGATTAAGCCTACAAAGGTTCTGCGTGACCCTAGTTAGGCAATAACAAGCTTAGGCCGCCATTGAAGGACCTTCAAACCATGCCTAGAAATGAACTTGTATAAAACCTAATTTTGTGTATTGGGACTTAATCTACACATGAAAGAGACCACGAAAACAGAGACTGATAAAAAAGCTCAAGAATGCACTATAAAAACTCGAGTTGTAGGTCTGTGCAATAATGGTGACAAGATGAAAATGAGCACTGAGCTCAGTTTTAAAAGCCAAGGATCCAAAAGCCCATAAAAAAAATGAGTAACTGAACTTGAACCAATAGATTTGGTTCAGACAGGACCTTGTGTAATGCCCCATACTTATTTAGATTTAATTACACATATTTCAGAGATTATTAATTTTTAAAATATTTATTTAAATTTTTACTAAATTATATTTTGATCAAATAATAAAGTTTGGGGCCAAATACATTATTAATAAAAAAAATGCGGATGTTAATATATATAAAAAAAAAAAAAAAAAGGAATTAGCATAAATAGTCAAGTATAACAAACCCTATTGTATATATTGGTGATACATAGGCCGCTGAATAAAAAAAAAATACGAAATAGGGCAAGAGATATAAAAGGGGGCGACGGTTGGGGTTGAAGCAAAGCAAAGAAAATGTGAGCTCTCTCTACCTTGTAACCTTTGAAGTGTAAATACGGGTCATTGAATGTTACTATTACCTCTTAGATAATAACTATTGAATAATTATTATTATATTTACATACATCTTGTATGCATGCAATATTTTAATAAGAGCCTTGATTACCGTGTAAGATTGATGGAAGAAACAACTAAATTGAGAACGTAGTGCACAATGGGTCGTATGCGTGAGTGAGTGTGTATGGTGTTAGTGTGCGTATTGTGTTTGGTAAGATGAGATGTAAATTGAGAATTTTTGACAGGACGCGGGTCATTTTCAAGCATTTTTTAACTTTTTTTTTTAGATTCATGTTTTTTTTTAAAAGTGTTTAAGTCTTAGACGCCTTTAAAAATTTTTTGACTAAAGGCGTGTTAATCTTAGACGCCTTTAAAATGCATCTTAATCTTATACGCTTTTAATTAGGATTAAATAAAGGTGTCTTAGTCTTATACGCTTTTAAAGTGATACACTCATTTTAAAAGACATATAAGATTTCTTATTTACACAAAAAATAATAAATAAGAGAGAGAAATTCAGATTTTGATTGGCTTTTTATTCGTACTTTAAGAAGTAAGAAGATTAATTTTTTAATAAAAAATGTGATTTAAAAAAAAATTCTATGTTAAATAAAAACTCTAATAATAAAGTCAAATACTCAAATAATGAAATTTATAAAAATATAAATTAGAAAATAAAAAATAACAATTTACGTTCTGTATAAGCATATAGTTACATAATTGAATTTTTTTTTCTGGAGCATTTATAGATAATTTGGTAGGATTAATTATTTAAAAAATGTAAGTATAATTTTAAAAATTAAAAAAGTGATATTTTTAATTGTCAAAAATTTAAAATAAAATCAGTATCATTTATTTTTGAATGACTCGTACCAAATGTCTAATTAACAATCTGATTGTATAAAGATCAATTTTTTATAATTAATTTATTTATTAATCTAATAAAATAATAAATAAAAAATTTGCACCACTTAGATAAGATTACAGTAGACTCATTTATTAATCTAATAAAATAATTATTTTATATCCCACTTATAAAGAATGACTCAAATTTTATCTTCTTATAATATAATCCTAACTAGAAATCTAATACCAATAAAAGTTTAATTACAATAAAAGTCTTTTGCGTATATATAATATAACCCAAATTAAAAGTTTAATGAGAGTCTAATTTTACAGAAAATACCTATAAATGCTCCAAAAAAAAAAATCAATTATGTAACTATATGCTTTATAGAACATGAATTGTTATTTTGTATTTTCTAATTTATATTTTTATAAATTTCATTATTTGAGTATTTGAATTTATTATTAGAGTTTTTATTTAACATATAATTTTTTTTTAAATCACATTTTTTATTAAAAAATTAATCTTCTTACTTCTTAAAATGCGAATAAAAAGCCAATCAGAATCTGAATTTCTCTCTTATTTATTGTTTTCTGTGTGAATAAGAAGTCTTATATGTCTTTTAAAAGGAGTGTATCACTTTAAAAATGTATAAGACTTGGATGTTTTTCAAAGGTGTTTAAGACTTATACGCCTTTATTTAATCCTAATTAAAAGCACATAAGATTAAGATGTTTTTTAAAGACGTCTAAGATTAATACGCCTTTGGTAAAAAAAAAAATTTTAAAGGCGTCTAAGACTTAGACCTTTTTAAAAAAGACATAGGTCTATAAAATAAGTTAAAAAATACTTGAATCGGATCAATAAGTTTTGAAATGACCCAGGACGAGTAAAAAATATGCAAATTGAAGCACTTTTGTCCTTTCTAGGGTGAAATTAAATAATGTAAATTAATATATTTGTGCCTTGAAAAAGTAAAGGAAAGAAACAAAAGGAAGAAAGTTTGGGTGAATGGTCCACCGAGTGGAGTTGTCTTGTAGCCTATTTTATCTTTTTGTGAGACTTTCTTAAATAAGAGTGATGGAATTTTTCAATATGTATACATGAAAATTCAAACAATATAATAACACTTTTATTTACTTCTAGTGTTAATTTCGAGTTCAAATAAAGAAACTTTGTTAAAAATAAATTACATAGTTAATCTTAATGTTACTTAGGCTCATTAAAAAATAAGATTTAAAGGTTAATTGTTTAAAAATATCTTAGGATTCTTGTTTAAGATTATTTTGATTGGTGAATTTGTGAAATGATAGGTTTGGAGTGATTATTGGAGATCACCTTGAGGGCATTTGATTGTTTTGAAAACCACTTCTGAGATAAGGGAACAATACGCATTATACCCAAATTTTAAATAAATGTCAAATAAAATTTTATTGATTTTTATTTTCATAAAGGTTGTTTTATGTGTACAATAATTCCAAATGATTTTAGTTATAAAAAAGAATATTTTAGAATGAACTATTTATTTCTTCGAATATATTCATGAAAATTATTTGTATCTGTGTAATGTATATGTGTTCTTTGCTCAGTCATAAATCTGTTCATGAAAATTATTCCATTTTCTAAAATAATTGTTTTTATCAGTGTGTTCATTATCAGATATTCGAATTATTTTAGTGTAGTTGTGACCTCTAGTTGGAGTTTGTTTCGTGTCAACAGTATTTACTGTTGTTGACAGTTTGTTTGTGCTGATATGGTATTGCCGGAGTTTAGCCAATGTTAAGAGGGGCATAACATTGTTAACTTCTAGTACTAGTGACGTCTACAACTCCCACTTTGATGAGCACCATATGTGATTATTGTGTTAACCAGAGTGAATGCTTATACGAATTTGAAATTGTTATTCATTACCACACTACATTGTTAAATGATTCTTGTACCAAAAAATAATAATTTATTTTATTTGTTATGTCTACTGAATTGTTTTAGTAATATAATCTTGTTATATAAAATATTCGTTCTATTCGCTTGATCTCTTCTAATGTGTAATGTGTTTTGTTATCTTACGAGCTCTTTGAGTTTATCCTAATATTTTTCCCCCATAAATGACTTGAGATAGACTAGAATAGCGTCAGGAAGCTCTATAGTGGAGAGTGTTTGGCGACTATTTAATTTCTTTTGCATATATTAGGATTAATTTTGTTTTATTTAAGTTATTTAGGGACTTGTAGTAATTTTTATTTAGAGGATTGTATGTTGATTTATTTTAGAGGGAAATTATTTATTTATCTTGGATGATGAATGATTTATTGTTATTATTGTGTTGGAATTTGAGGAATATATGAGATATTTATAATATACATGGATTGGAAGATTGTATTCGTTATAGGTTTAATAATTTGATTTATCTAGCCTTTGTGAAGACTTGGATTTGATTGATTTGTGTTAGTTGCACTATGAATCTCGCATTTGGGTTTAGGGAGTGATAGTTTTGGTATCAAAGCTTAGGTTTAAGATTTTATAGATTGTACGATGCAATAAAGTGAAAGAATGATCTAAGTTAGCAAGTTGACAGCCTATTGACTTAGTTGTAATCACAATTTAAAATTTTGGATTAAGGACACTTCTTGTGATTAATCATTATGTTATTTGTTACCATTTGATTATTTTATATGTCACACCTTGGGCCCAAAACATCTGAGGGTGACCCTGTAAATCAAAGTCAAACTAAATAAATAATTCTTATATATCTTAAATGTCACGACCCGAAACCCACCCTGTGCGGATCTCGGATCGCAACCGCCGCCTTCAGGCCCGGGAGCCTGAGGGCAAGGCAAAACATGGGCGACGGTATCGAATAGCGGTGCGGCCTTGATTTGCGGAAGCGTGAAAACCCTTTTCTTTTTTTATTTTTTTTTTTAAAAAAATCTTTTAAAAACTTTCGCACAGCCGTCCGGTACTGTCGCTCTTCATAGCGGTACACATGAATAATCACATCAGAGCATACTAAAAATTAAAGTCTTATACATGATACATATTCGAATGCCTCAAGGGCTTAAGTACATATGTGGGGTTGCCTCTTGGGCTTAAATACATAATTATCCAAAAGTACGACATCAAAATTCGACCAACCATAGGCCCTAATACTTCCCAAAATATCTCCAGAATCCTAATGGAGCTGCCTATCATTTCTCCCCAAATTGGGCAAGGGTCCACCCATCGTCATCACCTGAAAAATGTTAGGGAATGGGGTGAGCTTCGAAAAGCCCAGTGAGTAATTCTAACATCTGTCATGGGTTTCAATTGGTAGTGGTTTCGCACGTGAGAATTTTGTAAAATACTCACTACCAATTGCTCGTATACTTGGCACATAGAGTACATGCATTCTTTAAACAATGGCTTTGAAACATTACAATATTCAAGCTAACTTGTACTTTCGGAATAAAGTATATAAATTTCAAATCATGTAAATATGCATGGTGAAAATGAGGAAAAAGCCTGCTTCCATTTTCAACACACACCTTATCACTTTCATTAACAGAATCCGTTTCGAACCAGATTCCCATTTTACTTTTCGTGGAGATATCTCATATGCCTGGGGGATTAGATCCTGCTACCTGGCATTTATTCGTATCGTAGTTGGGTTCCTAAGAAACCCGATAGAAATCCGTGGTGCTTATGCACAATTTATCTTGCATTTAAAAGCATTTAACCCATAATTCCTTCGTGTGGATGCATTTAAAAGCATTCAAAACATACAGTTCATAACCTCATGATAGGGTATCGAAATACGTGAAACATGTAAATCAGGATATATAATAACATTTGAAATCGAAATTTTAGACATGCAGAAGTATATCTCAAGGGACAGTAGTATATTATTCAGGAAGCATGTCATAACAGAATATTTAAAACGGAATTGTGTAAAGACAGAATTTGATATTTAAAACATCATTCAAATCCGTGGAATTAAATCTCCACTTCAAATGTGAGGTTACTCACCTTGATTCCCCGGGTTTGCACTACTGGTGGGCTTTTCCCTTTCCTTTGTATTTCCTAAGAAAATTATAAAGAACTCGTTAACTTCACATTTACCTTAAATCGTTACCTATTCATGCTCTTTCATTTAATTTTAGGCCTGACGTATCCTAACTTCCTAGGATTGGTCTTAGTGGTCAACTCGTGGTGACTTGATGAGTTTTATTTTTCACGTGACTAAATTTTCAGTACCTATTTTGGTGTTATGGACTTCACCGTTGGGTTTGGAATGTCCGACATAGTCAAAATAGACTATCTTTTAGTTTCATTTGGGCTTCGGGTACCTTAGGGGTAGTTTGGTCATTTCGCGCGTCATATTTTTCGGAGTCCCGTCTCGTGAATCGGACCTCACTGTTGATCTCAGAAGGCCCAAGAGAATAAGATTACACTAATAACTTGTCTTATTTGGGCATCGACTACATTAGGGGCAATTTGGTAATTTTTACTTTAACGTATCGTAATTTTTGAAGCCTCGTCTCGTAAAACGGACCACATCATTGAGTCTAGAACATCCAAAATAGTCAAAAACCACTATTCGTTTACTTTATTCGGACTCCGTTTGACTTATTTATGACCTAGGGGTAATTTGGTCATTTTTATTTAATTAATAAATTAATTAAATAATTTAATTTATTATTTATTAATTTATCAGGGGTATAAATGGAATAAAATCCAAAATCTGGGCCAGAATGAATTTCCTAGAACTGTTGGGGTCATTTTGTAAATACCAGAAAATTGTAACTGAACCAAACGGTTCAGTCAGCATGCGACTGAACCAGACCGGTCCAGTCCGGTTCAAGGTAATGTGCTGACGTCAGGCTGACGTCAGCCCCACCATTTAAAAATTTGAAATAACAGCATCAAAACGACGCAGTACAGTTTATGGGTTTTATCCGTTTCTCGGTCGGGTCGGGGCCCAACCCGAACCCGGTCCATGCCCGACCCGTACTGTTCATCATCTTCCCCACCGTTCTACACACTGTAGCCCTAGAAAATTTCAGAATTTTCTCTCCCAATTCGTAGGTTTTCATACAGCGATTCCCACTGGTTTTCTTTCCAAAATGTTTCTAGGAGTAATATCATCCATTTGGCATCGATTTCAAGCATCACAATCAACAATAGGGGACTGTTCTAGCCGATTATTGTGGGAAAATACAGTCAGTCCATACAGCCTCATTCCTTCATCATTTTGCACGAGGTTTGATCCTCTGCAACCCTTGCAACATGAGCTTCCATTCCCTACTCATCAATCTCGGTTTAGGGGTCAGATTTAAAGATTTGGTTTTTTGGGCCGAGAAGAATAGCCTCGGTTTTGAGGGCGTAGACCTAGGTCTCTAGGTCGTGTATAGTGTTTTTCGGGGTCCTAAGATGTCCTATTTCATGTTTCAACCCTCAAAAGCTCGGTTGGTTGAGGTCGGATCAGACCTGCAACTCAAGCTTCATCAATGGCGGTTTGTTTCCATTTCTATGTTTTAGGGCAGTTTTGTTGGTCCAAATCATTTATAAATGACCCAGTTCTCAAGTTAAAATACTACACATGCAATGACAGATCCTAAAAGCTATAAAACAGTAGCTAAATCTAGTAGGAAAATTTCCAAAAAAAATTTGAACACCAACCTTGAACAGTGGTCTCTCCCTCACGGCTGTGCTCAAATGAAGCTTCAAGGGTTGGATTTGTTCCTCCTCGTGCAATTCCTTGGCCTCCTCAAGCTCCTTCAATGGCTCACCAAGGTATACAACTTGCATGCACAACTTGTCTACTCTCTCTCTCTAGAATTCCTCTCTCTCTCTCAGCACTTTCTCTCTCTATAAAGTAGTATATCAACACTCTCTAATTTCAGATCTGCACATATGGAGAATGCATATATGGAGATATACATATCTTACATTTCTCTTGCCCTTTTCATCTCCCCAAATGCATGATTATTTTGCATGCAATTTGGTTGGGAGAGAGGTTTCATCATGAGACTATAGGCATGATGGCTATAGCATGATGTAATGCTGAGGTGTTGCATGTTTAGCTATTGGTCACTTTGGGGAGAGGTCAAATCTGATTGCTATTTATATATATATATCTTTGCATATATATGCACAAAGGGGTTCCTAGCCTAGTTGGTAATTTTTTTGGTAAACCAAATTCTGCCTAGGTTGGTCAAGGGATCAAATCCTCTTGGCCACATTTTTGGTCTTTTTCCCATATTTCGGGCTTAGGCCCTGTTTGGCTGCGCATTAATGCAGTTTCACTGTTTTCTTCCTAACTTTCATTCTGTAGCTTATTTTTCGACGCGGTTTCTTTCAGTCAACTCCTAATTAGGTTAGCTTCTTAATTATTCTTTATGTTTGGTTCAGATAAATGATTAGTAACTAATCATTACTTAATCAGGGTCGGGGTGTTACATTAAACCACCATGTGATCAGCTTATTCTCACTTGAGTTTTCATATCATCATTGTTCATTCACATTCCATACATATAACCCAACAAGGTTTACATACATACATTCAAAAATGGTATTCATCACGTGATGTCTCCTCCTAATAAAAAGAATGCAAGTCATGAGTTCGAAGGTTCACCCTTGTATATAAAAAAATAAGTTCAAGTTTTGTTGAGGCTTCCAAGCCTTCTCATCAAAATAAATATAGACCAAAAGGTCCTTTACATTACCTTAAAAAATAAATAAAAGAATAAAAGAGAGTCATCCTTCAATCCATATCCTCAAGTGGCCGATTCCTTGCCATTACCTACATCTGGTAAGGGTCAATACAACAACCCCAGTAGAACAACTAAACAAAGGGAAGAATAAATGGTGACAAGTGTAGGTATGTGTCAAATGCAGTGTCAAGCAAGCGTCATCCAACATTTCAAGGAATATTCATCATATACTGCAATGGAATAAGAACATCAATACAATAATAGTAGCACAATTCAATTCTCACAAAAAGAGATTTCGTAGATTACTATCACCTCGCTCATCTCAACAGTAATACTTCCTACTTCCACTTCTTTCGTAATCCTTCAAGATTACCTAATGGCTCCAAATTGAGCTTGAGTGCTTTTCGGGCTACTAACTCGATGAAAACATACGACCACCTGTGCGGGGTTATGATTCTTAACCGAAAGGAGACACAATCCCTATCAAAAAACCCTGGGTAACTATCCATGACTTTCCATTTCTTAACTTGTGGTTTCTTCATTCATGTCTTTACCTTTCTCAACCCTTTAAGTATCTAAATTCCCATCTATTCCTTAAAAATTATTCATTCAATCTCTTATTCAAACCAAGGGTATCAAAGGGAATAATATTGTTTACATCAAGGGAAAACACAACATATGCAATACAACTAATAATTTCACAATACAATATCATCACAATCATTTAAGAATCTTATCAAACACTTAGTAGGCATATCAACTTCCTACAAGTTCATGAATAACAAGTAAATAATTCTTAAGCATTCAAGAAAATGAATTTTAAGTCGGGACCATGCATTGAATACATATATCAACATTATAGACAAGATATATAAAAGGTTAAACATATAAAATTCATCTACAAATGCATCTAGCAATTTACATAATTCTTCTACACACTTTTCATACAATATGGTCCATAGAAATGGCATGATATGCATGTTTTCTCCCTAACATTCATCCTTCACCAAGGTTAGCAACTTTACCTCCAAACAAGTGTGGATTTGTGTGTAGAGAGAGAGAAATTCTAATTTCAAGCCTTAATCCTTGCTCTCAAAACCTAAGAAAGGATTTACATTATTTATTTCACCCAACCAAGCTAGATCTATAAGGAAATGCAAGAAATTTGAAAAAAAAATGAAAAACCCTAAATTTTCCCTTTTTTTTCTTGAAGAAATCTTGAAATCCTAACCTTTCAATCGGTAAAAACTCTTCTTATACTTGAATCCTTGTGGTATGAAGTGTTTAAAAGGGTAAGAAATCCATAATCACTCAAGAAATATTCAACCTTAAATTTTCACTTGTCTAGTGAGAGTTTGGATCAGAAGAGAAAATGACATTTGTCCAAAATTTGTTTTTCAGCCCGCATTTTAAACATGTTCTGTCGTATGCTTGTTCAAACAAACAAGGCCTTCATTTGAACGAGTTCCCTTCATTCAAACGGGTGTCGAACAAGTATCAAACGATGGTCACAATAGACTTTCAAGTGCCTTTTTTTTCTGATTTCTACAATTCAAGTTTTTTTAACTTTCCAATTTATTCCATATGTATCATCACACTTCATATTACGTTGTTTAAATTATTTTCATCTCATTATTATGTTCGTGAGGTTTATTATCATACAAAACTAACATTATCCTTTATTTATTCTTTTATTTATTTTTTAATTTTATGAAACATTACAACCTTCCCCCTTTAAAGAGATTTCGGCCCCAAAATTTAAACAATACCTCTAGCAATGAATAATTCTGGATGTTTTGTGCGAAATCCATCCTCGCGCTCCCACGTGGCCTCTTCCTTACCATGATGTTGCCATAAGACTTTGACTAAAGGAATGGTCTTGCCTTATAAAACTTGCTCCCTCGAGTCTAGAATTCGAATGGGTCGTTCCTCATATGAAACATCCTCTTCAATACTCAAGACGGTCCAATCTAAAACATGTGAAGGATCCAGCTCATACTTGTGAAGCAATGAAACATGGAACACATTGTGAACTCCCGCTAGGTGTGGTGGTAAGGCAAGACAGTAAGTGACCTCTCCAATCTTCTTAAGGATATCAAACGATTCTATGTACCTCGACGCCAACTTCCGATTGCAACCAAATCTAGCCAAACCCTTTTATGGAGCAACCTTGAGGAATACATGATTCCCCATCTTAAAAGCTAAGGATTTTCACCTCTTGTCCGTATAACTCTTTTGTCTACTCTATGCTGTGAGCAGTCACTATCAGATAATCTTCACATTTTTCATAGTTTCCCAGACTAAATTTGGCCCTAAAAGTGTCGCATCCCTAACCATGGTCCAATAGATAAATGATCTATAAGGTCTACCATGCAATGCCTCAAATGGTGCCATCTCGATGTTGGCCTGGTAGCTGTTGTTGTAGGAAAACTCCATAAGTGACAAGTGGTCCTCCCAACTGCCTCAAAAATCCATGACACAAGCGCGTAGCATATCCTCTAGAGTCTGAATGGTACACTATGACTGGCTATCAGTCTCTAAATGAAATGCCATTTTAAGTTATAGCCCGGTTCCCAAGGCTCTTTGTAGACTCTGAAAAAAACATGTCATGAATCGTGCATCCCTCTCTAAAACAATAGACACTGGAATCCCGTGAAGCCGAATGATCTCACATATGCATAATCGGCTGAGCGTGTCTACTAAATCTGTAGTCCTGATAGGCAAAAAGTGTGCCAACTTTGTCAATCGATCTATAACCACTCAAACCATGTCGTGTCCCTATGGTGATTTAGGTAATCCCGACACGAAGTCCATAGTCAAATGTTCCTATTTTCACTTGGCAGCCGGAAGTGGCTGAAGCAATCCTGCTAGGCTCTGGTGCTCTGCCTTGATTTTTTGATATGTCAAACATCGACTAACAAATCCTACCATGTTGGCCTTCATGCCCTTCCACCAACTTCGTACTTCCCAAATGTATTCCTAATCTACAATGGTGGAATTCGCGCATAACCTCCTCATGATAAGGCTATGAAACATAAAATCGGCTCTAAAATCTCAACCCATGGTCGCTGTGAAGTGCCCAACCATTGACAGTGTCACCACCGATGATACGAGTATGAATAATCTCATCCACAAGGTCATGCAACTATGCATCGATAATGCGACTAAGAAAACTAGGGTGTGCAACAATGAAGAATAGCGTGATAACTTTATCGACCTCATCAAGACACATATCAAACTCCACCACTGCCTCTAGCATCTCACACTTATGGATAATTATACTTGCCAAGTTCCAATGAGATCTCTTACTATGCGCATCAACCACAACATTGGTTTTTCTTGGATGATATTGTAGGTCTAAATCATAGTACTCCATGTATTCCATCCATCACCTCTGTCTTAAGTTCAATTCCTTTCGTGAGAAAAAGTACTTAAGACTCTTGTGATTTAAGAACATCTTAAATCGCCCTCTCTAAAGGTAATGTCGCCAACTCTTCAATGCAAAGACTACATCAGCTAACTCCAAGTCGTAAGTCGAGTAATTCCTTTAATGAGGTTTTAACTACTGTGAACCATAGGGAATAACATTGCCCTACTGCATGAGCATACATCCCAACCCATCTCTTAAAACATCACAATAAATTGTGTATCCCACTACACTCTCAAGAATAGTAAGAATAGGTGTGGTGGTGAGACGAGTTCTCAACTCCTAAAAAGATTGCTCATAAGCGTTGTCCCACATAAATTAAATGCCCTTCCTCATGAGGCATGTCATAGGTATCGCTAACTAAAAAAACCCTTTAACAAAGCGACCATAATATGTCACACCCCGAATTTGCACAAACCTAGGGAGTGAGTGAAGTGAAAGAAGAAAGGTAAGTGAAAGGTCATTAAGTTGGATTTTTAAATGATTATGCAGTTATTCCCCCATGTTTCCCCAAAATGAAAATGAAAATTCGTTAACTAGACTCACCCAAGATAAGTCCCAAATGGTAGTCAAATATCTCCCTAACCAATGACCAAAATTAGTCTAAGGCATGTTCAATGGTAGCCTCTAAGATAGCTCCAAAATATATTTAAACATGCCTTGGAATAATGACCCCAAATTGGCCCCAAAATGCCCTAGGGCATGAGCCAAAAATAGGTCAAAAAGTCTACCAAAAGTGGTCCAAGGAAATGGCCAAACATGGCCCAAAAGAATGGCCAAACATGGCCTAAGGATTCGCCAAACATGGTCCAAAAGGATGCCCAAACATAGCTCAAAAGGATGGCCAAACATGGCTCAAGAAGGTGGCCAAGGGGTGGTGTCAAGGGGCTGTCAGGTTGGTGCTCATAGAGCTGTTAAGCAGCAGGGCATCATGGCACAAAACAGCAAGTGCAGCCGCACAGGGCAGTGGGGGAGCAGCAGACGTGTGGCAACGCACGGCAGGCGGCTGGGCTACGGGGCTGGGCTGTCCTGGGCTATTTCTGCATTTTCACTGTAGCTGGCTGCAGTTGATTTTTCCATTTTTCTGCAGAAACACTATAGCAACTGCAGCTAATTTTTTCAAGTTTTGGCCTATTTTTTCAAGGCTTTTAACCCCTACTTTGTGGTACTTTTTTTCCACTTATTCATAGGCATTTTACACACCTAATGGCTCTTTTAATTTCACAAAACTATGACATGGTTTCCTTTGTTTTTTAAGCATTTTTCCCACCTAATATTCATAATACATCATACAATTTAGGGTTTGTACATTCCATCGTCACTCGATGGCCACAATCTCATAGAAATTAAATATTCATCATTTAATTATACAATCCATCATACATTCACATGAACTTGAACTTAAAGATCACTAACTTCATATTTATTACAATTATAGGGCCTTACCCATAGTGTTCATAATATACAAGCTTTTCACAATAGAATATACATGTCTTAGGGCCTATGCCCTTATGCACACAAAATATGCCCCAAGGGCCAAATATTCTCCATGGTCCACTTCCCCTCCATCCTTCAAGACTTCATCAAGTCTTCAAGTACCGGGAGCCTCATCCGTAATATGATATCCCACGAGGGGTCAGCTCAACTGCTAGTATGACATAATGCTAATGCAAGGAACAAGATTTAAGGCGTGACATGTGCAAGTGTACATTTATACTCTACATGCATTCCAATTCATCAATACAATGCAATGTCAATATATGTGACACACCCATGCAAACTCTATGCCACACCCATGTCTTGCTTCACGGTTCTTCCCCGTTAGTATACAAGTACCAATGTATGTCTCGCTTCACGGTCTGGACCCTGTTGGCATGCGAGTACCAAATGGCCAATTTTGGGTTTTTCACCACAAGATCTGCACCCTCATAATGCATAGCACCAAAGTGCTCAACTCACGCCATGTTTCCAAAGATTCACACTATGCCAACATGCCTTGATTTTTCTATGCAATTCCAATGAAGTATTTCATCAAACATATGGTATATGCTTTAAACAATGCAATGTACTTAAAGCAACTTTAACTTTTATATCACAAAACTTTGTCTAGATGAACCTAACATGTAATTCAATAAAGTTCACATATAAACACATTACACATTCACAACCTTAACAATTTCTCAAAGATCATAAAATACATAAAGTACCAACACATGGAATAAATCATAACTCTCAACCACAAAAGTTTCTCTACAGGAACATAAGCTAGAATGCAATGAATCAAACATATAAACAAGTTACATGTTCATCACTTTGACAAATTCTCAAAGAACACATAGGTACACAAACTACCAACTCTAGGTTTTCAAAGCAACTACCAACTAAATAACTTTCTAATAGCAAGTAAACATATAAATCATTCAATCAACATATAATACACTCCTAAACTTAATCTTATTCTTTACTTAGCAAAATATCATACCTAAAATGGTTTTTCTCAATCCTTGGGAGTTGTGTTCGCTGTGCAGCCAAACCGATAGGTGAGAATGTATCCCTTGACGTGGGGAACAACTTCCTAGAAGGAAGTCTTATGAAAATTCAAGCCTAGAAGTGTGTTTTGGAAGCTTGAAGATTGGAAAACCTAAGCTTTCTCTTCATTTTTCTCCCATGTGCGGCTGCTGCTGCTTCTCTAGACCATTTCTGTCATTTTTTTACACTAAGTGCTGTATTTATAGTCAAGGGGCCAAAATGAGCTTTTTGCCCTTAATGAATCTGGGACCCCGTAACACTACAACCTGTCCCGAAATGCCTTAATTCGATATTTTGCTTAAGCCAAAGTTCTTAAAATTATTTTAAATAAAAATTTTTAAAAAAATTTATTTTCTCTTGCGGCCGGGTTTGGCCGGTTCCACCCGAGCCACTTAGGATGCCCTTTTGGTCCAATTTTTGAAACTATCTCCGAACAAGCTCAAATTTTCATAAAAGGTGTATTTGAACATTCTAAGCATATTTCCCTTCTATGGTATACTCAAAAATATGCTTCTAAATATGACTCATGTCTAAATGTGCATGTATAGTGCCCTACCAGCAAATGGTGCATGAATAGTGCTCTACCGGCAAAACGAAAAATTTACTCTCATTTTTCAGGTCTCTACATCTTTCCCCCCTTAAATAAATTTTTTCCCAAAATTTAAAAATGTACCTCTTCGAAAAAATTTAGAAAGATCAATACAAAATGCATTATAACATGGAGACATGCAGATTTACTTATGGATCCTTCACCTCTCCCTTCGCCAGGCGATGTGGAATGCATTACCCTCTCCCATTACCCTCTCCCCCCAAAGGAATCTCGTCCACTTGGGCGGGCGTGCAGAGATCTCCACATTCCTTGCTAGGGTCTGGTTTTGATCCCATCTGTAACGGCTCACTCCCCATGGCACAACACATAATGAAATCCTCAAACATGTTGGCTTATCAATGCCAATTTTCCAAATCCATCCAAGCATCATGATCCACCTCAATAATGCAACATAAAAAAAAAAAATTCTCAATGCTCACAAGGATACCTCAAAGCCTCTTACACATGTGATGACCATCTAACTAACCTCAAATCAAGCTATGCAATCATCTAGTAATTCATCACAATGGCATCAATATATCACCTGCACTTCAAGATCAACCCAATCGAGTACATGTGAAAGGTCAAGCTTATACTTCCTCAACATCGATACATGAAAAACATCATGAACCCCAAATATCTGTGGCAACAACGCTAATTGATAGGCCACTTCTCCAACACCTTTTTCCAATCAAGATCTTGCAAGGATCTATAACACTCACGTTGAGTTCTTGATTAATTAAAAGAATCCATCAATCATATGAAACTTATCACATTACCTTCAGAAACTATTCTACACGTCAGATTCATCATTTAGTCATCTTTGTCTAAGTCCTCAAATTGAGTTTTCAACTCATATAATTTCACAATCATCACAAGATACATTATCAAACCATTCTATGGAGAATTCACTCTCCCTACAATAGTAATTTTGCCAAGTAAATCATCAGAATGTCCCAAACTAATTCATCATTATTAGTGTTCACTCATCATGTAAATTTATGATTATAATCTATCATCCATCAACTAGGGAAAAACAAAACAAGCATGCACAGGCCTTACTAACAAAATGACTTCTATCATCAAAGAAATATAATAGAAAACCTCAACCCTTGAAGATCAATCCAACCACCATGTGGCCACAACATTTTCATACTCCACTAAAGATCAAAATTCTTCAAATGCACTATTATAATTCTCAATAGTCAACCATAGTTCAATATGCATATCTACAAGTCACTCATCCCTGAGACATACTATCTCCAACTAATCTTATTTTCCAAGAGTATCCACCAATATTGGCAGTAAATCATAATCCCAATATTAACAATAATGTACTATTTCTGTTCACAAGTCATTGGACTTTCACAAGATCATCCCATCTTCAAATTAAAATTTCCATTCCTAATTTACAAGTTAAACAAAATTTTGAAATCATACTCACCACAAGCTTGATCTAACCATGCCATTCACAATTCATTCTCTATATCAAGAACACGATCATTTTTTTTTTCATCAACTATTAATTCAATAATTTAATTCATCAAAGGTAAATTAAAATCTTTTACTCTGTATTCAAGGTATATTCTATACACACTTCCACATATACAAAGTAATGCCAAGTGTTCATCTCTATCCTTTTCTTATTCATCTCAGCCATTTCATCTTAGTATAATTCCTTTTCCATTTATACCACATATTGTTAAAAGTTTTTTCTCTTCATCTTTTTAAGCTTTCAAGCTTTCAATTCCATACATTATCTAATTATATGCTCCAAAATGCAACATAACCATACAAGCACCTATGTACCGAATCCATAGGTGTCACATAAAAAAAAATATGCACTACATGTGTCTTACACATCAAAGAAATTAACATACTCTATTTATATCCACATACCTTACACATACATTAAGAAAAAAAAATCTTATACCTAACACATATAACAAACCAATCAAGTCATGATAAATACTAAAGATGCATTACATCTCCATCATGAAATTAGTACATACTCATGCAAGTTTGCCTTAGTTAATTCATTTTCCTTGCTGCCTTTAATCATCTTATTAGGTATCTTTTACCTTTTTCCTGTATATAACTAAGTAATAACCCTTCATGGATCACAGCTCCTTCTGTTACTGGGTGATGGATTGGCCAGTCCATACACTTGTAACTCAAAACCTGCTACCAATTCGGTATATTCATAGTACAATTACAAGTGATCCTAACCACATGGGTTTATAACCTTGGATATACATTTTTTATATCATATGTCCATAACAGGTAACATATATTCAATCATTTATATATATACATAACATGGTTATTACATACTATATAATCATGAAGGAACAGATCCTAAGCACGCAATCATGTATACTAATCACAACACTCTATATATATATATATATATATATATTCTAAACAAGAATATACTCAACATATACTTCATGTATATATATAAGTTTTCCAGTCCACTATTTATGTCCTCATAATCTTATCATTTTTTCAAGTAATTCAAGAACACACGGCGCATGTTAAGCATATTACGTAATTTATACACATAACTATCCTATTAGGCATTTTATTCACTTCCTCAAGTAGTTAGGCTTACCAACAGATATAAACACATAACATGCATCATGATTAAACCAACTATGAAATACTTTATCAAGTCTTCTAGAAAGATCCTTGAAACTCACTTACAACTGGTAGTAACACTACTGACACCATCCCACTAGCATCATTTCTAAGATTCGCAAAATCTAGCTACTTCAACTCGGTGAATCACACAGTAGTGGAGCAAGACAATCATCACAAGCCCTCAAATAAAATAAAGAACCTCCCGAGCATGATATTTGTTATATAGGTCCAGACAATACAACCATTTATAACTTTGTCCAAACCAGTCAGATTCATTCATAACTTTTACTCACATATTTTTAAAATGACTAGTGAAAATCACCATTCACTTATAAGTTATATTACAATCTAAATTCTCATATAGCAATACACATCCCATGTTAGTACATACCCCTTTTTCTCTTTGACTTTTCTAGTGCCTCAACCATAATATTTTTACTCCAAGCATATTTGCAAAATTCACATTTTAAACACAAAATTCATATTTAAAAATTTGTATCATCTAACTCTTAACATGATACACAATTTTTCTCCAAAATAATAATCAATATTTATCATTTATTCAATCATAATTTTGAAATCAATCTTATAAACTAGTCTAGAACTAGATTCATAATCCACACCTCACTTCGATCCAATTTATGCAACTCATTATTTTCACAAAGCTTATATTCATAAGTTCATTTAATCAACCCATTATTCTTATCACAACAAGTATCGATCAGCTTAGGACTAGGTAAGACAATAGTATTCATCTCTAGGTTACCTCCATAGTCCACCAAAAGATAACATATTCCAATTCAATAAAAAAATCATTACAACCCCTAACTTTCAGATTCACGTCACTTGAACTTATCAATATTCACCCTAAGTATGAAATTAAAATTCAATTACATCATAACCTGGATCAATCCATATCCATATTTTTCTTAAACTATTCATGTTTATACAATTCTCGTCAGACAAGAAATCATTAATCATTACCTGATAACCTAACAAATCCTATAGACACACTTGCTTAATCATGATTTATAAAACTCACGTCAACCACCTCCATCCATTGTTTACAATAAACATATAATACCGAATTCTAACACAGTCTTTGACAAGGAAAAAAAAATTCATTAAGTAATACAATATACACATGTCCAAGTCATGCTAGCACTCAACTTGCCCAACTAACCTAAAGTCTAAACCCCATCATTGTTCCAAGACATTAGATCCTAAATCTCATGTCAATCGGGCTACCAAGGTTGATAGCGGTTTGAGAACTAAAGTTCTCCCTTTCCCTCGACCTGCTCTATCCTTAACCTAGTGTTTTGGATGGCATCCTACAGTAGGAACAAACATCATTCTATTATGCATGTAATCATATACCAAATCACTACATACAATCATGCCAATATCCACATTACACATAGCATGCATCTCACTGCACCAAATTGCGTAATCATGTATCATAATATAATATCAACCAACATATAATCACACATGTGATGCATCAAGTACAAATAGCCATCTAACACACAAGGTCCTATCACATGCCACTAATAGTCATACTAAGTCACACATTTTCCTTTAGGTTCCATGGTGTTCAATCAACACCCTATCGTCGCCATGTATTCTCAAACTAGAGCTCTAACACCTAGCTGTCAGAGTCTACACATTACATAAGGTTTTCAAAAAATTTCAAATTATGCGTCGTGTTCCCATTGTGTTTAACAACACTCTACGATCCCTAATTATTTGAACCTAATATCCGATACCATCTGTCATGCCCTGCACATCCGGCCCAGTAAGATATTGTCCGCTTTGGGCTTTCGGCCCGCACAGATTTGTTCTTGGCTGGGCTTTTGCCTACCAAAAGGCCTCTTACTGAGGGGATGCACGCGCACCCCTTATGAATACCTTCACTTCCTCCCCCCCAGGCGATGTGGGACTCCATCACCATCCCATTACCCTCTCCCCCTTAAGGCTCCGCCTCTCTAGAGGCGTGCAGAAGCCTGGGCCGCAACTCACCACATTTTCGGCTAGGGATTGGCTCTAATATAATACCTGGCCAATACCAAAATGCTACGTATCTCAAAGACGTTATTCGGCTTCTCCCATGTCATAACAACCTCGATCTTAGAAGGATCTATGGATACCCTGTGTTATGAGACAACATGCCCAAAAAACTTCACCTCAGTAAGCCAAAAATCACATTTCTCAAACTTGGCATACAACCGATGCTCCCATAAGGTCTGTAGCGCAATACAAAGATGCTCCTCATGTTTCACCCTCGAAGGTGAGCAAATGAGAATGTCGTCAATGAAGACAATGATGGAGGTATCAAGGTACGACCAAAAGACGCGATTCATCAAATCCATGAATGCCACTGGGGCATTTGTTAACCCAAAAGGCTTGACAAGATACTCATAATGGTCGTATCGTGTCTGGAATGCCATCTTTGGAATGTCTTCCTCCTTGATCCTCAACTAATGGTAACTTGATCTCAAGTCAATCTTTGAAAAGCAAACGGATCCCTTCTACTGCTCAAACAAATCATCAATACACAATAAAGGATATCGGTTCTTCACAGTCACTCGATTGAGTCTACGGTAATCAATGCAAAACCTAAGAGTCCCATCCCTATTTTTCGTAAAAGGTGCTAGGGATCCCCACGATGAAGTGCTAGGTTACTCAACAACTCCTCAATCTGCATTTTTATCTCCCTTAGTTCTGCAGGTGCCATGTAGTAAGGTGCCATAGAAATAAATATGGTGCCCCGTAAAAGATCAATAGAGAACTCGATCTCCCTAGGTGATGGTAACTCAAATAAATCCTCGAGAAACACATTAAAAAAGTCCCATGTTATTAGTGGTAGTCCCTCTCAAATGCTACTACCATCCTTTAAAACCCAATTGGAAAACATACAACTGAGCTCGCTCAGATCATGTGAGTTCAAATGACATGGAGTAATCAGGTCACTCCTATCACCCAAAAAGTAAAAATAATCTTCCTCGGGAGTACAAATAGTCATGCTCTGTTGATAACAATCGATGGTCGACCGGTAAGTGGATAGCTAATTTATACTTATGATAAGGTCAAACCCCATCATATCTAAAACAATAAAATCAAAAACAAAGAGATGATCCCCTATCTCATTCTCGTATGAGTGACAAATCCTCCTAAGTGAAACCTTGCCTCCAACTAGATTGTCTACTCTGAGAGGACGGTCTAAAATATCAACCTCTAATCCCAATGTAAAAGCAAATGATGATGAAATAAAGGAGTGTGAACCACCCGTGTCAATTAAAATATTAACCCAAGAATTGAACACCAAAAGAGTACCTCGGACAACAGATGAGCCGACAAATGAACCAACCGCGGTAACTGAAAACACCCTCCCATAACTAGAAGCTGATGTATAACTCTATTGTCCTGCCCTACTAAAAAGTAGGCGCCCTAGCTACCAATGAGGAATGTCCTGGTGCTGGCCTAGAACTTTGTGCTGACAATGCTAGTGCTGGTGGGAGTGGTGGACGAAAACTCTGGCTGGATTGAAAAGTCTATGAAGCGTAAGGTTGTTGACGGCCCAAAGAAACCTCAGCCCCTTATGATGTCATGCACTATCTAAAAGTATGTCACACGTGACCATATCGAAAGAAAGCAGGGGTCTTGTCATGCTACTATAACTGGCCTCCACTCTGAGAGTGCCCCTAGCCTCTACCCTGTGAGTATCCCTATCCTATACCTTGTGACTAGGTCTGTCCTCCTTGTGGGAAATCTATCTTACGGTGTCCTAGCTATTGGCACAAAAAGCAAATGATCTCTCATTGGGAATTTTTCCCTAGTGTAGGATGGGCAGAGGCGTCGATCGTGAAAATGACTGGGTCTATCCCTAGGACTGAATTGCTATCTCCCTCTACCTTTTACTACCCCGTCTTTCAGGATAAAATCTGATGGTCCTAGTCGGGTATCGAACTTCCCGAATTCTCCTACAATCCTTTGCCTCAATCAGTAAGGTTCGCTCTACCAACTCATAATACACTCACAGCTTGAGTGGTACTACCTTAGTTCAAATTGTAGGCTTGAATTCGTGTTAGGATAATGGGGTCTGATATTGTAATTGGCTAATCCGGTTTAACAAAATGTGTTTTGTATGTAATCCTTATATAATTCCTACGAGTGAGTATTTCAATGCCCGTTCTTCTCCAAGTTTGTTCAAGAGACATTACCGTGTATCACTACCAGCCGATTGGTTCTCAAAAGGTACATTGGACTTTTGTATTTGATTTGGATCTCACACACTCACATCATGCATACATTATATATAATTTTTATCATAACATCATATATGTGATTGACTTAAGGTTATGAACCAATTTTTTCAAAATACATTTTTAAAATTGTTAAGATGTGTTCCCTCATATCTAAGACATTTTATTATTATTTAATAGAATTGATTAATTATTGAGCTTCATATTACCATATGTTTGGATGTTGCTTTATATCATGAGATGATTAGTCCTTGAATTGTCATTAAGAGTGGTTCATGTGTATAAATGAGATTTATGCACAGGAGATATGAACTGCTTATATAGGCAATTCTAGAATTGTTCGTGGCTATTGATAAGACTGGACATCTTATCTGTAAAGTTGTAATACAGTTAACCTTTATGTGATAAGGTTGTTTATCTCAACCATCAGAGTAGTGGACTCTAGGTTATTGTATTGGTATATTGGGAATACACTGAACTGGATCACTATAAGAAACGCATTATTTGGAACTGTCACCTTTAATAAGTTTCTTATTCACTATTCGCAGTAAGCTCTTAATCTTGAGATGATAGTGAACTCAAGTTCTGAATAATGATGACTTTGAGTTACCAATGAGTGAGGTCTTTTAGATTAATACCTCGGTATCTTGGGAAGTCATTATTTAGACTATGGGAACACATATTCTCAAGATGGGATCTACACTCAATATATTAGAGAAATGGATATCACCTTTGTGCTAATTCAATGGGTTAGTCACTAAAATCTGTATCCGGTCTTTTTAGTAAATTGTTTATTGAAATGATAACCAATTGCAAGTGATTAATAATTATTGAATTAGGTTCTTAAAATAATTAGAGAATTAATTTGACTGTATAATATGGAACCATGATTATTAATATCCATGTAGAGGGGCCAACTGCAAAAGTATAGTGTATATGGGTTTACCCTATTCTACTACGTTGTAGTACAATTTCAATTATATAGTGGAGTTAATTGAAATTAATTAGTCAATTAATTTAATTATGAGATAATTAAGATTTAATTGATTAATTGGAAGCTAACTTAGTGGGACCCACTAGATCCCTTCTCTTACCTTAATTAAGCCCTATATATATGATATGTAGGGAGCCGTTTATCATAATAGTTTTTTGTGCTAGACAAAAATAAGAGGCAGCCCACTCTCCTACGATACAGTTTGCCTAAGGGAAAAGAAAAGACAACCTAGAGGAGAAAGAGAAGGAAGATTACATCAATCTTTTCAATAAGTCTTCTTCAACAATCAAGATTATCAAGAACAATGTAATTCTAACCTCTCTTTTCAAGATTGTATGATTCATGCAAAGAAAAAGATCAAAATAGATTTTTGAAATTGCTTCCTTTGTGGTTACGAACCCAACAATTGGTACAGAGCAACTTTACACGAATCCAGCAATTTTGAAGGTTATATTTATTTTTTTCTAAACCTATTCATGGATCCCAATTAAACAAAGGGTTGTTTTGAATATATTACAATGGGATTTTGTGGTACAATCTGTTAATACAAAGATTTAATCCTTGTTCGGGACCCTAAATAATTGAATCTAACTCTCGGCTTAGTATAGTGATGGGTATGAGATACCCATAGTCATGCACTAATCAAGAAGCAAATAACTTGCGGCTAAATTAAAAAAGAAAAAGAAAAAAGGAAAGGCTAAGCAAGCGGCGCAGGGTTTTGTAGGGAAGGAAGTTGAGGCGATCTTGAAACGGTAGCTACATCGGTAGATAAGGAAGACATTTAGGCAACTTCAGAGTCTTAACTGACCTACCGGACTCTAAAGGTACCACTTATCTAGCTCTGGCAGCTATAAACTTGCCGGTTTCCATCATAGAAAGTCGCATCTATGTTTACGCAATCTGGTGCCATGGAGTCTTAAAGTCATAGCCCAGACCTTTAATCGAATATATATATGCTCAAGATGCCTATCCACTTGTAAACATATTTGATTTCAACTGTACATGCATATAAATTCGAAACCTATATATATATATATATATATATGTATATGTATGTACAGTTATTTGATTTAAAAAATAAAAAAATAAAAGTATATATATATAATATTTGATATTATATTAGATATGATCAGTAGGTTATATATTTTAATTCATGGGTATTGGATACTCATGTATATTAAAAATTAATTTTATTAAACTATTTGGGTATGTGATACTCAAATATTTTATGAGCTCAAATTTTATTTTATTTTATATTCATTCTTTTATATTATGGGTATATGATATCCATGAATATTTGATATTCAAATATATTAATTTTTCTAATCATGTGTTTTAATTGGATATTAGATACCCAAATTTACTAAATTGTTTGGGCTCAAAATTTATTTTATGTATCCATCTTTTTTATATTATGGGTATGTAATACCTATGGGTATTTGATACCCAAAAACGTTGGATTTAAAATTATAGGTTAAAGTGAGACTTGACCTATATGGGTTCTTAGATACATGGATTAAATCTTAGTACGCTCTAAAATATACATGAGTGATGTATATGATTAACCACATATTTAAATGTTTTAATATTTTATTTCTCATATTTGAATGGTTCATTTATGTGAATGGATGTATCCCATCTCTCATGTCTCGCCATTAGGTGATGTATTTAATTTAATTGGTTTTGAGGCAATTGTAAAGGGCAATGGACTTGAAAAATTTTCCCACAAATGGGCAAGTTCCATTGGTTTTCCTAGCATATTAATTTTTAATTTTAGATTGAATGTAAGCTCACATATGTGGGTATACATTCTTCATGCATTTATTTTATTTTTGAAGAAAGAGCTAGAGGATGAGGGCCATCAAGAAGACCAATGGAAGTACACAGAGCCTGCTGTCAAGAATTTTAGTTGGCCATGAGAGATAATTTTAATTTTATGCTTGTATGTTTATTTTCATAAAATCACATGATTAATTTTGATCCATGAATAGGTTAATATAATTATGCATGTGTTGTATAATAAAGATCCTCAATTTGTAAAAATAAGTAGGAGAGGGATGCTTTAAAAAAGCTCTCACGGTCTTCCATCATCGGCCCATAGTAAGACAAAAATAGCTGCCTTGAGCCATCTTCGAGTGGCCTCCCCATGGAGGGTAACTATCTAGTTGGTTACAAGCATGGACCTCTTAGGATAGAATAGAAAGAGAATGGGTGAGGGTGATCTCCCCACGGGGACACTACTTGCAACGGTTGTCTTTTTATTTGAGATGATGGCATACACTTGATCAAAAGAGAATGATATTCTCCCCACAGAGTCTATCATTGTCTTTTGAAGACCAAAGGATGTTAGAAAATATGTTTCATTTGACATGAGATATCTAGATAGTGAAATCATATAGGATATGATGGTCCTCCTAATCATATGAATGACATTGTCATCCCCACGAAGCGTGTAGTTTATAAGGTTAGGGTCCAATGCATTCATTGATAGTGGCTTGAGGATACCACTATGCATTCATGAAAGCAAAAGTTATTTTGTTGTTTATTTACATTCATGCTAATGTATGTGCTTATATATATGAATCTCAGATGTCTTCATTTAACCCACTTACTATCATCTTAAAAGAAAAAAAGTTGACTAGACCTAACTATATGGACTAGAAATGGAATTTAGACATTGTCCTTACTGTAGAGGGGTACAAATATGTGATTACAGTGGAAAACCCAGACCTTCCAAGGGTTGATGCTCCCCAAGAGGACATTAACCACTATTTTAGGTGGGTCAGGGCTAATAAGATGGCACGTTGCTATATCTTAGCTTCAATGTCAAATGTTTTACAACATCAACATCAGAGATTCCTAATAGCCAGGGATATGATCCTTAAAGGAGATGTTTGGGGATCAGGGGCGCCCTGCTAGGCAGACTGCCATGAGAGCACTCATGAGCACTAAGATGGCAGAAGGAACTTTAGTAAGAGACCGTGTTTTAAAAATGATTAACTTTTTAAATGTGTTGGAAGTTCTAGGGGCTGACATTGATGGTGAGTCCTAGGTTGATGTTATCCTTGAGTCATTGTTTGACTATTTTAATCAATTTAAGCTCAACTATAACATGAAAAAAATGAATTTGACTTTGGCTGAGCTTCTGAGCTCTTTACAAGCAACGGAGGGTATTATCAAAAGCCATCTTAGGGCTCATGTGGTTGAAGGTTCTTCTTTTAAGCCTAAGCCCAAAGGCAAGGCAAGTGGAAGAAGAAACAGAACCCTAAAAACTCCAAGGGAAATATGGGTCCTAAAGGGGGTGTTGGAAAAGAGAAGAAATAGGAAACTACAGGGGCAACCACTAAGCCTAAAGGAAAGTGTTTCCACTACGGGGTCATGGGGCATTAGAAGAGAAACTATCCAGATTATCTGGCCAAGAAAAGGAACACAGGTATAATTGAATCACTAGTCATTGAAGTAAGCTATATAACGGATACTTCAGATTCCTGATGTGTAAACTCCGATGCAACTAATCACATCTGTAATTCGTTACAAGGGTTTCTGGAGACCAGTCGGCTAAGTGATGGAGAGATTATCTTGCACTTGGGAAAAGAAGCAAAAGTTGTTGCGGTGTCAATAGGAGTAGTTAGTTTATGTTTTTCTTCAAATAAGATACTAGTACTTTATGATTGCTTATATGTTCCTAGCATTAAAAGGAACTTATTATAAGTTTCAAGTTTAATAAAACAAGGTTATTCAGTTTATTTTAATTTAAATGTTGTTATTAAACATAGTAGTTTTTTTATATGCTCTGCCACAACAATTAATAATCTTTACTTGATTACTCTTAATGTATATGAGATACATGACACTGAAAAGAATGAACCATCACAAACTTTACCACTTAAAAGAAAAGTTTCTTCTACTAATTCAACTTATCTTTGGCACTTAAGGCTAGGTCATATTAATCTGGATAGGATTAATAAACTGGTAAAGGATGGTACTTTGTCTTCCTTGGTTGTTGAACCACTGCCAGTCTGTATAGCTTGTTTGGAGGGAAAGATGATCAGAAAACCCTATGCCTCAAAAGGAAAAAGAGCCAAAGAAGTATTGGAGTTAGTCCATATTGATGTGTGTGGACCCTTAAATATTAGGGCTAGAGGAGGCTATGAGTATTTCATCACTTTTACTGATGATTACTCTAGATATGGTGATATCTATCTATTGCACCATAAGTCAGAAGCCTTTGAAAAGTTCAAAGAGTTTCGGCAGAAGTGGAAAAGCAATTAGATAGGAGCATAAAATCACTTCGATCTGATTGAGGTGGGGAATATCTCTCTAGTGACTTTAGTCAGCATTTGTTGGATAATGGGATTTTATCCCAATTGTCTGCACCTAGCATGCCTCAGCAGAACGATGTAGCAGAGAGGAGAAACATGACACTTTTAGATATAATAAGGTCAATGGTGATTTATTTTGATTTGCCTATATTCCTTTAGGGGTATGCGTTGGAGACAGTGGTATATATTTTGAACTCAGTTCCAGCTAAGTCTGCTCCCAAGACTCCAGTAGAGCTTTGGACTGGGCGCAAGCCAAGTCTAAACCACTACCAGATCTGGGGCTGTCAAGCCTATGTGCTGAAAAGAAAGACTAGCAAGTTGGAACCAAGATCAGAATTGAGCTATTTCATTGGCTATCCTAAAGGGACAAAAGGCTGACTCTTTTATAATCCCAGCGTGTAGAAAGTATTCGTTAGCATGAATGTTGTCTTTCTGGAAGATGATTATATTATGGGTCAGAAGCCCAAGAATAAGATCACTTTAGAAGAAACATCAGATGTTTCTTCTATTCCTCAGGCAAATGATAATCATGGACTAGATGCCTCTATTCCAACATCTTCTATTACACCAGAGCCATGTCGTAGTGGGAGGACTTTCAGGTTACCTGATAGGTACATGTTCTTAGGAGAATCTGTCTCAGATGAACATGTTTTAGATCCCAGTAGCTATGATGAGGCAATCTATGATAAAGATTTGGGACTTTGGCAAAATGCTATGAAAGCTGAGATAGAATCTATGTATTCTAATCAGGCTTGGGAACTTGTGGAACCACCTGCCAATATTAAACCAATTGGTTGTAAGTGGATCTACAAGAGAAAGAGAAGGACCCGATGGATTAGTTGAGACTTTTAAAACTAGATTGGTGGAAAAAGGGTTTACTCAAAAAGAGGGTATCGATTATGAGGAAACTTTTTCACCAATTTCTATGCTTAAGTCTATTCAGATTCTATTATCCATTGCAGCTCATTTTGATTATGACATTTGAAAAATGGATGTCAAGACAGCATTTTTGAATGGCTATCTTGAGGAAGACATCTATATGATGCAATTAGATGGTTTCATAGCGAAGGGCGAAGAGCATATGGTATGTAAGTTTCATAAGTCCATTTATGGACTTAAGCAAGCTTCCCGAAGTTGGAACATCCAATTTGATCAGGCAATCAAGTCATTTGGTTTTGATCAAAACCCGGATGAACCTTGTGTGTATAAGAAGAGTGAAGGAAGCGTGGTGGTGTTCCTAGTTCTGTATGTGGATGATATAATACTCATTGGGAATGATGTAAGGGTGTTGTCTATGATAAAGGTTTGGCTAGCGAATCAGTTTGAGATGAAGGACTTGGGAGAAACCAGTTACATCCTTGAGATTAAGCTTTTGCGAGATCGGAAAAACAGGATGATAAAATTATCTCAAGCTAGATATATAGACAAAATTCTTGTCAAGTTTGCAATACATAACTCCAAGAAAGGCTTATTGCCTTTTAGGCATGGAGTACCTCTATCCAAGAATCAGTGTCCTAAGAACAATTAAGGAAAAGGAACGCATGAAGGCGGTTCCTTATGCTTCAGCTGTAGGAAGCCTTATGTATGCTATGTTTTGCACTAGACCAGATATTTGTTTTATAGTGGGCATGGTCAACAGATATCAATCTAATCCAAGACCAAATCATTAGACTGTCGTGAAACATGTACTCAAGTACTTGAGAAGGACTAGAGATTATTTGTTGAGATACGGGAGTGGTGATCTAGTTCCAGATGGCTACACAAACTCTATCTTTATGTCAGATCAGGAGTCTAGAAAGTCAAACTCAGGATATGTGTTTACTCTTAGTGGTGGAGCTATTAGTTGAAGAAGTGTCAAGCAACAGTGTATTGCTGACTCAACTATTGAAGCGGAATATATAGCTACCTCTGAAGCAACTAAGGAAGTAGTTTGGCTCGAGAAGTTCCTTTCAGAACTAGGAGTAGTACCACAGCCTCAGTTGCCTATGTCCTTTATTATGACAATAGTGGAGCTGTAGCTCAATCCAATGAGCCAAGAAACCACAAGGGTGGAAAGCACATAAAGCGCAAGTATCACCTCATCAGAGAGGTCGTTTAGCGTGGAGATATTATCATCACCAAGGTTGCATCTACGAACAATCTTACAGATTCTTTCACTAAAGCTCTACTGTCACATCCCGAACCCCACCCTACGCAAATGTCGAGGACGTGATGCCAGTTAGCCGCCTTGCCGGTTTGCTGACCGACAATGCGACCAACCAAATGCAACTTCTGAACTTGCCGATGAATTGCATTCCAAATGTAGGGTCAGAGCAGTGGAATTTAAAACTTTTCATTCAGGAATGCAACTCTTTTATAATTACCGTAGAGGTATGTACCACAAAGTAAGTCTAAAACCAGAGAGCTAATAACTCTAACCTCAAAGCACGTCTATAATCAAACATATAACACAGAGTACATCTAATGTCTCTAGAGTACCATTACCATGAGCCATGTCCCAATATCAGTAAATTAATTATATCATATGTAATCATGTCACTCACCGGAATAACCAGATTCAATCCACAATAATGCAAGTATCTATAAATTAGTACCATCAAATCCTTTACTTGGACCGCCACTCAGCCTGTCCATGTTACATCATAGTGCCTTCTAATCCAATAGAGATAATTTCTGAAAAATATTAGGGAATGGGGTGAGCTTAAATAAGCCCAATGAGTAACACAGGTTCCCTGTCATGGGTTTCAAAACCATTTCTTGTTTACAAAGCACAAGGGTAGCTCACTTGTTTCTGAAATAGTAGTTTTATAAATCCACTTAAATGCAGTTAAGTAGAATGAAGCGGGACTGAACTAAATGGAACAACAAATCAGAACAGATAGAACAGTACAGATGCCAGTATATCAATCAGGAGTATAGGCAATTAAATCAAAGAATAGAACAGGTCAGTATTGAGCGAAACAGAACAGAACATAACAAAGCAAGATGCCGATTAGGCACATAATCAAGCCTAATTATGCCATACCGCTCAAACTGGAGTGGGCCCAAGAGTAAGATACAACACAACAAATAAAACCAGGACAAACCATGCAACGGAACAGGACAGACCCGAACTGAACAGGAGAGCAGGACAGTACAAAATCATGTCATGTGTAATGCATTATAAAAGAGTATGCATTTAAAAATATGTATTTAAACAGTATAGCTTATAAAATGGTACAGTGAATCAAAATACAGTATCTAGACAGTGTAACTTATACACCAAGTCAGAAGTTCCAAGTTACTCACAAACTGTTCGCTTAACTCCTTGTACAAGTAATTCGATAACCTCCAGGTACGTCAAGCACCTCCATGTACATCCTGAATAATAATCATCAATCATAGACAGATCAGAATTCATCCATTCATGTCTTATTCGTCATCTTAGGTGTCTATCGGATTACCTAAGATAGCCTAGTAGCCTATTGCCCTTTCATCGGGCTTCATCCGGGGCTATTTCATTCTTTAATTAGGCTTATCAGTTATTAGGATCATAATCTAAGTCATTTAGACTTCACTCGTTATTGGTTAAGTACTTATTTAACCTTAGGGGCAAAATGATAATTTTGCCATTCTTGTCTCGGACCCTGTCATGGTCCTCAGAATATCCCATATATCTTATATATGAAGTTCTAAGTCTTTTAGACATAGATCTTTATCAGTTAAGTACTTATTTAACCTTGGGGGCAAAATGGTAATTTCACCATTCTTGTCCCAGACCCTATCATGGTCCTCAGAATAGTCCACATAGCTTAAATATAAGGTTTTAAGTCCTTTGGACTCCAATTGTTATTAGTTAAGTACTTATTTAACTTTAGGGACAAAATGGTAATTTTGCCATTCTTGTCCCGGACCCTGTCGTTGTCTTCAGAATATCCCATATATCTTATATATGAAGTTCTAAGTCTTTGGGACTTAGATCCTTATCAGTTAAGGACTTATTTAATCTAAGGGGCAAAATGATAATTTTGCCATTCTTGCCCCGAACCTTATCGTGGTCCTCAGAATTTCCCATATATCTTGTATATGAAGTTCTAAGTCTTTTGAGACTTCATTTGGTATCTGCTTTAGATCATCGGGGCACATCGGTCATTTCTCATTTTACATGTTTGACTGTTTCGGAGTCTTATTCAGCCCTTCGATTTTCATAATTATGCTTATGATAATTTATCAGATCAGATTAACCTTTATTCGACCTTTACTTTGCACTTACCGTGCTCAGGGGCATTTTGGTCATTTTACGTTTCGTGAAACTCTGACCCCGATTCGTCATTTAATCACGTGTACAGTTTCATGAATGGCTTCTATCGGTATTAATTTCGTCTCAATCGGACTTCATTTAGATTTCGTATAGCATCAAGGGTATTTTGGTAATTTTATATTTCCTGATGTTCTGACCCCGAATCATAATTTAATCATATATATGAATCCACAAGTATTTGGGCTTCTATTGGTATCAATTTCGTCCCAATCGGACTTCATTTAGATTTCGTATAGAATCAGGGGTATTTTGGTAATTTTATATTTCCTGATGTTCTGACCCCGAATCATAATTTAATCATATATATGAGTCCACATGTTTTTGGGCTTCTATTGGTATCAATTTTGCCCAATTTGTACTTTATTTGGGTTTCGTACAGTATCAGGGGCAATTTGGTAATTTCACATGTTGTATAACCAAACTTTTCAGGACCTCAGTTCAAAAAATGGACCTCACCGTTAGGTCCAAAGTGTCCGACATAGTTAAATTGGACTATCTTTTATGTTTAATCGACCTTGGGTATCACTAGGGGCAGTTCAGTCATTTACCATTTACTGTGTCTGTATTTTTCGGAACTTGGTTTCACAAATCAGGACTCCGCCGTTGAGTCCAAAATGTCCAACATAATCAAAATGGACTATCTTTTATTTTTATTTGGGCCTAGGTATCATTAGGGGCGATAAAGTCACTTACCACTTATATGTCTGTATTTTTCGGGACTTGATTTCCCAAATCGGACTCTGCCATTGAGTCTGAAATGCCCGAAATAGTAGAAATATACTATTCATTTATTTTATTTGGACTCCGTTTGATGTTTTTAATGTCCAAGGGTAAAATAGTAATTTTACTCAATTAATAAAATAATTATTTTATTATTTAATTATTTTTTCCAGGGGTGTATTTGCATAAAAATCCTAAGGATTTGGGCCAGATTACAATTTTATAGAACAATTGGGGTCAAAGTATAAATCCCAAAATTTTCAATGTCAAAATGTAATTTTTCCCAATTAATAAAATAATAAAAATAATTATTTTATTAATTAATTATTTTTCAGGGGCTTATACGCATAAATTTTTTAGAAGCTGGGGCAGAGTACAAATACTCAAAACTGTTGGGGATCAAAACTAATTTCAAAAAGTTTTGGGGTTCAAAACAGAATTTCCTAAAGTAAAGGTTCAGAACCAACTGGTTTTAGGGTTCAATTTGTTGAACCGGTCCAAAACTCTAAAACCAACCGGTTCACTTAATTATACAGAACCGAAATACAATATCCCTGTTAACCCAATTTAGGGTTTAGGGTTTAAGGTCACGGCTTGGACAGACCTGAATTCCAATTTCAATTTCCAATCCGTGTTACCAAACAGACAGATTTCAGTTTTAATTTTAAAACATTTAAACCAAACGGTGTCATCTCACTTAAACCGTTTGCGCGACGGGTCAGATCCCAACCCGAACCCGAAATCGACCCGAAGTCCGGCCCGCACTGTTCATCATCTTCCTCTCTTCTTCCCCAGTTTTGCCCTAATTCCAGTTTTCATGTTTTTTCAATTTCATGGAGTTTCAGGTACGGATTTCTACTAGCTTTTGGTTCCAAAACATTTCTGGAAGTCAAGCCATCATCTTGGCATTCTTTTTGAGCCTCGAATCTAAGGATGGAGTGCCATTCAACTCCATTATCGTGGGACCTGTAACTCAGTCGTGTACCTTCATTTCTCAACCAAATCTCGTGATATTTGGTTCCTTGTGATCCATGAATCAAGGGTTCATGTCCCCATTACCAAAATCAGGTTTAGAGCAAGGTTCGTGGGGTTGGGTTTCATGGCTAAAGCCTGCAACCCAGGTTTTGAGGCTCATTTTTGGGCCATTTGGTCTCGTTCTTGTTGCGTTGTAAACCACATGGCATCTAGTTCTAACCCCTACCCTTCAATCAAAGTTTAGCCATAGTCGATTCAGACCCAGTTCAAGCAAGGTCCTCTAATGGCGGCTGCTTACGGTTTTGGGTTTTTCAAGCCTATTCGACCCTCCCAGTTATTTTATAATAACCCCTTATTGCTAGAATATGTCATGCATGTAGTTAATGAGCTTAAATGACACCAAACAGTACCAAAATTTCAACAAGGAAACCAAATAGTTTGAAGCTATACCTCTTGAAACAGTGAGCTTCCTTCCCTATCCATGGCTCAGTTCTGATTTTTGGTTGTTTCTGGCTCAGTTCCAGTCGTGCCTCTCAGTCCTTCCTCCTTCATGGTGCACCTCCATGTGGACCACCATTACACACATCATGCACACGCAAGCAAGGCCTCACACACTCTGAGTGCATAGGCTGAGGTAGTGGTGAGGTGTTGCATGCATAGCCATTGGCCAGTTTGGGAGGTGGCCTAGGATAATTCTGAGTTATATACAATTCTGTTGTATATATAGGCACAAAGATGTTGGCAGCCAACTTGGTAACTTTTTGGGTACCATGTGCTTGCTCATTTAGGTCAAGGGTTCAAGTCCCCTTAGCTTCACCTTTTTGGCCATTTTCCACATTTTGGGCTTAGGCCCTGTTTGGCAGCGTAGAATTTTGTTTTAGGTATTTTCCTCGTAATTCCTTTTCTGTTGCTCTTTTTTCGACGCGGTTTCTTCCGAGGGTTTCGCATTTCAGTTAGCTTCGATGTCAAGGGCCTTGCATCGGTTATTATTTACTTGGGATTTCGTAGTTAGCTAACTCAAGTTCCGTCAGAGTCAAAACAACATCATTTCACCTAATTAATTGATAATTAGTTCTGGGCGTTACACCCTCTTCTCCAAACATATTTAATTATTTTGTTGGTCTATCGTGACCGCCGAGAGATTCCTGAGTAATTCGCTTGATTATTCTTTAAGTTGGTGCTAATTAATAATTAGCAAGTTAATTATTAATTAAGTAGGGTCGGGGTGTTACATCTACCTTCTAAAAGGTTCGAGCTTCATGTGGATAGGATGAGTGTCAGATGTTATAGGGGAATGGATGCGAGTGCAAATAGGGAGTTTGTTAGGATATGTGCTCTCATATCCAAGACATTTTATTATTATTTAATAAATTTGATTTATTATTGAGTTTTATATTACCATATGTTTGGATGTTGATTTATATCATGAGATGATTAGTCCTTGAATTGTCATTAGGAGTGGTTTATGTGTATAAATGAGATATATACACAAGAGATATGAACTACTTATATAAGCAATTCTAGAATTGTTCGTGGCTATTGATAAGACTAGGCATCCTATCTGTAAAGCTGTAATACAGTTAACCTTTATGTGACAAGGTGGTTTATCTCAACCATTAGAGTAGTGAACTCTATATTATTGTATTGGTATATTGGGAATACACTGAACTGGATCACTATAAGAAATGCATTATTTGGAACTGTCACTTTTAATAAGTTTCTTATTCACTATTCGCAGTAAGCTCTTAATCCTGAGAGGATAGTGAACTCAAGTTCTGAATAGTGATGACTTTGAGTTACCAATGAGTGAGGTCTTTTAGATCAACACCTCGGTATCTTGGGAAGTCATTATTTAGATTGTGGAAACACAAATTCTCAAGATGGAATCTAAACTCTATATATTAGAGAGATGGATATCACATTTGTGCTAATTCAATAGGTTAATCACTCAAATCCGGATCCAGTCTTTTCAGTAAATTGTTTATTAAAATGATGACCAATTGCAGGTAATTAATAATTATTGAATTAGGTTCTTAAAATAATTAGAGAATTAATTTGATAGTATAATATGGAACCCTTATTATTAATATCCATGTAGAGGGGCCAACTGTAAAAGTATAGTGTATATAGGTTTACTCTATTCTACTAAGTTGGAGTGCAATTTCAATTATATAGTAGAGTTAATTGAAATTAATTAGTCAATTAATTTATTTATGAGATAATTAAGATTTAATTGTTTAATTGAAAGCTAACTTAGTGGGACCCAATAAATCCCTTCTCTTGCCCTAATTAAGCCTTATATATATGATATGTAGGGAGCCGTTTATCATAATAAGTTTTTGTGTTAGATAAAAATAAGAGACAACCCACTCTCCTGCAAGACAGTTTGCCCAAGAGAAAAGTGAAGAAGACCTAGAGGAGAAAGAGAATGAAGATTGCATCAATCTTTTCAAGAAGTCTTCTTCAACAATCAAGATTATCAAGAATAAAGTAATTCTAACCTCTCTTTTCAAGATTGTATGATTCATGTAAAGAAAAAGATCAAAATAGATTTTTGAAATCGCTTCCACTGTGGTTATGAACCCAACAAAAATACTTAAGGAAAAAATTCAATTCACAAGACAAGTAAGAATGAGCAACTCTTTATTGCTCTTTCGAATAAAACCTTAGATAATTCGAACGAATAATAGAGATGTTTGTTCTCATTCGTTCAAAGACTTTGTATCAAACGAAGAGCCGAAACCTCAGAGTTATACTCGTTTGGTATTCGTTCCTTGTTCATTTGAACAAACTAGTGCTCATTCGAACGAATGATGGTTCGTTTGAACGAACCCCGGGTGGAAAATAGATTTATATTCTATTTTCAAGCCATTTGGGGATCAATCAATCTCTTTGCAAAAATATACGAAAATATGATTTAGAGTAGTCAAAAACAGAATGAGAGATCTCATATTGTGATAAAAAAAATTGTTGATAGATCATGAAGCTCTTATGAGAGATCATTCATACATGTCATTTATACACATCTCTACTTTTGTTCATTGATCGATTTAGATCATCCACTAGATCCAAATCAAATCTAAGAACCTTGGTTCATGTTAATTTCACCATTGACGAAAGATGGAGCTCAAGCTTAAGGATTCAGCGTTGAGCGATCGGTGGACACTGAGGTCGTGAGGATTTGTGATTGTTGAACGGCTTGATCGAAGGATTCCGAGACCGTGGAGGATTCCGATTGTTTGAAGGTTCCAACTATGAGATACTTTCAAGGGGAATTTGAAGATGTAATTGGGCAGAACGGAGCTTGAGGTACTAAGCTTATTCGTAGAGAAGTTGTATCATCTTCCTTGAGCATTGGCCCAGCTTTGAAGATTTACTCCAAGGATTGTTGTCCTTGGTGGTTTCTCCGTCATCAATCAGTTTGCTAATCTCTCATTCTTTTCATCTCTTTCAATTTACTATTTGCTTTAATTGATATGTTTCTACTAGAATATAGAAATTAAGATTTCATGAAATTCATACTTATTCATTAATTTGATAATTTGAAACTTGATTGAGTAAATTGATCACTTAGTTGAATTAGCTTTGAATTGTTAAATTGCATATAAAATCAAGCTAGTTTGATCAATTTGGTGAAGGTTGATAGGTTGGTGTATTTGAATGATTCTTGGATAATTCATTGGTGGATAGGCATAAATGTTGGATTAATCACACTAAGTGATTATGTTGATTGTGTCATCTCTTGTTTTAACCAAGAATTGAAATCGAAATAGAAAGAATTTTTTTATTCAAGACCTACCTATTCAACCCTATCTTTTAGGTGATATTCACGCTTTGGGACATTGAGTGATATCATAGTGGTATCCCTCCGCGACAACGTGGTATTAGAGCATTCTTTCTAAGGCATTTGATTGATATCCTAAGTAGTGAAATCCATGGAAGGGTTAAGAGAGGGAGGATCAATCTCACGACCAACTCTATTTGACGGCTCAAATTATGCCTATTGGAAAGCTCGTATGAAAGCATTCCTAAAAACCGTGGATGAGCGAGTTTGGCTCGCCGTCCAAGAAGGTTGGACCCCTTCAGTCACAACTGCAACTACGAAAATGTTGTCACGACCCGAAACCCACCCTAAGCGGATTGCCGGATCGCGATCGCCGCCCCGAGACCCGAGGGCCCCGAGACAAGGCTTGCATATGCAACGGTATCGAATAGACGTGCGACATGCGTATTGCGGAAGCGTGAAAAACTTTTTCTTTTCTTTTCTTATTAAATTTACGCACATCCGTCCGATACTGCCGCTCTATACATAGCATACATGGTTACACATTCAGAGTATAACTAAAACTTAAAAACTTATAACATTAATACAATACATGTTCAATTGCCCTGAGGGCTTAATACATATTCTTACATTATCTACTAATACAAATGTACTAATAGAGTTCATAGGTTCCTCAAGAGAAACTACTTAAACATATCTTCCCAAAATCAGCAGATTCATCATCAACGTCCTTAAGTCAAGACTGCTGCTAATTACCTGAAAGGGGGGTCCGAACAAAGTCCGGGTAAGCTAATCTAAGCTTGTGAGCAATTCCAGTATTCGTCATGGTGTTTTCAATTAGCAGTGGTTTAGTACATAAGAGTTTGTAAAATAATCACCGCCAATTGTTCGTATACTTTGAATACAGAATATATGCATTCCTTAAATCATGTAGCTTTGAAACATTTAAAGTATTCAAGCTAAACTCATACTTGTCAAATAGAGTATATAACTCAAAACATATGCATTTCGTAAAACAATAGCTTGGAAACAATTAAAGTATTCAAGCTAAACTTATACATGTGAACTTTTAAAACATATTCCATATCATGTATTTCTTAAATAGGGTATATAAAACTCAACATATGCATATTGAAAATGAGAGTAAAAACTTGCTTCCATTTTCAAACCATTTGTCATCTTATCACTTCCATTAGTGGAATCCGTTTCGAACCGGACTCCCATATTACTTATCAATAGAGATATCTCATGCCTGGGGGATTAGATCCTGCTACCTGGCATTTTACAGGGCAATTGGGTTCCGTACAACCCAAAATCCTGCCTATTTTACAGGGCAACTGAAAACTCAGAATCCTGTCTAAGTGCTTATGCACCATTAATCTTGTATTAAAAATATATTTAGCATGTGAGTACATCAAAATAGATAACTCTCGTGAGTACTTAAAAACATAACATTTATAACTTCGTGATAAACATTCGTATACTTGAAATAAGCAAATTCAGAATATTTAACAGTAATCGCATTTTAAACTAGACATGCTGAAAAGTATTTGAAGGAAAAACTGTTGCAGAAACCAATCACTAAGCATGTCACAATGGGGTTATAAAATAGAACAATTAAAAACTAAATCATGTAAATACTGAATTTGAAATTTCAAATGCTTCATATCTTTAAACTTAAAACCTTGTCAAATTCATGGAGTTAAATCTCCAATTCAAACACAGGGTTACTCACCTTGGTTCTTTAGGGTTAGTGCTAATAATGCGCTTTCCCACTTTCCTGGTAGTTCCTAAGAACAATTCATAAACATCTCATCAACTTCACATTCATTGTAATATCATCATGATATTCCTTAACTTATGCTTAAATCGTATTAGATCCTAAAACGATTTCATAAACTCATATGTACTTGACGTAACTCGTATTCTTAACCTATGACACAATTTAATGTGTTAGTAATTGAATTCTACTTCAATTTATACTTTTCTGGGAGTTCCATTAACTTTAATTTAAAGTTATTTATTTGACATGTTTACGTGTCGTGTCTTTTCGTATTTCGTTTCTCGTACATGCCTTAGTATTAGTACTTTGGCATTATTTCAGTTCATAGTCATCTAACAGATGCTATTCATCAAATTTTATGTCTTTTTATTTTAGACATTTCTTTAGGTCGAATAGACTCTACCATTGAGTCCGGAGTGTCGAAGAAAGTCGGTTTAGGCTTTCGTAACATTTAATTCGGACTGTTATATGTAAAAGGGCAAAATGGTCATTTATCGTTTTACGTGTCATATTTTTCTGTACTTCGTTTCGTAATTTGGACTCCATTTTTGAGTCCGGGATGTCAAAGAAAGTTAATTTAGACCTTCTCTGATTTCATTTTAGCTTTAGGGTACCAGGGGTATTTTGGTCATTTTACCCCTTTACGTGTCTTTATTTTTCGAGACCCCGTCTCGTATCGTGGACCTCACCATTGGACTCAGAAGGTCCAAAATAGTAAGAATACATTAATAATTTGTCAATTTTGGTCAAGGGGTATTTTGGTCATTTACCCCTTACGTGACTTTATTTTTTCGGGCTCCGTCTCGTAAAACGGACCCTACCATTAGTCTCAGAATATCCGAAATAGTAAGGATACACTATTCATTTATTAAATTTGGACTTTGTTTGACTTGTTTATGGGGTAAGGGCATTTTGGTCATTTTGACATTTTCTAGGGGTCTCAAATTTTTCGGGACCTCATCTCATGTCGTGGACCTCACCAATGGGCTTAGGGGGTCCAAGATAGTAAGGTTACATATATAACTTGTAATTTTTGGACAACGGGCCATTTCGGAGTAATTAATTTAATTAATTAAATTTAATTAAATTAATTTAATACATGTAATATATATATTATTAATGGGGAATAAGGAATAGGTTGAATAGGATGGCACGCTGGCCAGCGTGCCATCTCCCTCCCCATACATTACAGGTTCGAATCCCACCAGGTGCGGTTGCACCTTTTATTTTTTTGTTTTATTTTATATATATTATATATATAAATTCTGCCCCATGAGTGACACACGCGCATGCGTGGCCGAGTGGAAAATGAGGGCTTCCCCACGCGCGAGGGTTAGGGATCGAAACCCCATAGCAACGATCTGCTTCCTTTCCCTTAATTTTTCATAACACGGTTTATATATAACCGTATACGCCCCTAAACGGCGTCGTTCCAATAACTCGGTGGCAAGCCCCAAGCTGCCACCTGTCCCGAGTCCACTCACCGTTTTAAACGGTGCACGAGTCGACTCGGTCGTCTTCCCCGAGCGACCGACTGAAAACCCTAATTCCCGATTTCCTTTTTCTCCTATTTCGTGACGTTTTACTCTTCCAAGCTCGACTGTTTTTGTCCCAAATTATCCCTAAGGTTTATACAAATCGATTGGCATTCATTTTGAGCTTTAAAACTCCTTCATCTATTCGGTTTTTGACATGATAACCCCAACTGTTATTTCGGTCGTATAGGTTCATTTCCTGATGGTTTTTCATAATCTTTGGCTTGTTATGATCCCCTCTTCATGGGGATCCATATCTCGTTCTTAAATATCAAGTTAACACAAAGTTAAAAGAATTGGGTCTTACACCCGTAACCTGCAACTCATTATTAGAGGTCCATTTCTTATGATTTTTGGTCGCGGCTATGAGTTTTTATAACCCTCATAACTTCTTCTTGAAGCCTTGATAAGCCAAATCAAGCTTAAAGAAACTTGGTTCAGACCTGCCATGGGCAAGGTCTTCAATGGCTGTCGCTCTTGGGTTAGGTGTTTTTGGGTGTTTTGGAGCTCAAAATCCATAGCTAAACAAGTCTAAATATGTTCTATATATCATATACATAAAATGAAACTTTAAATCAGCTTATACTTAGAGAAATTCTAGAGAGAGAAAAAGTTGAAAGTTTGAATTTTTCTCACCTTTCACCACTATTTCTCTTTCTTTCTTGCTCCAAACTCTTCCTCTATCTCCTCAGTTCTTCTTCTTTGGTTTCTTTCGTGAGAGAACAACATGCTTTGCATGTTTGGCTTTTAAAACAAGGTAGCCGACCTCTCTCTCTCTCTTCATGTTCTCTCTCTCTCTCTACAGCTATCTCTCTCTCTCTACACTCTGAATTCTAGCCCTACACAAGACTTCCCATCTCATAAATTCTACTTTTTCATCTTTGGCAACTTACATTAAATGGCCCTTGATATTTTGGGTGTTATATGTATATTATATATACACACACAAACTTATCTACACACACTCACACACACAGCCGACACACACACACCTCTTCACACTTACTTGTAGATATTTTCACTTATATAAATTTAATTTAATCATATACATACATGCATACTTACATGCTTCCATATACATACATGCATACATACATATATATATATATAATAGTTTATTATATTTTATACTTTATACTTTATACAATGTATCTAGGTATATATATACATAATATATATACATATACCCACTTGTCCACTTATACCTGCCTATATACACTTGATAGCATACACACATAATACACATAATGTGCGTATATGTGTGTTCATGTAAAATAAATTTTAATAATAATTTTATTCACATATAATAAATTAATTAATTATTTAATTAATTAATCCTTTTTAATGCAAAATTTCTACATAATTTTCGTTGCTTCGTAAGGCGTGCATATGACCCGGTATCCCAGGTCGGGATATTACAATTCCCTTCGCAATCTAGCCTTCAAACACTTGGAACGAGTTAGAGCTAAGGATGAGTGGCTATAACACCAAAGGGTTGAATGCTATCTTTAATGTGGTAACTCCCAATGAGTTTTGTCGCATCATGACTTGTGAGACATCTAGGGAGGCTTGGGATGTAACACCCCTTCCCAAAAAATTGGGAATCTAAACTAATGTAACATAACTTAGATCAATGAAAAGCCTTTCAATATCCATAAATAGTGTAAACATGAAGCCTAATCGAGGCAAAGTTTAGAATAATCATCAATTGACCTGATGAGTCGAGGTCAACAAAGGACAATTCCCTACAATTTCCCAAACATCATGACTAAGTAAATAGATGCATCGCCAATAATTAATAAATAATACAATTATTTATTAATTATGAAAAATAAAAAAAATAACAATTAAATGCATAAAAATTTAAGAAAAATAAAAGAAAAATACAAAAATTTATGGTTCATCACCATGACCAAAAAGAATACATTGGAGGTCAAGTTTCACCTACCAAGTGTGTGTATGTGTGTAAAAACATATAGATGTGTACAAGAAAGTAGTGACAAAGATAAAAGAAAAATTCAAAAAAGAGAATTAAGCCCTCATGTGACTAGAACATGAGGAGGGATGTTGCTACACACACTAGCGTGTGTTGTGTATGTGTGAGCACACAATCGCATATAAGCATGGAGGGAGAGGAAAAAGATGGGAAAAGTGAGGAAAATAAGGAAAAAGGTGAGAAAGGGGTGTGGGGCTTGCTTGTGGCAAGGGGAGACCTAGCCTAAGTACAGCTGCACACTCCAAGCAACCCATCAGCTACCTTTAACAGTGTCACACCTTACTTGTAGCCTCTTTTGACAAGAAATACATTAAATGCAAGAGAAAGATACCTAACTTATAAAAAAAAATCCCACTCAAAACTATAAACACCATTGAAAAGAGTGAGAGAATAAGAGAGATTTCATGCAAAAAGGAACTGAAGAGACTACCAATAGAGGGAAAAAAATAGGAGAGAAAAATTAGAAGAAATCTAAAATCTGCTCAACCAAGGTAAAAGACTAAACTCTTTTATCTTATTTAAGCTTCTGAGTACATTGTTAGCATAATGAGACCCCTAGAAACAACTTGGAGCCTCCGGAATGGTAGGTTCAAAGGAACCGCCATTAATAGAGCTCAAAAGAACTACCCAGAAATCAACCACAAAGAAATGAATTTCTAGGAATGAGGTCGTACTCTAGACCTAAAATGGTTCACAAAACAATAAGAATTGAGCCATTTAACTCAAAAACAAGCTTGTAACAGTCTAGCTTAGCAAAGGAGAATAATTGGTCACATAGACCAAACATGATCTAAGCCCAATATTAAGACCCTAGGATGACTGAGGATCACCCAAGGATCAAAATGATCCAAGAACCATTAATTTTGGTGGAGAAATGGTTGAGATCACAGTGAATATAATGGACACCGGAAAAATGGCTTAAGATTTCCTCTACGTCTGTTTGCAGTGATTTAAGAAAGAAAATTAACCCCAAACAAGTAAAAATGTAGTTTAAGAATATTTAACATCGAAAACCAGTCAAAATAGTGGAAGAAAAATGGTTTAAAAGCTTAAACAATTTTCCAAATTCTAACGCCGGCGTTAGAGAAGACGACAGGCGGGTCATTGAAAACCTAATGAAAAAGGAACTGTGTCCAGTATCGAATCCAGGTTTGGGTTAGACTCGGCCCACGTGGTAATTAAACTTTAATAAAACTATGTCGTTTTAAGAAAAGTTAAAAAAAAAAAAAAAAATTAATCCATTTTGGGTTGTTTGGTTACAAAGGTAGTAAATTGATTCTTGAACTGGTCGAACCAGGGATATCCTACTCCGATTTAACGAACTTATCTATTTTTTGGTTCTGAACTCAACAAAAAATATATATATAAGGATGCGTGTTGCCCCTGGGACTCGAACCCAAGACCAAGCCACTAACTAAGCCCCAAAGACCGAAGGGTTGAGCCATTGAGCCACAACCGAAGCTGTGCTCATAAACCCACTATGATAAATATATATATATATATATATATGTATATGTATTCTAAAGTAATTTCAAAGAAACCTACCTGCTATATTTAGACTCAAGCCCTTAAGAATATACTAATTACACTAAGGCCCTAAAGTTCTGGTAAATTACATTGCATATTGAATTAGTATTCATTCTAATTCCAAACATCTTTATTCAGTATTTTAAGTTCTTTTGAACTTAGTCTAATTGATTAAGAGGTCTTCAAATTTCCAATTTAGGGTTCCTGATACTTTATACCTTATTTGGCCCTTCAAGAGCATAATGGTAATTTACATTTTTAACGTCCCATATTTTTTCGTACATAATTTACGTATTCAGACTTCATTTTTTAGTCCAGTTGATCCTTATAACATTTACATGGACCCTTTTAATTTTATTTATACACTTTTGATAACTTCATTAAGTCTTAAGAACATATTCATTATTTTTCAGTTTGTTATCGAGTCTCCTTTTTTCTCAAAAAGACGTCACCTCAAGTCTGGAATATCGAATATAATTAATTTAGGCTTTTCTAGATCTTAATTAGCTTATTTGTGGCTTAGATTGAGCCTAGGGGTGTTTTTGTAATTTTATACTTTTGCGTGCCACATCTTTTGGTACTTTGTTTGCTAAAATGGACTCTACTGCTGAATCCAGAATGTCAAAGAAAGTCATAATATGTTATCTCTTGCATTTAACTGGCTTTAGACTACTAAGGGAAAAATGGTAATTGTGATATTTCACGTGTCTATCTTTTTGGAATTTCGTTTCACAAAATGGATCTCGCCATTGGGTCCAAAATGTCCCAAAAATGCTAAAGTATATATTTTCATAGTCATCGGAGTCTAATTGATAGCTTAATTGATCATTAGGACATAATCGTAATTATCCTAATTTGCCCGTTCATATTTTTTGGGATCTAATTTCATAAATTGGACTCCGTTGTTGAGTCCAGAATGTCTAAAAACATTGGGTTAGGCTCTTCTTTCATTTTAATTGCCCTTTATTTGGCCTATTTTTGACTAAAGGGTATTTGGTAATTTTTCTTATAATTAAAAAGATTTAAAATTAATATTTAATTAATTTCCTGTGCCATTTCATAATTAACAGAAGTCTGGGGGTCAAAACATAATTTCAGAAACTTTAAAACCCTAAACCATCCGATTAAGTTAGGTTCAAAGTAAACTGATCCAAAAGGGTTAAAAACCAACTGATTCTGTCTAGTTCTTTAAGTCATGCTGACGTTAGCCCTATTTATATTTTTTTATTCTTTAAGTCAAAAAGATGCCATTTCAATAAAACCCAAACCCATTTGAATATTCGGTCAGGACCCGACCCGCACAGTGACCTTCTTTTTTATTTTTTTCGGCGAGGGTTCCGGTCACCCTCTCCGGCGCCGATGATCTCCGATGACCAAACCAACGAGGTTTGAATCCTTTTTTCATAAGGATTCCAAATCCCATGTCGGTTTCTCTATTGGGTCCATGTATAGCCACAAAATAGGGATTACAGTCACTGCTCCTACAACTCCTAACTTTTTGGCGAACTATTTCTTTCTCTATTTCGTCAAGTTTTACCAACTATTTTTGTCACGTTTTTCTTCCTATGAGTTTCTGGGAGCTTAAAGTGTATTTTCTCGTTCATAAAATCGATTGAATTACTCAGAAACTCCCATTACCGAATTATCATGCCCCAACTATAACTCGTTGTTTCTCAATGGTTTCTTAACCATTTATAATGTTCCAAGTTGCAGCATACTCTAATTTTGATACTCTTTTGAGCCATAAGATTAATTTTAAGTTTTAATTAAGCTAGGATAAAGCTCAACTTCCTAATATTTCAAGTTTGGGGTTTCTTAGGCTCAAATCCTCCCATTTCTTTTCTATTTTCTTTCCTTTTCAATATTAAATACATGCATGTACATTTCATAGTTCACAAATGTAATACCCCAATTTCGTAACTGACATGTTTTGTATATGAGAAAACTGTTTTGGGAATGAAATGTCAGGTTTAGCTAACTTAATGCCTATTTTTAATAGTGATAAAACTCGAATTAGCTAATTATGGGAAACTCGAGAAAATAAAAACTGACATTGGACCTTGGTCAATGGAAGATATTCTGAGTAGGAAGTGACAGAAAGAAACTGCACTGAAAAAGGAGTTACAGATTGGGAGTTAATGCCAAAACAGTGAAACTGGAATTTAGCGACAACCAAACAGGGCCTTAACCAGAAAATAAGAGAAAATGGTCACATAGGAGGCCAAGGGGAATTGAACCCTTGACCTACCAAGGTAAGCAACTTTGTCTCAAAAAGTTACCAACTAGGTTGTTGGTTACTTTGTGCATAAATACAGCAATATATGTATATAACCTATAATCTGCTCAAGCCACCACCCAAATTGGCCAATGGCCTTGCATGCATTCCCTTCATCATAGCCCTCCATCACCTCCATCAAGTCAGCAGTCACAAACCCACTAAGGGTAGAGATACACTCATATGTGTATAGCCCTATATGTACATATATATATATATAAGCTATAACTTGCATCAATTCTCTCTTTAGAGAATTCTGAAAATACAGAATTGTGTGAGTGTGTGTGTGCATACGTGAGGGACTGTGAGAGAGGGTGAAGTGTGGAGAGAGAGAGAGAAGGGAGATTGTGCATGCAAGTGAGAGAGGAAATTGGCAATTGAAGTAAAGGCTTGAGGATTGCATGCATGACCTGAGGAACTTGAAGAAGCACTGTGAGAAATTCTGAGTCAAGCCATAGGAGAAGAGAGTCTCTGTTGAAGGTAAACTCCAAACTTACCTCATTCTTTCATTTTAAATTTTGAATTATTTTGATGAGTTGCTACGGGTATAGACTACATGCATGCCTCATTATTGACTCTAGGAACTGTTTTGAGTGTATAGCATGGCTTAGAGGTCTCGGATAGGTCAAAGACCATGAAACCCGAGACCAACCTCCATTGATGAACCTTGGAAAACCCAGGTCTGAATCGACCATAACAGTTCAAAGTTTTGAATGTTAAGACCTGAAATAGACCCCAAGAGGATCTCAAATATGTACCTACGCGACCTCGAGACTCACTGTAGCCCCACGAAATAGGAAATGAACCTACGGGTTTAAAATCCAATCCGTTAAAACTCGAGACTAAACTGAAATATATAAATAGGGTCTTGATCCTTGTGGTTTGTAGGTCACGTAGCTTCAAACCACACACAAAATGGTTGAGAAATGAGGATGCTAGATCAAGTTGCAGGTCACGGTTATCCTCTTGAAAACAGAACTTGTTAGGTTGATTCGATGCCCAAAACCGATGCCAAAGTGTTGGTGTGACCCTCAGGAGTCGATACCACCCGAAAACAGCAAGAAACCGTACCCTAAAACTCACGAAATAGAAGCTAAAAATCTGCAGAAAATAGGGCAACACCGAGTCAGTTTGTGGAGAAGACGGAGTTGACTCGGCCGAGTCGACCGAGTCGATCGAGTCGAGATGGGTTGGGCCGAGCCAACTCGGACACGTGTCTGTCCCAGGGACTGCCACTGCATTACTAAAGCTACGTCGTTTTGAATAAACAGTTTTTAAATTATTTGAGGGCTGACGTCATCGTGACGTCAGCAATGTAACAGGACCGGTCAGAACCGGACTGAACCGGACCGGTTCAGTTGCAAGGAGACTGAACCCTTTGGTTCAGTTTTGAACTTTTAAAAATTTGCAAACTGACCCCCACTTGTTTGACAGAATTATACTAAGGCCCAGATTTTTAAAATCTTTTGCAATTATACCCCTGAAAAATTAAATAAAATAATAAAATAATTATTTAATTATTTTATTAAAAGGGGATAATTACTATATTGCCCCTGGACCCTAAACGAGTCAAACCAAGTCCGAATTTAATGATTGAATAGTGTAATCTTACTATTTCGGGCATTCCGGACTCAATGGTGGAGTCCGATTTGTGAAACCAAGTCCCGAAAAATACAGACATGTAAAGGGTAAATGACCATACTGCCCCTAATGACACATAGGGCCAAATTTTACTGAAAGATAGTCCATTTTAACTATGTTGGACATTCCGGACTCAATGGTGAGGTCCGTGACTGCAAATAAAGTACCGAAAAATACAACATATGAAATTACCATAATACCCCTGACACTGTACAAGGCCTAAATGAAGTCCGATTAAAACGGAATTAATACCAGTAGTAGACCTGACACTTGTGAGACTGTATACATGATTAGGTGACGAATCCGAGACAGAAATTATGTGACGGCAAAAATGACCAAAATACCCCTGATATACCCGAACCCAGATTTAAAAGCCGAGAGAGTCTAAATTGACTTTCTTCAACCTTCCGAACTCAATGGTTAGGTCCATAATATGAAAATCAGAACCGATAAATGTGTGAAGGCACTGAAACCCTAAGCCAAATGCTTAAGAGGTAAGACCTAAGAACTAGCCACTATAAGTTAGTTCCATGAAACCCATCATAGGGTAGACTTACTCAGTCTAAGGTCATGAGTTGATAAATCTTTATAAATTGTTTTAGGCTTAAGGAGAAAAAGAGGAAGGCTCCGTTCATAGCTTCAAACTCAAATATTGAAGGTGAGTAACTTCTGACACTGTTTAAGTTACTGCTCCTTGATCTGCTAAATTGTTTCGAATACCATATGTTTTAAATGCAATTGTTTTAAATGCATGCTTTTATCACCGATGACATGGTTTTTAGTTTCTCAAATGATTAACTATACTTCTGATTGATATGCTAGCACTCTGAACCGTTTATCTGTTTTGATCTATTGAACTTGACTTGGATTCATTGAACTATTAATTCCAAACTGATTTAATTACCATGTGATTTAAGCAAAGATTGAATTCGAAACTCTTGCCTGGATATCTGTGTTACTCACTGGGCTTTTTAAAGCTCATTCCATTATTTTAATAATTTCAGGGAAACTCTCAGATGGACAGGTTTAGCAGGTCCAGAACTTAGGGGGAAAATGTTGGAGACCCCCAGATAGAATGATAACCCATTTTTGAGAATCTATACCATTTTTGTACTTTTTGTGTAACTGAACAGACTATGACCTTTTGTGGTGAAACATGTTTTATAATCTTGACTAAGATAGGACTGACTATGATGTATCCTGAATGCTCTACCAAGTATATATGTATGCATTCTCTTGTGAAAATTCCGCTGCTTAAACTATATATGTTGAATGCATTATGCTTGGGATTTAGATCGGAATGGCCTTTGGTTAGGATTACCGTCGGGGTTTTGTTTTCAAAAAAAAAAAAAAACTGATAAAACCCGATGGGTGCCTAACTGGCCTTTGCCACGTACCCCAAATCCGCACAGGGTGGGTCTGGGGGATGTGACAAAAGAGTGGTATCAGAGCTACAGGTTTGAAAGTCAGTATAGACCAGAACCTTAGGGTTAGTTTAACACTGAATCCTTAGAAAGCAAATACTTAAGTCATAGAAATTTTGAATCGATGAACAACCTGAATGACATTCTTACTATGACACATTGAATGAGGATACTTAGAATACTTTTTATCTTGCTTCAGATGCCGCCTCGAACTAGGAATAGCAATAGGGGACCGCAGGCCCCAACGGAGAGCGTAGCCCTACGAGAAATGAGGGCCACATTAGCTCAATTCGGCCAGGCCATTGAAGGACTATCAAGAACCTTACAGCAACACCAGGCCGGACCAGCAAATAACCCGGTAGAGCCTCCAGTAGTTCCACCCCCGCCTGCCCCAGCACAACCGTTGGAAACCGGCATTCGTAATGACTTGTTAGATCGCTTCCATAAGCTCAAACCCCCGACTTTCGATGCTGTTACCGATCCCGAGAAAGCTGAGCTGTGGGTCATGTCAATGGAAAAGACCTTTAAGCTCTTGATTTGTTCGGAAGCCGAGAAAGTGATGCTAGCCACTTACATGTTACAGGGAGAAGCTTACAAGTGGTGGCTCGAGATGCAAGTACAGAACCCCACCATTACCTGGGCCGATTTTATTGAAAAGTTTTATGGCATGTTCTTTCCCCCTACAATCCGGGAGAGAAAAATTCAGGAGTTTGCCACCCTGAAACAAGGGGACATGACTGTAATTCAATATGCATCCAAGTTCTCTGCATTGTCCAGATTTGCTTCCTTTTTGGTGAGGGAAGAGCATAATAGGGCAAGGAAATTCCTCGCAGGTCTTCGGATCGGGATACGGACTAAAGTCTCGGCCTTTGAACTACACACCTATTCCGATGTCCTTAACAAAGCCCTAGTTATTGAAAAGGACATGGAAGAGTTCAACCAACTGAAGGACCAGGAAAGAAAGAAAAAGGGCAAAAACTTTAAGAAGGAGCAGCCGAGCAAGAAGCAAAGGACTGAGGGCCCAAGTAAGAGCAACAAGGGTCAGAAGAAAACTGAGGAAGTGTCCAGATGCCCTCACTGCCAGAACCTACACCCTGGAGAATGTCGCCGACTGACTGGTGCATGCTACCGATGTGGAGATAAGGGGCACCAAGTCAAAGATTGCCCGCAACATCCACCAATCCCGAGAACCCCTATCTTGACTACCGGCACCGCAGAACGGAAGCCTATTCCAGTACCTCTTGCCAAGACAAAGGACAAAGGCAAGGAGCCACAAGGCCGCCCGGGAAGAGTCTTTGCACTGCTACCAGGAGACACCTCTGCTGCAAATGCTGTAGTAGCAGGTATACTCCCGATTTCTAGAATTTCTGCATATGTGTTGATTGACCCTGGATCCACGCATTCTTTTGTGTCCCCATCTTTTGTTGATAAATTGCATATGATACCTGAACCTATGGATGAGCTGTTATCGGTACAAATTCCTTCTGGGATGTCAATGATTGGGTCCACGATCCTTAGGGACTGTAGAGTAATGATTGGAGACCAGGAGTTGTTAGTCAATCTAATACCCTTAGCAATAAAGGGATTTGATGTGATATTGGGCATGGATTGGTTGTCACACAATCATGCCACCATCGATTGTTTTGAGAAAAGTGTATTGTTTCAGCCCCCGGGACAGCCTGAGTTTATGTTTAAGGGAAAGGGGATTACCCCACCACCCTACCTAATCTCTGCCATTCAGGCAGGGAGGTTATTAAAGAAAGGGTGTCGTGGTTATTTATGTAGTGTCTTGGATACCCAAGCCCAGAATCCCCCACTGCCTGAAGTGCCAGTTGTGTGTGAATTTCCCGACGTGTTTCCAGATGAACTACCGCAAGGAACGGTTGATCGAGAGATCGAGTTTTCCATCGATCTTATCCCTGGAACTCAACCTATATCCAAAACTCCCTACCGAATGGCCCCATCAGAATTAAGGGAGTTGAAAGCCCAATTGGAGGAATTGTTGGAGAAAGGGTTTATCCGACCCAGTGTATCTCCTTAGGGAGCACCCGTGTTGTTCGTGAAGAAGAAGGACGGCTCCCTAAGACTGTGCATTGATTACCGTGAGCTAAATAAAGTGACGGTAAAGAATAAGTACCCTCTTCCGCGTATCGATGAATTATTTGACCAGTTACAAGGGGCGAGTGTATTTTCTAAAATTGATTTGAGATCGGGGTACCATCAACTCAAAGTCAAGGACACTGATGTACCAAAGACGGCCTTCCGGACCCTGATACGGTCACTATGAGTTCCTGGTCATGCCTTTTGGCGTGACTAACGCCCCTGCCGCGTTCATGGATTTAATGAACCGGGTTTTTAAACCGTATCTAGATAACTTCATCATTGTGTTTATCGATGATATACTAGTATACTCCCGGAACGAGGAGGAACATGAAAGACATCTGGGAATAGCACTACAAACCTTGAGAGAGCACAGACTGTATGCAAAATTCAGCAAATGTGAATTCTGGTTGTCCAGCATTACCTTCTTGGGCCATGTGATTTCCAAAGAAGGCATCGCTGTTGATCCACAGAAGGTGGAAGCTATATTGGATTGGCCCCAGTCGACCACTGTAACAGAAGTCAGAAGTTTTCTTGGACTGGCTGGGTACTACCGACGTTTCGTGAAAGATTTTGCAAAGTTGGCCAAACCGCTCACGCATTTGACCAAGAGTAATGTACCATTCATTTGGGCAGATGAGCAAGAAAAGAGTTTCCAGCTGCTGAAAGAGAAGCTGACTACAGCGCCAGTATTGACTATTCCCTCTAGAGAAGGGAAGTTTGTCATTTACTGTGACGCCTCTTATAAGGGACTGGGTTGTGTCCTTATGCAGAATGATAGAGTCATCGCCTATGCTTCCCGACAGCTCCGACCTCATGAGCAAAACTATCCTACCCATGATCTAGAATTAGCTGCAGTGGTGTTTGCCCTAAAAATCTGGCGCCACTACCTATATGGGGAGGTGTGTGAGATTTTTACTGATCACAAGAGTTTGAAATATTTCTTCACACAGAAGGAATTAAACATGAGGCAGCGAAGATGGCTAGAACTAATTAAGGATTATGATGTGGCTATTCAGTACCATCCGGGTAAGGCAAATGTGGTGGCCGACGCCTTGAGCCGACGATCTGGAAGCCTTGCCTACATGATTACCTCTCAGGAGGAGTTAATTCGAGATCTGGATGAAATGGGTATCGAGGTAGTTCCACCAGGTAGCACGGCTTGCCTGGCCAATTTGACTGTTGGATCTACATTGGTGGAGCGAATTAAAGAGGGACAGACTCAAGATGAGGAGTTGGTTAGAATCTGTGATGAAGTAAAGGCAACGGGGAAAGCTGATTTTGAAATTCAGGACGGAATTCTACGGTATCGAGGTAGGTTGTGTGTGCCCAAGATACCCGAGTTACGAAAGGAAATCCTGGAAGAAGCCCATGCCTCGAGATTCACGATACACCCTGGGATTACGAAGATGTATCATGACCTCAGGGAGTTATACTGGTGGACCGGATTGAAGAAGGACGTAGCAAATTTTATTGCTCGCTGCACACGATGCCAACAGGTGAAAGTTGAGCATCAACGTCCTAGCGGACTTCTACAACCACTCCCTATTCCAGAATGGAAGTGGGATCATATTACCATGGATTTTGTGTCCGGTTTTCCCAAGTCACCGAAAGGCTCTGATGCTGTCTGGGTCATAGTGGACAGATTGACCAAGTCTGCTCACTTTCTACCTGTCAGGACCACTTATAGCTTAGAGAAGTTTGCCGCATTGTACATTCAGGAAATTGTACGCTTACATGGTACACCATTGTCCATTGTATCCGATCGAGATCCCCGATTTGTGTCTCGATTTTGGAAAAGTCTACAGGAGGCACTCGGCACGGAACTCAAGTTCAGTACAGCATATCACCCGCAAACTGATGGACAATCTGAAAGAGTGATACAGATATTAGAGGATATGCTGCGACTGTGTGCACTGGACTTCAAAGGAAACTGGGCAGAGCATCTGCCACTTGTCGAGTTTGCCTATAATAACAGTTACCAAGCCAGCATTAAAATGGCACCATATGAGGCACTATACGGGAGGAGGTGCCGATCTCCACTTTGCTGGATTGAAACCGGTGAACAGAAGCTGCTTGGGCCAGATTTAGTCCAAGCCACTACGGAACAAATTCAGAGAATCCGGAACAGACTGCAAACGGCCCAGAGCCGGTACAAAAGCTATGCTGATAATCGAAGGAAGGATCTTGAATTCCAAGTAGGCGATCTTGTGTTTCTTAAAGTGTCGCCACTAAAGGGAGTACTTCGATTTGGCAAGAAAGGCAAGTTAAGTCCTCGTTACATTGGTCCTTTTGAGATATTAAAGAGAATTGGCCCGGTTGCATATAGTCTGGCATTACCGCCTGAGTTGGACAAGGTACACCGTGTATTTCACGTATCCATGTTACGGAAGTGTATACAAGAACCGGGGCAAGTCATTGAGTATGAGCCACTCAAGTTGAGAGAAGACTTAACGTATGAAGAACGGCCAGTCCAGATTCTTGACCGAAAAGAAAAGACTTTGCGTAACAAGGCAATTCCGTTAGTCAAAGTCTTGTGGAGAAATCACACTAGTGAAGAAGCAACCTGGGAACTTGAAGCTGAAATGCATGAAAAATATCCCGAGTTGTTTACTTGATATTGTAGACTGAGTTTTGGGGACAAAACTCTTCTGAAGGGGGGGAGGATGTAATACCCCAATTTCATAACTGACATGTTTTGTATATGAGAAAACTGTTTTGGGAATGAAATGTCAGGTTTAGCTAATTTAATGCCTATTTTTAATAGTGATAAAACTCGAATTAGCTAATTATGGGAAACTCGAGAAAATAAAAACTGACATTGGACCTTGGTCAATGGAAGATATTCTGAGTAGGAAGTGACAGAAAGAAACTGCACTGAAAAAGGAGTTACAGATTGGGAGTTAATGCCAAAACAGTGAAACTGGAATTTAGCGACAACCAAACAGGGCCTTAACCAGAAAATAAGAGAAAATGGTCACATGGGAGGCCAAGGGGAATTGAACCCTTGACCTACCAAGGTAAGCAACTTTGTCTCAAAAAGTTACCAACTAGGCTGTTGGTTACTTTGTGCATAAATACAGCAATATATGTATATAACCTATAATCTGCTCAAGCCACCACCCAAATTGGCCAATGGCCTTGCATGCATTCCCTTCATCATAGCCCTCCATCACCTCCATCAAGTCAGCAGTCACAAACCCACTAAGGGTAGAGATACACTCATATGTGTATAGCCCTATATGTACATATATATATATATAAGCTATAACTTGCATCAATTCTCTCTTTAGAGAATTCTGAAAATACAGAATTGTGTGAGTGTGTGTGTGCATACGTGAGGGACTGTGAGAGAGGGTGAAGTGTGGAGAGAGAGAGAGAAGGGAGATTGCGGATGCAAGTGAGAGAGGAAATTGGCAATTGAAGTAAAGGCTTGAGGATTGCATGCATGACCTGAGGAACTTGAAGAAGCACTGTGAGAAATTCTGAGTCAAGCCATAGGAGAAGAGAGTCTCTGTTGAAGGTAAACTCCAAACTTACCTCATTCTTTCATTTTAAATTTTGAATTATTTTGATGAGTTGCTACGGGAATAGACTACATGCATGCCTCATTATTGACTCTAGGAACTGTTTTGAGTGTATAGCATGGCTTAGAGGTCTCGGATAGGTCAAAGACCATGAAACCCGAGACCAACCTCCATTGATGAACCTTGGAAAACCCAGGTCTGAATCGACCATAACAGTTCAAAGTTTTGAATGTTAAGACCTGAAATAGACCCCAAGAGGATCTCAAATATGTACCTACGCGACCTCGAGACTCACTGTAGCCCCACGAAATAGGAAATGAACCTACGGGTTTAAAATCCAATCCGTTAAAACTCGAGACTAAACTGAAATATATAAATAGGGTCTTGATCCTTGTGGTTTGTAGGTCACGTAGCTTCAAACCACACACAAAATGGTTGAGAAATGAGGATGCTAGATCAAGTTGCAGGTCACGGTTATCCTCTTGAAAACAGAACTTGTTAGGTTGATTCGATGCCCAAAACCGATGCCAAAGTGTTGGTGTGACCCTCAGGAGTCGATACCACCCGAAAACAGCAAGAAACCGTACCCTAAAACTCACGAAATAGAAGCTAAAAATCTGCAGAAAATAGGGCAACACCGAGTCAGTTTGTGGAGAAGACGGAGTTGACTCGGCCGAGTCGACCGAGTCGATCGAGTCGAGATGGGTTGGGCCGAGCCAACTCGGACACGTGTCTGTCCCAAGGACTGCCACTGCATTACTAAAGCTACGGCGTTTTGAATAAACAGTTTTTAAATTATTTGAGGGCTGACGTCATCGTGACGTCAGCAATGTAACAGGACCGGTCAGAACCGGACTGAACCGGACCGGTTCAGTTGCAAGGAGACTGAACCCTTTGGTTCAGTTTTGAACTTTTAAAAATTTGCAAACTGACCCCCACTGTTTGACAGAATTATACTAAGGCCCAGATTTTTAAAATCTTTTGCAATTATACCCCTGAAAAATTAAATAAAATAATAAAATAATTATTTAATTATTTTATTAAAAGGGGATAATTACTATATTGCCCCTGGACCCTAAACGAGTCAAACCAAGTCCGAATTTAATGATTGAATAGTGTAATCTTACTATTTCGGGCATTCCGGACTCAATGGTGGAGTCCGATTTGTGAAACCAAGTCCCGAAAAATACAGACATGTAAAGGGTAAATGACCATACTGCCCCTAATGACACATAGGGCCAAATTTTACTGAAAGATAGTCCATTTTAACTATGTTGGACATTCCGGACTCAATGGTGAGGTCCGTGACTGCAAATAAAGTACCGAAAAATACAACATATGAAATTACCATAATACCCCTGACACTGTACAAGGCCTAAATGAAGTCCGATTAAAACGGAATTAATACCAGTAGTAGACCTGACACTTGTGAGACTGTATACATGATTAGGTGACGAATCCGAGACAGAAATTATGTGACGGCAAAAATGACCAAAATACCCCTGATATACCCGAACCCAGATTTAAAAGCCGAGAGAGTCTAAATTGACTTTCTTCAACCTTCCGAACTCAATGGTTAGGTCCATAATATGAAAATCAGAACCGATAAATGTGTGAAGGCACTGAAACCCTAAGCCAAATGCTTAAGAGGTAAGACCTAAGAACTAGCCACTATAAGTTAGTTCCATGAAACCCATCATAGGGTAGACTTACTCAGTCTAAGGTCATGAGTTGATAAATCTTTATAAATTGTTTTAGGCTTAAGGAGAAAAAGAGGAAGGCTCCGTTCATAGCTTCAAACTCAAATATTGAAGGTGAGTAACTTCTGACACTGTTTAAGTTACTGCTCCTTGATCTGCTAAATTGTTTCGAATACCATATGTTTTAAATGCAATTGTTTTAAATGCATGCTTTTATCACCGATGACATGGTTTTTAGTTTCTCAAATGATTAACTATACTTCTGATTGATATGCTAGCACTCTGAACCGTTTATCTGTTTTGATCTATTGAACTTGACTTGGATTCATTGAACTATTAATTCCAAACTGATTTAATTACCATGTGATTTAAGCAAAGATTGAATTCGAAACTCTTGCCTGGATATCTGTGTTACTCACTGGGCTTTTTAAAGCTCATTCCATTATTTTAATAATTTCAGGGAAACTCTCAGATGGACAGGTTTAGCAGGTCCAGAACTTAGGGGGAAAATGTTGGAGACCCCCAGATAGAATGATAACCCATTTTTGAGAATCTATACCATTTTTGTACTTTTTGTGTAACTGAACAGACTATGACCTTTTGTGGTGAAACATGTTTTATAATCTTGACTAAGATAGGACTGACTATGATGTATCCTGAATGCTCTGCCAAGTATATATGTATGCATTCTCTTGTGAAAATTCCGCTGCTTAAACTATATATGTTGAATGCATTATGCTTGGGATTTAGATCGGAATGGCCTTTGGTTAGGATTACCGTCGGGGTTTTGTTTTCAAAAAAAAAAAAAAAAAAACTGATAAAACCCGATGGGTGCCTAACTGGCCTTTGCCACGTACCCCAAATCCGCAGCAGGGTGGGTCTGGGGGATGTGACAACAAAGCTCTAAAACAGTACCTTCATGCTAGTTTTTTCTAGAGAGAGAAAATCAAGTTTTTTGGATTACCTTGACTTCAGTCCCTCCATAGTCCCTTAGGCTTACTTCCAAGCTCCCATGGCCTATCTTGAGATCTGTCTATGGCCTCCAACCATTGCATGCATCAATACTTTCATCCTCCTTCATGTCTCCTCTTTCTCTCTCTACTCTCTCTTTATATCTCTCTCTCTAACCGACCATCATGGTCTGATAATCTAAAGCAAGTTCACACACGCATACACAGTTGATGCATATATTATGTGGGCTTTTGCCGCATGAATTCTAATTGGCTAAGCCTTAGGTCCAATGGGGTGATGACACCTCAACTTTTTTATGCAGCCATGTATGCATATTATTGTGTATATACATATCATGTGGGTATTATAGCATAAAAGTGTTGCAGCCTAGTTGGTATTCTTTTTAGAGACTTATTATTTACTTGCACAATGTGCAAGGTTCAAAACTTGGTGGGAGCACTTTTAAATCTTTTTCCTTCTCTTTTCTCTTTTTATGCACTATATTGCATATTTAGTGTATTTCATGAACTCCCAAACTTTGTATTTTAAATCTCATAAAAGTCTCTTGGAATTCCCACAAGACTTCTTGATTTAGCATACTTTGCCTATGCATTACTAGTCTTGCCTTATGCATTTTATTGTACTTTAATTATTCCAAAAGCCTATTATAATTATTGGAATAATCTTGACTAAACACACTTCATTCGCGTATCACGCTAGTCTTACTTAGGTACACTTTGTGCACTAATTTTCCATAACTATTCATGTGTTAATCCTTAATTAACACTAATTGTAACTTCTTGTCAAATTATGACCCTTTTGGCATTAGATCGTATTTTTTAAAATTGGTTGTCTCCAATTTAGAACAATTTGTTCTCATTTTTTGCTTTTGCTTCCATATTTACGGACTACTAGTCTTAATCTGAATTGCCCATGGTAAATAAGCATATTATCTTATGATAATCGTCGTTATCGTTAATTGCTTCATTTAATTGGCTCGAAGTGTTATAGTATATGTGAATTTCTTAAGGAATTATACTTTATGAGCCTTATTTGGTTAAATTGACTCCACCATTGAGTCCAGAATAGTCATAAATGCTTAAGTATGAAGTTTCATAATTTTTTCTGTTCATTTGACTACTTAACTAAAGCTCCAAAGTTGCACTAAATTGCCTATCGATCTTCATTTATATATTTAAAAAACTTGTTTTGTTACAATGGACCTCGTCATTGGATGCGCTGCAAAACCTTAGTTTAGGCTTTTCTGAATCTTAATTTGGTCATTTGTAGCATTAATTATGCTAAATATTATTTCTAGGGACTTAAATGTCATATTTGCATTTGTTTAGGGGTAAAATGGTCATTGTAATACCTCGACCAACAATTATGAAGTAATTAAAATTAATAATGCTAATTGCAGATTACTTATCTTGATTTCTTAAAGTAATTTTATTTAAGATAATAGATTGTGTAATTAGGAAGTAAAATTCACAAAGCAAACCAACTAATTGGAGACAAATAATACAACGATAATTCCATGCTTAGGACTATGATAACGACTATGAATTTAAGACAATTATGATTAGATGTTAATTATTAATTAAACACATGAAATAATGAGTGACATAGGATTCAATTAAAGATAAAAGGATTTGAGACTTCCAAATATTATTTACCTAGCATTGATGGTATAAAATGATGAATATAGAATCAATGAAACGTCAATAATTAGACATTAATGGAGGATAGTTATTATCAATAAATTTAAACCCAGTTAGGCAATGTAATGAAAATTTCATCAATAAAGAATCGTTTTATTTTCTTTGTGCATAATGCAGTGACACAACATGAACCGAGGTTAAAAACTGACCTAACCCAACAATGGGCCATAACCATAGTTAAGCCATCATCCAAAATAAATTCAAAATCAAACCTAACCCTAAGTTGAGAAGTGATGCAGAGGGATACTACTAGGATATCACTCAAGGTCCCAAAACGTGAATAAAACCTAGAAGGAGGGGTTGAATAGATAGGTCTTGAATTAAAAAATTTCTTTCAAGTTAATTACTATTCTTGGTTAAACAAATGATGACACAATCAACAAAATCACTCAACGTGATTAATCCAACATATATGCCCATCCACCAATGAATTTACCAAAAATCAATCAAATATACCAACCAATTCAAACTTCACCTGATTGATCAACTAGCTTGATTTTATAGCAATTTTCACAATTCAAGGCAAAATCAATTAAGCTATCAATTTTTTATTTCAATCAATTTACTAAATCGAGTTTTTCAATATATCAAATTAATGAACAATTATAAAATTATGAAAAACTCAATTTCTAAAAATAAGTGAAAATATTTCAATTAAGCACATAGTAAATTGAAAGAGATGGAGAGAGAGAGAGAGAGAGAGAGAGAGAAAGAGAGAGAGATTGCAAACCGATTGATGGCAGAGAAAACTACCAAGGACAACAATCCTTGGAGTAAAACTCTAGGCCAAGGCTTCGTTCGAACGAGCAACAAAGAGTCGCTCATTCTTGCTTGTCGTGTGAACTGAATTTTTCACTTAAGTATTTTAAAGATGCATTTTGGAAAAAATGGTTCACAACCATAAGTCAATCACATATATGATGTTATGATAAAAACTATATGCAATGCATGCATGATGTGAGTGTGTGAGATCTAAATCAAATGCAAAATTCCAATTTACCCTTCGAGAACCAAGTCGACTAGTAGTGATACACGATAATGTCTCTTGCACAAACTTTGAAAAGAACGGGCATTGAGGTACTCACTCATAGGAATTGTGTAAAGATTACACACAAAGCACGTTTTGTTTAACCGGATTAACCAATTACAATATCGGACCTCATGGTCCTAACAATGAGGCTAACAATTAAGTGACTAATACATTACCAACTTAAGAATGGGGCAAAATATTACTTTAATATTAAAGAATTATTAAATAAAATAATTATTCAATTATTGTCAAAGATAAGATAAAATATAGTTATTACATTGAAGGTACGATGAGCAAAAAAGTGAAAGATATGTGTTTATAGTGAGGGACATGTATACATTGTTACATGGATATACATATATACAGAAACTATATATATATATATATGTACACACATACATGGTGATATACAAATACATGGACACACTTGTGTAGGCATGTGTGTAAGAGAGTATATGAGTGTGTGAGTGTGCACAAGGTAAAGATGTGTGCGTATGCATGGGAGAAATAACCATGAGATGCCAACCCCTCATTGGTTAAGTGAGGTGGTAGCCCCATTTCTTAAGCATGAAGTAGAGAATTGAGGGAGGCCGCTTACTGGTTTAAAGAGGAAGCAAGAACAGGCAGCTAGGGAAACAAACTAATGGAAATAAGAGAGAAAAAGAGAGAGAGAGAGAGAGAGAGAGAGAGAGAGAGAGAGAGAGAGGAATCAATGAGGGAATAGAGGAAATATAGGAGAGAGATTTGAAACTAGAAACTGAAGGCCCAAAATTAGGGAGAAGCCATGAAAAAGAAAGAAACAATGGGAAAGAGAGAAAGAACAGTGGATAGAGAGAGAAAGTAGCTGAGGAGAGAGAAAAAAAATCAAGGAACATCAATTGGTAAAATTCTGGGTTCTTTTGCTGAAAGTTTTTATTTACAGTATTTTTTATGCTTGATAGTGTGGGAAAATTGAAAGGGAACCGAGTCCCATAGAAAGTTAATGATGACCGAACCTAGGAAAATTGGGTTACAAAGAAAACTTAACTAAAATTAATTCTTGGTATAAGGCTTAAAAGAGGACCGAAAATAGAAGCTATAGCAATTTAAACCAGCAACAATGGTCAAGAGGCCATGGAAAAAATCGAAGTTACAGTCAATGTTAAGAAATCATAATAAACGAGTTTTAGGCTGTTTTGTTGAGTCTTATGAATGAAACAATGTTCCTCAATATCCCAGAAGAAGAATGGAAACAAAAAGAGCAAGAACACTGATAAAATCACGTTGAAATAGAAAACCCTAAAGTTCGTCAAAAAGTCACAGTTCACCGGAGAGCTACCTATAATCGATCGTTTGACGACCTTAAACTGGTCCAAACTATATTTTGACACTAGAAACAGAATCCTTGGGGAAAAAATAGTTTCGAACAAATCGGACCCATCACCAGAAAACAATCACTGAAAAAGGCGATAGGTGCTAACATGACCTTTGTTGACCAGTTAACCGTTGACCAGGTCGATCAATGGGTTGAATCGGGTCGGTTAACTGGTTTGAGTTGCCCGTGTTTAAAACAAACCTAACATTAAATGGAACAGCGTCATTTCAATAAGAGAGTGCCTCTGAGTCTGAATATAAACTCTATTTGAGATAATTGGGTACCGAAGACACAAAATATAAATGGTAAAATTACCGAATTACCTATAAGGCTTAATTAAGCAATCAAATGAACTCAGAAACTAAAAGAGGGACTACATTATAGTTAAAAGACCCTCTAGACTCAAAAATGAATTATGTTCAGGTAAATAAAGTACCGAACAATATAAGACATATAAAGGAAAAATTACCAAAATTCCCTTAAAAGCTAAAGTAAGCCACACGATCAGCTAAGGAGTGTTAAGAACCCTAACTAAAGCCCTTGAGGGAATCCTAAACACTAAACGTAAGTCTATAAAAGACTAAGAATATTAAGTAAGCAAAGATTTAAGTTGAAATATATACTAATATGGTGTCAATGTGTTTTGATCCATGATTTTGGATCACTAGTAAAGAAATAAAGATAAGATGAATTCCAAGGCAAGTCAAGTAAGTAAGTGACGGTGAACTCTGGACCACAAGTGAGTAATCCTAAACATTGAAATTGAGGCTTTTCTATTCAAATGCAGTTTTTTGTAGTTTTATGACATCATATGTAATTCCTTCACAACTTTATTAGACTTTCAGACTACTATGCTAAATGTTTTAACTGCATGTCTTTACTAGCGTCTTTAAATGCTTTTTATGATATGGATAGCTTAAAGAATGCTTTGCAAGAACGCTTTAACACAAGTTTACATGCCTTACAAATGTTTTAGTTCATGACTCACTGTCATGCCCGGTCAGGGGGTTAGGCCAAAATTGGCCATGTAAGCCCAGAGCTCTAAATTACATTTAGTCACCAAGTGGCTACCCACATGTCCTAAAGGACAAAGATAATGAAAGATTGGCCTGTATTATTTTATTACTCAAAATTTACAAGCATAACTTTAAGTTATCATGATTTATCTTGCAAAACTAAACTGGCTAGAACCCTTGCTTGATTGTATAATATATATTCCAACTCTCAGTTATATGCAAATGTTTTAAGAATGCCAATCACTTTCAATACAACTTCTTTTTAATTGTTATCCATGAAAGTTATGAAAGGTTTACGAAAAGGGTTTTCCAGAAACCCATGAGAAGGGACTGGTGTTACTCACGAGCTTTTCATTAAGCTCATAGGGTTTTATCTAGTATACTTTCAAGAATGACTAAGACGTTTACTTATCCAGATGTTAGTAAGCTATAATGAATAAAAACTATAGCTAGAAGAGGATTAGTATCCCAACCATGGAGATAGCAACCTAAAGTGACATAGAGCAGATTGATGTGATAGCTTGGAGTAAGAATGGAATCTGAATGATATTCACAAATGATGTATTTCACATACTCATGTATAATGTAATGTTGGCTCATATTATTGTAACTCTGATGTTATGTTACCTATGCTTTGCCAAGTGTGACTACATTCAAACAAAAAAATTTATAAACACGGATTTATGTTGCATGACTTTTTACGACCGAATGCAATCTATTTGGATATATAAAAAGGCCTTTGGTTAGACACGTCATCAATATGCTAAACAAAATTAGTGTATTAGCGAGTGCCTAACTGGCCGGTCATTATCCCTAATCCGCATAGTATTAGTGTATTGGCGAGTGCCTAACTGGCCAGTCATTATCCCTAATCCGCATAGTGTGGGGTTTGGGATGTGATAGAGTTAGTATTAGAGCAAAGGTTACCTAAAATAAGTAACACATCGGATCAAGAGTTGCCTAAAACAGGTGACTCATGTTACAAGAGCCAAAGTAACTAGTAAGGTTAGCATTACTTAAACCAAGAATAACCAAACATAATTGGTGAATTGGAACTTAGGTTATCCTAACCTAAACAACCGTTAGAAGTGGGTTTTCCTGGAATCCTTGAGAAACCAGAAACCATCAGAATCTTAGGCACTTAAAACCTAAGAAATAAATAGATAGGTTGATGAGAGATTCTAAGATCTGAAATTCGTAAGTTCTTTATTATAGGAGACATAAAGTGTGATTTGAAGTTTAAGACTTGATGATTGCCAAGGGTAATATTATAACTTCACGAGGAAATGATTCCTTAGGAATATGGAGCATTCGAGGAATAAGATCGGAGTAGAGCAATGAAAGTAAAGTGATTATATGAATCACACTTAGAGTCAATTAGATTACCCATTGCATATAACTTAAGGATGAAATTGGAAACTAATATTTTCACAAGTTGCAAGTGATTCTCTAATATAATTCTGCTCTTAAGAAGCTTGAAGTCAAAGGAAGTTTTATTGAGGATAGAAATGTTATACACACTCAGATGCATGAGAAATTCAGATTTGTGGTGAATCTCCATATAAAGGAAAGTTTGAAAGGATTGTGGCACATGTTGGAATGTTAACAGATCCTTAATTACAAGTAAGGTCGGTCATCTTATTGTGTAAATTTATAGCTATGAAACATACCTGGTGTTCCCTATCCAATCAACAAGCTAGGGTCTCAAATGGATAAGCTCGGTAAAGATAGAAGAAGAGAAAATGAAATGTAACTTAGTGATTTAGTCACTATTATAATAATGAGGACCTAAACATGCGAGTGATTTTCTTCTACAAAGAAGTGACTTCTGAATTATAAAAATGGAACTTTAAAGAGTTGAGTAAAGGGTAGTTAAATTGAGTTTGACACATTAAGAATAGAAAGATGGGAAGGGTTAAGTGGTAAAGAATTGATCACCAATAAAATGAAGACATGACTCTATGATTAGAAATGGTCTAAGATAATTTATATGGCCTCAATAGCAGTAATTGATATGTAAGTCTTGTAAGCGATGAGGCACAATACTACCCTGAAGAATCCCCTAATGTCTTAAGCTAGACTCAAGATCCAAAAGGAGCCTAGTATACTTACTATGCTCCAACCCATAATGAAATGGGAAGGTATGAACCTGAAATCCCTTAAAGAATACCTGCCTAAAAAGACAATCCAAATAAAGCATAAGTGATTGACTGGCTCACAAAATGAACAATGTTTATAAACCTCCAGTGTGAGGCAAGGGAAAAGTTACACAAAGAACTTAACACAAAGAGATCATGAGTACAACTAGCCCTAACCAAAGGTACTCATGAAACTAGGAATCCAATACTCACAAAAAAGGTCGTGTGAGGCAACTACTGTCAATTGACACTACTAAAAGTAATGTAATAAAATATTACGATTATGAAAAGAAATTAAAATAGACCGTCACGTGATCAATGTCCCTTGAAGTCTAATGAGATCCAATAATCAAATAGGAGTCGGGCCACTATCGGGCAATACTCAAGTAAGCTAACCGTACAATAACGAAAAGTAAAAAACTAATGAATCAGAAGAACCTTGAAAATGGCAATAGACCAAATGATTAAGGAAATGACTGGCAATAACAAAGTCAAATAATTTTAAGACTAAAATTAATCAGGAATGAAAATTCGTAATGGACTACGAAATTCGATAATGAACCAAGCCTAATCTCAATCAAAAAGATAATTGTAAGGAAACTAATGACAGAATTAGAAAGATCAGTAGGAATTGGGTATCCTTATACCCTAAGGACCCTCTGGTAAGTCTGCAAAGACTTAATGAAGTAAGAAACTAAGTACTCCATTATGCTTCAACTCATGAGACAAATAGAAAGGAATAGATATGGAAGGCTTCAAATAATGATAGAAAATAAATAGAGGAACTAAATTCCTCAAATCTTTCCAACCCATCAAATGGATACACATAGAAGCCAGGTAAAGTATACTGAATGGCACAGTGCCAATAAGTCAACCCACAAACGTGAATAATGGGGATTGACTTACCCTTAGTAAAGTAGCCCATGAAGTAGACCCAAGTATAAAAATCTTAAGACTTATAAGGAAAATGAGACTAAGTTACTTATGTATTAAAGAAGCTTATAATGCCAAAGACACACGAATAGGCTAACCCTGCAAGAGGCAACGGTACTCATGACGTGAAAGTAAGGTAAGGCATCTAAAACTCACGAATAAAGTTAAATAGACAATGAAACCCTAAGGAATGATAATGTAAGTCAGACGACCAAGACTGCAAGGAAAATTCATAGAAGGACTCACAACCAAGAACGAAATTGGAAAAAACTGGTTAAAGAGTCCGTCCTTAAAACATAACAAAGTACAGGGATAACCAAGTTGAAAACTCTCTAAACAATGAAAACATCGTAGTTTAGCCATAACTTTGGTTTTTTAAGACTACTACTCAGAATAATCAAGAACTTGAAAATCTCAAGTAGTAATGTAACCACAACCTTTTCCTTGGAAATATATGTAATGGCTAGAAATGGTACTTAATAAAATACGGAAGACTAAAATAGTCAAAACAACAAAGAAATGAATTGGAATAAAACGTGATAAACTCACAACCACGGACTCTAAGACTAATAGAAAGAATATTATGATACCCATATAGCATTAACAAGACTGGGAACTAGAAGTCGAGACATTAAATGAGAATTAGAAAGTCAAGTTTTTAACTTTCAAGACCACTATTGAGTGAGTTAGTGAAAGCTATAAAAGAAGACAAATATGTTTAAAATATTTCTTATTTAAGGACACAATTGTCACGACCCGAAACCCAGCATGTGAGGTTTAAGGGTCTGTGATTGCCTACCAAGGTCTTTCCATGATTAAATCATCTTCTAATTACCATTGATCAAACGCATCGAAAAAATTTCACAAAGTAAACTACTCAACCTGAGTTTCCATTTAAACCATCATCTCAGCATAATCTAATTTTTGTAACAAAAGATGCAAGTGAGTCTTGTTTTTAGATTACATAACTTTAAAAAGCTCACAAATATCACATGTAGATTTAGATAGCAAAAGTTTCATAAATCTATCCTCAATCAAAATTTTGTCTAGCAAAAGAACTCGCTTCTTCCTTTAAGCGCCTAATCTACATTTCTTGAAATGAGCAAGTTAACCCTTACCTGAAAACATGGTAATCATCTGTAATGAGTTCGATGACTCTGTGAGAATCCCATATCATGCCAAGGGCTTGAAAACTACTATGTAGTTCTTTACTAAAATGTCTATATTCATTAAGAGATAGAATACGTCATATCCAAGTAGATAATTGAATCAAAGTACAAGAGTTAAACGAATGATATCAAATTCATTTTCAAAGCAAGTCAAAAGTCTAAGAGAAAAATTTAAGTCAGATACCTCAAGTCAATGATCATAGTTCAATAAACAATATCACCATCTTAAATCATTAGTTCAAATCCTTATATCTTGGTTTGATAGTTCTTATATCAAATCAGTATCACAATTTAATAAATATTATTACAAAACATAATCATAATTTTATATTCAATGTCCTTAGTTCAATGATTCTCAGTTCCAATCATATTCATAATTCAATATTCAATATACACAAGGGATTGAGATCATTAGTCCTTCTTCTATGGTCAGCAAATTAGAATCTCACTAACTGAGATCAATATTTAGAGAACTAGTTCAAAATGTCATTCTGTGCAACTCGCCACCAATATACCCCGTGGTTAGGGTTCAATAAAGTCATAATCTATTTGATAATGACCATACATAGAAGATTGGTCCATTCAAAACATTAAAATCACATCCAAAATCAATAATCATCAATCATAAGCTCAATTACCAAAACAAGAGTTCTATATCTAGTATTTAGTCAAAACCAATCAATAATGAGTAAGAAATTGCATAATATCTTGAATATCTCATGAAACATTTTCTTTAATTAGAAAAGAAACAATATATCAATGAATCATTTAAAACTTTATTTGAGTACAATGTATCTATTATCAAAAGTCATAAAAGAATTCAATATTTATATCTATAATAAAAACCACATTAGATATGGCATGAAATACTCACCTGAAATATATCAAAGTCCTGTCCTTAGTCAAAGATTCCTATAACACAGTTCAAGATCTTATTAAATACTTGTTTGAAGTGTTACGTAATTTAAACGTCAACTTAAAGCCTTTTATTTCATCTATACTTTTCTGGTAGCTTCATTAAGTCTCAAAGACATATTAGTCATTTTTCAGTTTGTTATCGGGCCTTAGTTTCCTTAACAAGATGACATCATTAAGTCTGAAATCTCAAAGATAATCGGTTTAGGTTTTTTCGGATCTTGATTTGCCTATATATGGCTCACATTAAGTCTATGGGCATTTTCATAATTGATATTTTCACTTGTCCTATTTTTCAGTACCTAATTGGTAATATGGAGCTCACCGTTGAGTCCAAAATGTCAAAGAAAGTCATAATAGGCCCTCTCTGACATTCAATTGGTTTTGGACGTCAATAAGGGCATAATGGTAATTATGACATTTCACATGTCTAAATTTACAGGATTTCGTTTTATAAAATGGATCCACCAATGGGTCTAGAATGTCCAAAAATGCTAAGGTAGATATTTTCATAGTCATCAGGTTTCATATTTCTGAGGATCTAATTTCATAAATCAAACTCCGCCGTTGAGTCTAGAATGTCCAAAAACTTTGGGTTATGTTTTCTCTTACGTCCTAGTGTGATACTAACCCAGAAAAAGGGGTGAATAACTATATACTAAATTTTGAATCTTTACAAATCTTCAACCACAACACTAAAAACTAATTCAAATGGCAAAAATATGATAATTGCAACTACAATTAATATTCAACAATTGTCTACAATTCAACAATTATCCCAAGTCATTCAATTATGCAATCAATTAGTGTTGATCAATACATACCATTCAACTAAGCCCAAATGAATCACTAGTTCAATTTTAGTGTTAATTATTCAATTTAACTAAATTCTCAATCAATAACTCACCAATTCAAAATACAATTCAATTTGCCTAATTAATATTTTCAATTATCAATTTCATATTCAATGATCATAATCATGATAACCTAATTGTCAAGCTAGCGAAAGCGATGAAATCTAGCAAATTAGGAATTGTAAAGGTAAAAAAAAAGAGAAAAGGGAAAACCACAATAACGACGGAGAAACCACTTTAGAAAACTATCCTCGATGGAAAACTCTAGAGTAGGCCATGCTTGGGGAAGCAATTCACTATGATCAAGATTGAATTACACGTAAACAAGATATGGTCTAAGTACCTTTAGCACCGTTCTACGCATTCATCCCATCAACCTCCCTTAAATCCACAAGCTCCTCATAGATGAATTCTTCATACAACCCGATCCTTCTTCGATCTCAGACTCCTCCGGTCGGGCCTCGTTCGAACGAGCCACTTGTTCATTCGAACGAGTATGAAATGAATATCAAATGAGAAAAGTTCAAAGGTTGTAGTCCTTTGTTTGATTCAGACAATTCGAACAAATGAAAATGAGCAAACCTAACTTCAAATGTTCATTCGAACAAGCCACTTGATTCATTCGAACAAGGAACAGAAGGTTGTTCATTTTTATCTTGTCTTGTGAAATCAATTTCCCTAAGGTTTTGAAATATACATATTTTGGAAGATTATTTCATAAACACAATACCACTACACACATGATGAAAAAGATACAACTATATGCTATGCATGTAATGTGTGAGTGTATGGGATCCAAATCATAACAAAAGTCCAAATTACTCAATTACCCTTCAAGTACCAAGACGGCCGGTAGATTATTACGGCAATGAAGCTTGAACCTTCTTGGCATAGAATGATAATGAGGTACACTAAGTCTAGGACTAATGTAGTGATTACATTCAAAGCACGTTTTGTCAAAATTTAGATTAGCAAATTACAATAGACCCTGTGGTCCTAACAGGTTAGACTCTTCTTGCATTTTAATTGGCATTCGTTTGACCTACTTTAGGCTTAAAGGTATTTTAGTAATTTTCCTAATTTTAAATTATTTTTTAGGGAAATTCCATAATTAATATAAATTTTGGGGGTCAAATTAAAATTTTAGGATAATTATTAAAGAAACCGTCCAATCCGGTTGTGTTCTAAGTGGACCGATCCCCTTAAGTCAAGAACCAACCGGTCTAACTAGTTTATTACGTCACTATGACATCATTGTGACATCATCACCCCCTTATTGAAAGGACACCATTTCAATTCAAATTAGGATTCGTTTACAAGCGGGTCAGGGCTCGACCCGTATCTGGCCCAACCGACTCGACCTAACACTGTTCATCATCTTCTTCACGTGATAATCACTGTAGCTAAGAAACCTTAAATTTTTCAGGCCCATTTCATGCCGTTTTGGTTAAATTTTCTTCCTATTTTTTATTCGAAATTGATTTTTGGAAGCTCAATAAACATTTTAGCATTCATTTTAGGGTTTGAAATGAGCTAAAAAAACTCTATTAGAGTTTGATAATGGTGGCAGTTATAGGTCTGGTTCAGGATTATTTCTCCATCAAATTTGATGGTTCTTGGCTCATGGTCTAAAGGTCTTTTAGAGCTGGTTTTTAGTCCTAGAATATTGTATATCATCAATAGAAATAGTATATGCGTTCTAATACCCAATAACTGAAACTAATGTCAAATTTTTCTACAAAGAGAAAACTTAGTTTTCTTTTTTGATTTTCTATCTCTCTTTCTCTCTCTCTCTCTCTCTCTCTCTCTCTCTCTCTCTCTCTACCAGCATCTCTCTCATTTGGTTTAGCTAGTAAAGCTGCATTCCTCCTTAGACAATCATGTATGTATCCCTTCTTCTTCTTCTTTTTCTTCTTCCTCTCTCTCTTTGTTTCTCTCTCTCTCTCTCTCTAGCCAAACACATTGTTCAACCCACACACACGCAATAGGGGGTCTAAATGCTCAACACACATGTCTGAATGCTCAACTCACACTCAAGGTTTGTTATACATCATGAGCTTGCTGCATGAAATTCTATTGGTTTGGTGTTTGGTCTTCTAAAGTGATGACATATCACCATTTGATGAACTTTCCCTGCACACCTTTGCTTTATATATGTCTCTTATGACCATTATAACATAAAAGTGCAAGTAGCCTAGTGGGTAAAGCTTTGGCATTCTAACTCTTCGTCTTGAGTTCAAGACTTGGCAAACTCTTATTTTACTCTCTTTTCCTCTTTTGTTGTGTTAGTGAAAAATCTCATACTTCTATTAATATTTTATTTATTTTAAATTTTCATAATTCTTAATTACTTGATGTATCTTTTATGTTCATGAAGATTTCTCTTTTCAAGTAGTTAAATTAATTAAGCATGAATAGTTATAATACTAGCTCAAACAATTAGGCTTAATATTTAAGCATTTCTTTAGTAATTAATTATAACTGTCACAACCCGAAACCTACCCTGTGCGGATCTCGTATCGCATCCACCACCCTTCAGCCCGGAGGCCTTAGGGCAAGGCTCACATAAGCAACAATATCGGATGGTGGTGCGGCCTTGGTTTGTGCAAACGTGAAAAACTTTTTCTTTTCTTTTCTCAACTTAAATCTTTCGCACATCCGCCCGGTACTGCCGCTCTTCATAACGGTACACATGAACATAACATTAGAGCATAATAAAAATTCTAGAGCTTTATACATATTACATAGTTGGTTGCCTCTTGGCTTAAGTACATATTACCCAAAATCTATTACATCAAAATCTATCCAACTACATGTTTTAATACTTCCAAAAGTCCATGATCATAACGGAGCTACTAATCGTCATCCCAAAATGGAGCAAGGCTCCCATTCATCGTCGGTACCTGAAAAATGTTAGGGAATGAGGTGAGCTTCGAGAAGCCCAGTGAGTAATTCCTGCATCTGTCATGGGTTTCAATTGGCAGTGGTTTCGCACATGAGAGTTTATAAAATACTCACTATCAATTGCTCGTATACTTTGAACAAAGAGTACATGCACTTTTCATAAAGATAGCTTTGAAACATTTAAAGTATTCAAGCTAAATATACATTTCCTTAAATAGAGTATATGCACTTCAAAACATATCAATATGCATAGTGAAAATGGGGGTAAAATCTACTTCCATTTTCAAAAGCGTTACTTTAAAACATATAAACATGCATAGTGAAAATGGGGATAAAACCTACTTCCATTTTCAAAAGCCTTTGTCATCTTTTCTCTTTGATTAGGTGGAATCTGTTTCGAACCAGACTCCCATTTTACTTTGCGTGGAGATATCTCATTTCCTGGGGGATTAGATCCTGCTATCAGGCATTATTTATAGAAACCCACAAAATTCGTTTCATGGTGCTTATGCACAGTTTATCTTTGCATTTAAATACATTTATTACATAACTTTTCATAATACTTTGATGAACACTTAACACAAGATGCTCGTGACTTCATGATGAAATCTTCAAACCTTGGGATAAGAAATTTCAAGATATGCAAACATGTTAAATACTTTTAGGAAATGACTGTAAAAGAAATCATTCATTGAGCATGTCACAATAAGATTTATAAAAACGGAATATTTTAAAACAGGAATCATCAACTATTGAATTTAACACTCAATGCTTCAGATATTTTGAAATTTAAAACATCTTCCAATTCGTGGAGTTAAATCTCTACTTCAAATGCAGGGTTACTCACCTTAGTCCTTAGGGTTGGTGCTAATAATACGCTTTCCCACTTCTTCTGCAGCTCCTAAGAACAATTCATAAATAATCTATTAACTTCATATGTACTTCAAATATCTCCTATTGATGTTCTTATTTTATGCTTAGATTGTATTAAATCCTAACTTTTATCTTAAATGTTATTTTCTTAACGTATACTCTTCTGGTAGCTTCCTTAAATCGTGATGTTTGATTTTATTCTTTACATATTTATGTGTCATATTTTTTCATACTTCATTTCATAACATAGACCTCACCATTGAGTTTGAAACGTCAAATAAAGTCAATTTAGACTTTCCCGAACTTCCATTTGGCTTTTAGGCATGTCAAGGGCAGTTTGGTAATTTACATTTTGACGTGTCTTATTTTTCGGAGTCCCATCTCACAACATGGACCTTACCGTTGGTCTCAGAAGGTCCAAGATAATAAGAATACACTATTTATTTACTTTATTTGGACTTCGTTTGCCTCATTTATGGCCTAGGGGCATTTTTGAAATGTTTTTCATTTAAATATTATTAATTTAATATTAAATTTATTTCGGTTGGGCCACTATAGAATTTTCCAGAAGATCTGGGGTAAAAATCCAATTTCCATAAATTTTGGTCTAAGCCTTCCTTCCCATTTTAAGTGAACCGGTCCAATTTTTATTGAACCAACCGGTTTGGTTGGTTTAACACGTGATCCTGACGTCATGATGACGTCAGCCCTAATATTTTAAATTTTAAAAAAACACATCTTCACACGACATCGTCTCACTTAAACTTTTTATGCGACGGGTCGGGCCCCGACCCGAACCTAGATTCGGCCCAACCCATTCCGACCCAACACTGTATGTCACATCCCGAACCCCACCCTACACGGATGTCGAGGACGTGATGCCAGTCAGTCGCCACGCGACCAACCGAAGGCAATTTCTGAACTTTCCAGTGAATTGCACTCCGACTGTAGGGTCAGATGCAGCGGAATTTAAAACTTTTTTTTTTGTCCAGGGAATGCAACTCATGTATCCACCGTAGGATATGTATCACACAGAGCAAGTCTAAAATCCAACAGCTAACAATTCTAACCTCAGAGCATATCTATAATCCGACATATAACAACAGAGCAGAACTATAATCTCTAGAGTACCATCTAAATCCATAAGCCATACTATATTCAGTACATATCAGTCAAGTCAGTCATAGTACATCACTCACCTGATTAAACAGATTCAATCCTCAGTAATCCAGTTTCCACAAATCAGTTCCATTAGATCCAACATATATCATTCCTGAAAAATGTTAGGGAATGGGGTGAGCTTCGAAAAGCCCAATGAGTAACACAGGTTCCCTGTCAAGGGTTTCAAAACCATTTCTTGTTTACAAAGCACAAGGGTAGTTCAGTTGTTTCTGAAATAGCAGTTTTATAAATCTACTTTAAATGCAGTTTCAGTAGAATAAAGCAGGACTGAACTAAACGGAACAACAAATCAGGACAGACGAAACAGTGCATGATGCCAATATCAATAAGAGTATAGGCAATTAATTCAAATATTAGAACAGATCAGTACTGAGCGGAACATAACAGGGCATATCAATAATATATCAGTTAGGCGCGTAATCAAGCCTACTTATGCCAAACCGCTCATAAACAGAATGGTACCCAGAGTCAGACACATCATAGCAGAACAAAATCAGATAGACCATAAAACGGAACAAGACAGACCGAACAAAACAATAGTAGGATGGGACAAAATCATGCCGCGTACAATACAGTATAAAAGTTTGCATTTAAAAACATGCATTCAGACAGTATAACTTTTAAAATCGTACAGTGCATCAAAATACAGTATCTATGCAGTAACTTATATACCAAGTCAAAAATTCGGACAAATCATAACGGAACTGGACCATATATCAATCAAGACAGACAGATTATTAACGGACGGTACATAACGGGATCAGACGGAACAAAACACCGGTTCGAGTCACAGGCATAATCAAGGACGGAGGCATAACAAAACGGATCATAACGGGACAAAACAGAGCAATACATCAATCAGAACAAGACATATCGGAACTGAACATGACGGAACAAAACGAAACAATATCAATCAGGACAAGTCATATCGAAACTGAACATGACGGAAACAAACGAAACAATATCAATCAGGACAAGTCATATCGAAACTGAATATGACGGAACAAAATGAAACAATATCAATCAGGACAAGTCATATCGGAACTGAACATGACGAAAACAAACGAAACAATATCAATCAGGACAAGTCATATCGAAACTGAATATGACGGAACAAAATGAAACAATATCAATCAGGACAAGTCATATCGGAACTGAACATGACGAAAACAAACGAAACAATATCAATCAGGACAAGTCATATCGAAACTGAACATGACGGAAACAAACGAAACAGTATCAATCAGGACAAGTCATATCGAAACTGAACATGACGGAAACAAACGAAACAATATCAATCAGGACAAGTCATATCGAAACTGAATATGACGGAACAAAATGAAACAATATCAATCAGGACAAGTCATATCGGAACTGAACATGACGGAAACAAACGAAACAGTATCAATCAGGACAAGTCATATCGGAACTGAATATGACGGAAACAAACGAAACAATATCAATCAGGACAAGTCATATCGAAACTGAATATGACGGAACAAAATGAAACAATATCAATCAGGACAAGTCATATCGGAACTGAACATGACGGAAACAAACGAAACAGTATCAATCAGGACAAGTCATATCGGAACTGAATATGACGGAACAAAATGAAACAATACCAATCAGGACAAGTCATATCGGAACTGAACATGACGGAACAAAATGAAACAATATATCAATCGGATGAAGACATATCGGAACTGAACATGTCGGAACAACGGAACAATACATCTATCAGAACAAGACATATCGGAATTGAACAGGACGGAACAAACTGGTACAATATCAATCAGGACAAGGCATATGCTACTTTAAATATGTGCTTTTTCTTTTAAACAGTATAACGTTCAAAATAGTATAGTGCTTCAAAGTACAGTATCTAGACAGAACTTATATACCAATTCAGGAGTCAGGTTTACTCACAAGACGCAACAGTACAGTATAAAACTAGGACAGCCCATACAACAGAACAAGACAGACCCGAACTGAACAGGAGAGCAGGATAGTACAAAATCATGTTACGTGTAATGCAGTATAAAAAGTATGCATTCAGACAGTACAGTATACAAAACAGTACAGTAAAACAAAATACAGTAACTAGACGGTGTACTTATACACCAAGTCAGAAGTTCCAGGTTACTCACAAACTGTTACGGTTATCTCCTTGCGCAAACAATCCGATAACCTCCAGATACGTCAGGCATCTCCATGTATATCCTGAACAATAATCATCAATCATATACAGATCAGAACTCATCCATTCAGGTCTCATTTGTCATCTTAGGTATCTATCGGTTTACCTAAGATAGCCTAGTAGCCTATCGCCCTCTCATCGGGTTTCATCCGGGGCTATTTTATTCTTAAATTAGGCTCAGTAGTCATCAGGATTATAACCCAAGTCATTTAGACTTCAATTGTTATCAGTCAGGCACTCATTCAACCTTAGGGGCAAAATGGTAATTTTACCATTCTTGTCCCGGACCCTGTCGTGGTCTTCGGAATAGTCTTTATATCTTAAGTACAAAGTTCTACGTCCTTTGGACTTCAATTGGTATCAGTTAGGTTCTCATTTTAACCATAGGGGCAAAATGGTAATTTTGCCATTCTTATCCCGGACCCTGCTATGGTCCTCAGAATATCCCGTATATCGTATATATAAAGTTTTAAGTCTTTTAGACTCTAATCGGTATCAGTTGGGTACTTATTTAGTCTTAGGGGCAAAATGGTAATTTGCCATTCTTACCCCAGACCCTGTCGTGGTCCTCAGAATGTCCCATATATCTCATATGTAAATTCTTAAGTCCTTTGGACTTCGTTTGGTATCTGCTTTTGATCATCGGGACACATCGGTCATTTCCCGTTTTACGCGTTAACTGTTCCGGAGTCTTATTTAGCCCTTCAGTGTTCATAATTATCCCTATGATAATTTATCAGATCAGTTTGACCTTTATTTGACCTCTACTTGCACTTACAGTGCTCAAGGGTATTTTGGTCATTTTACGTTTTATGTAATTCTTACCCCGATTCGTCATCTAATCAAGTACACAGTCTCGCCAGTGTTCGGGTTTCTATCGGTATCAGTTTCGTCCCAATCGGACTTCATTTGGGCTTCGTACAGTATCAGGGGTAATTTGGTAGTTTCACATGTCATATTTTTCGGCACGTCAGTTCATAAAATGGACCTCACCATTGGGTCCAAAGTGTCCGACATAATTAAGTTGGACTATCTGTTATGTTTAATTGACCCTAGGAATTATTAGGGGCAGTACGGTTATTTACACTTTATGTGTCTGTATTTTTCGGGACTTCGGTTCGTTAAACGGACCTCACTGTTGAGTTCAGAACGCCCGACATAGTCAAAATAGACTGTCTTTTATTTTTATTTGGGTTCGGGTACTATCAGGGGCAGTACAGTAATTTACACCTACGTGTCTGTATTTTTCAGTACATAATTTCCCAATTTGGACTGTACCATTGAGTCCAGAATACTTGAAATAGTGAAAATACACTATTTATTTACTTAATTTGGACTCCGTTTGACATATTTAATGTCCAAGGGTAAAATCGTAATTTTACCTATTTAATAAAATAATTAAATAATTATTTTATTATTTAATTAATTTAGCAGGGGCTTAAATGCACAAAATTTCAGAAATCAGGGCCACTGTGCAATATTCAAAACTATCAGGGGTAAATCCGTAATTTTAGGAACTTTAGGGGTCAAAAATATAATTTCATAATTTAAGGGTTCAAACCCAAGGGTTCAATGGTTCACCAAGTGAACCGGTCCGAAATCATCAAGAACCAACCGGTTCAGTCCCTTCAGGAAAACCGGAATTAAATATTCTAGTTAACCTCAATTTGCCCCCCTATCCGTGTTCAGGATTAGCCCAATCCCAATTTTAATTTGTTATCACCGTACCCAAACAGACCGAATTTGATTTAAAACAAATCAAGTAAGCCAAACGGTGCCGTTCCATTTAAATCAGTGGCACGCTCGTAGACCAACACGTGTCCGAGTCAACTTGCTAACTCGGTTGGAATCGCGAGTTGACTCCATCTTCCCCAACTAATCCACGTACTGTAGCCCTAATCTACAGTTCGGTTTTCCTCTATTTCGTGCCATTTCAAGCACGGTTTTCAACATGTTTTGATTCCAAAACATTTCTGGGAGTGATTACAACAACATAGCATCATTTTCATGCTTCGAATCCACGGATTAAGCTCTGTATAGCCGATTATCATGAGGGATTTCAGTTCGGTCGTGTAGCCTTGTTCCTCAACCAAATCGCACACGGTTTGGTTCTTTGTGACCGTGTGTTCATGGGGATCAATATCCCATTTATACATTTCAGTTTTAGGGCCTATTCCAGATTTTGGATTCCATGGCCGAGACCTATAGGTTCGGTTTTGAGGGTCTAAATTCAGGCAATGGGGTCGCGGGTCAGTGGTTTTTGAACCCCCTCAGTGTCTAGATCACTTATAAACCATCAAAACTTGGTTTTATGGAGGTCGAATCAGACCTGCAAATTCTTGGTCCATCCATGGTGGACTTAGGTACGGTCAGTGGGTTTTCAAGCCCTGTTGGCCTACTAAATTGACCCTGATGTTTCTAGTGTCAAGATGGTTTCGTGCATGCATTTTAAAGGATTCAAAACCATCAAAAATAGCAACAAGTTTTAAACAGAAAATTTAGCAAATTTGAGGTGTTACCTCTTGGTTCGGGCCACTGCTCCTACACGGCTCAGTCCAGATTTTTGGCACCTCAGGTGTGCCTCAGTCAGTCTTGCCTCAGTTCCCCTCCTCTTGATGCATCTCCCATGGACATGCATATACACCATGTTTCACACACACGGCTTCTCACAAATGGCTTGGAATCTCTCTCTCTATAAAATCAGCATTACAGTCTCTCTACAGTTCTGATTTTTTTCCCTCCATGCATATATGGAGATTGTGTAAATAAAATCAGATTTTCCTTGTTCAATACACCTCTCAACCTCATGATTAATTTGCATGTATTTTGGTTGGAGGAGAGGTTATCATGTGGTGTATAGGCATGATGATCTAGGGTGCATAGGCATGATGGCCTAGGGGCATAGGGTGATGCATGGATGAGGTGTTGCATGCTTGTCCATTGGCCACTTTGGGGAGAGGCCAAATCAGATTTACACTTATATACATATCTTTGTACATATATACACAAAAGTGTTCCTAGCCTAGGTGGTAATTTTTTGGTAAACTAAATTTTGCCTAGTTTGGTCAAGGGATCAAATCCCCTTGGCCACATTTTTTGGTCTTTTTCCCTATTTCGGGCTTAGGCCCTGTTTGGCTGCGCATTAATTCGATTTCAATGTTTCTTCCATAACTTTCATTCCGTAACTCCTTTTTCGATGTGGTTTCTTCCGAGGGTTCCGTATTTCAGTATTCTTCAGTGTCAGGGGTTCCGTGTCATTATTAATCATTCGGAATTTCCCGGGTTAGCTAATTCGGGTTTCGTTAGTATTAAAACGGCGTTATTTCACCGAATTAATCAGTAATTTGAGTTCAGGTAAAGTACCCTTCCCTTCAGACATTTTCTTTATTTAATCGGTCTATGGCGACCGTCGGGATTATAATTTATTCCCTAAGTCATTCTATAAGCCGGTATTAATTAATAGTTAACAACAAATTATTAATTACGCAAAGTCGGGGTGTTACACTGTACATCGTCTTCCCCAACTCCATCACTATAACCCTAATTTTTTGGGTTTCTTTTCTTCCATTTTGTGCATTTTTAATCACTGATTTTCTCTATTTTTGGGTGTTCCATGTTCCTAGAGGGTTGACCAATCTTTTGGCATTCATTTGAAACCCTAAAGCTAACCTAAACGTTGGGCTCAACATTTGATATCCGAACCAGCAACTTGGCCCTACCGATTCATTTTTGAGATAAATTTCATGAGGTTTCTTCTGGGATGATTCATTTTTCATGGGGTTCATGTTCTTATCCTTAAAGTGGGTTTAGAGGTCTAAAATGAGGACTAGGTTTAATGGTCGAAACTTGCAACTCGAATTTTTGGGGCTTCCTTGGGTCTCCTAGGTCGCGGCTGGGTGTTTTTTTGGATGTCCATAAATTCCTTTCAAGGTTCTAGAGGTCAAAAACACATTTTACAGAGGTCATTTCAGACCTACAAAAATTGAGGTCCGTCCATGGCGGATGTGCACTGTGTTGGTGTTCTAAGGCTGTTTTGAGGCTCTAATTTCGTGTCTTATTCAAAATTATACACATTAGGTAACATGCATGCAGTTCAATAAGCTCAACTACACCAAAAACAGTATAAAAATTTACACAAGAAAAATGAAGCAGTTTGAGGTTTATACCTCCAAACAGTGAGCTCCTCTCTCTTATGGCTTGACTCAGACCTTCCCAACGTCCCTCAAGGTTGCCCAGACTCCTTCAGGTACACTCGGTGACACATATATGCATGCACCCACACACCTTCACTCTTTCCTTATCTCTCTCTGACTCACTCTCTCACCCAGTTTCACGAACACACACACACAAGTCTGAGACAGCACACTGATTTTTTTAGAGGGTCAAGGAATGTCGTATGCATATATATATATATATATATATATATATTATAGAATTCTCTCACATATACACCTATACATATACATAGATGCATGTATATCAGACTTAGTGGGTTCGATGACTGATATGAGTTGAAAGGAGATTATGTGGGCTAATGATGTGGGGATTGCATGCATGGCCATTGGCCAATTTGGGAGGTGGCATTGGCTAAATTGAGTTTAAATACAAATTAGTTGCATATTTAGACACAAAGATGGTAGCAGCCCATTTGATAATTTTTTGGGTAACAAGAATCTTGCCCCTCTTGGTCAAGGGTTCAAATCCCCTTGGTCTCACTTTTTGGATATTTTTCCCTCTTTTAGGCTTAGGCCTCGTTTGGCATACGCAGAATTTCATTTCGGTTATTTTCTTTATTTTCTTTCCCGTTGCTCCTTTTAAAACGCGGTTTCTTCCAGTCACTTCCTATTTAGGTTAGCTTCAATATCCAAGGTTTAATGTCGGTTATCAATCCCTTGAAATTTCTGTAATTAGCTAATTCGAGTCTTAGTAGTGTTAATAATAGGGTTTAAAGAGCTAAAATACTGCATTAGATCCCAAAAAGGACTTCATTACATTTATTAGTCGGGGACTAAGTTTGGGGTGTTACAATAACACCCAGATCCAATTATCGGGAATTAAGTCACTAATTTAATATTAGAGATTTTACGAAGCAAAACGAAATCATGGGAGATTAAACCCAAATAATAAAGACTACAATGGATATACAAATAGATGAGAAGAAAAATAGCAACAAAGCAAAAATGGGAAAAAGGAATAAAATATACCAATTGCCAAACAAGGCATGTAATACCCTGACCCAAATCGTACCCGAGCGAGCCGATAAGGTTTTATGTTACGATGATGAAATAAACGAGTTAAATTTCAATCACATGAATATATGGACGATGCCAGGGCAGACGAATAGTGACAATAAAAATGAAATAATAATAATAATAATAATAATAATTTAAAAAGAAAATAAAAAGAAAATAAAATAAAACTAAAATAACAATAAAATAAAATTGGAAAGGAACAAAGAAAAAATAGGAATTTGAAATACATATATATATATATATATATATGTGTGTGTATATATATACGTAGAAACATATAAAAGTGAAATGGGTAAAGCAGCCATGTATTAAAAGGAAGAGAAGAAACTGAAATGAAAAAAAAAAAAAAAAGAAAGTGAAGGGGCGCAGGGAACCCATGCATTGGGTTGAAATGAAAAGTCAAGAAAGAAAAAAAATAAAAAAAAAAAAAAAAAAAGATAAAGAGATGAGGGGCGTGACGGATGGGAAAAGAAAGAGAGGAGTGGGCGCTAAAGGGGGAGTGGTTACAGATTTGAGAGAGAGAGAGAGGGGTTAGAAACATCAATAGAAGAGGCGGAATCGCTGCAGATTAAATTCCCGAATATTTTTTTCATGAAGCTGAGAACGATCCAAATAAACTCCTTCAATCTTGTTCCGATCAATGGACAATCTCATAAAACAGAAAAGATAAAGATGATTAACACATCTGCGATTTTTGAGACGCACCGCCATTGACGCATTGTGCGAGTGCTGCGTCTTTGCCTACCAGCCGTTAATGGGTCAATTGATGTCGGATTCGATCATGAGATGAGGGATATCGAAGATTTTGCTCACTCAGAAAAGAGAGTCAGTGATGATCGATTTACTGCAATTGGAATTTTCAGATGAGGAGATCGGAATCTGGGGTTTTGTTGATTGTAGTAATTTTTAAAAGATTGAGTGCTTCTATTGCAGCGTTTTTTTTTTAGTATAAATTTTTGTTAGTCGAGCAACATTGTCAAGTAGTTGGGAGACTGGAGATCGGTTTGAAGTTTGAAGATTGTTCAGAGAAGGCGAGTTCGAATTAGTTTTATCCGAATTTGTCTTGCGAAGTTCGATATCAGATCGGCAAAGACTTGAAGTATTTTGCGCTATTTAGAGGGTTTTGGAGTCTGAATTATTGGACTTGTTGGGAATTTTGAAGTCTTGGGATAACAGTTATTTTGTTGGATCTGTGTTTGTACCATGGGCTTGGGTGGAGGAGTTGCAGAGCTACACAATGGGAACAGAACTTGCTGATCATGGGTTATGAGCGTGTATGCTTTTTCTGATTTATCCCATGTGAATCCAGGAAATTTAAATCATAACGTGAAGACTGTTCCAATCAACCAATTTAAGGTAATTCTTGAAATGGGTTTCTATCCATACAATGATAAACTTGATGCGTTTTATTAAACCTCCTAACTGTGGAATGATACATTTAATCATTTCCTATATACTATATGTTTAAATAGTGAAGTACTGATTTAATTCAAGAATGGAGGATAACAGTTATGGATTATAGGCCATTGAATATTAACAAATTTCTGCACTACGGCTGAGTGTTCTTGTGATTTTATTTGGGCCAAACCGGGTCGGGTCTGACCCAACCCACCCATTCAGATGACTGTCCAACACTTGTACTTCATGAGTAAATTTTTAAATTTGAGTTTAGATAGTGTTTGGTTAGAAAGGAGAGCTATCCAATGGTTGGGTTAAACTTGAACAGGAAATGAAAAAAAATAATAATAACGAGGAATAGAACATTTGTATGGGCAGTGAATTGAACCTGTGACCAAAGGAGAAAGGGGGAGAAGCTTAGCCACTGTGCCACTAAGGCACATGTGGTCTGTTTGGACTCAAATACTATATGTATTATCCAGATTAATTAATTTAAATAAATGATTTAAATTAATAAATTTTAGATTTAATTTTGACGCCTAAATTAGTCGAATGAATAATGAAAACTTACTATTTTGGACCCTCTGAATTTAATAGTGAGGTCCGTTTTATGAGACGGAGTCCCAAAAAAATAAAATAACCGTAGAATGTCAAAATGACCAAAATGCCCCTACCTCAAAGGTAAGTCAAACGGACTCCGATTTAGTTAAGTAAATAGTGGATTTTTATTAATTCAAACCTACTGGACTTAATGGTGAAGTCCAAATTATGAAAACAGAACCCAAAAAGTAGAGACACGTAAATGACCATTTTGCCCTTGGGTAAATTAAGTTTAAAATGGAAATCGTAAAGCATAAATTAGTACGGGAGGTATTTAGAGTAACGAGGCCTAAATTTGGTAACTTATATGAAAGCTAAAATGTGTTTATTGATTTATAGGCAAGTCAAAAGGAAAGGAGGAAGTCACGGGATATTAAGACATTGATAAGGTAAGTGGATTCCTATCTTTGATACGTTGTCACGCCCAAATTCTGACCGAACCCGAGGCGCGACTGACGAGACAGAAAGTGAAATAAATAAAAGGACAAAAGTAATTAAATTCACTAAACATGCGTCCATCATCATCCATACATAAAGTAACATCGAATACATTGTTCATCAGTCATTCGGGCTTAAGCCCTTACATAACAAAATACAAGTTTCACGAATCACAAATACATCATAGGCTTCACCCTATCAGGGCATCACCGAGTCTCTAGTGGCTGGAGGATCCTCATCTGAAAATGTTGCCCACGAATGGGTCAGCACAACTGCTGGTATGATGAAATGCTAATGCCAGAAATAAAGCTAAGGCGTGGCATGTGCAAAGTGTACATCTATTTCTAAATGACATTCAAGCATCGCAATAATATATATGAATGGTATGCATGACACACCCATGCACAACTCTATGCCACACCCATGTCTCATTTACGGGTACTCCCCGATGGCTCGAAGTACCAATGCAATGGCCAATTTTGGGTTTTTCACCACAGGATCTACACCCTCATAATTCAAAGCACCACGTGCTTACCCACGCCATGTTCTCAAAGAATTCATCATATGCCAATATGCCAATGCAATCTCAATGAACACGGATCTCAATAACATAACATGCTCGGATAATAAGAAATAAATCACTAGTCAGTTTCATATACATGCATATCTCATATGTTCGTACATCACGATTCATGTTCTTCACTTTATTAACTTGCAAGTAACACATAACATGTGAACAACCAATTCCAAATAAACAGGTAAACACATTACAGATAAACACATACAGCATTCCAGTCATTCACAAATATTCCTAACTTAACTTCATTTCTAACACTAGCAAAACACCATACCTGATGGGTTGGTATCAACCCTAGAAGATCGTGTACTATATGTAACTGAATCGGTCAATGAAGATGCAAGAGATCAGATCTCCCTCTCCTGTCCTGTAAGTGTCCCTAAAAAATATAAATTCCCACTCAGTCTATTTTCATTTGAATTTATGCTATTCATCAAATTTTATGTCCTTAAATTTATAGGTTTCTATTCTGCTAAATTAAACTCTACCATTGGTTCTAGGACGTTGAAGAAAATAAGTTTAGGTTCTCGTAAAACTCAATTCGGACACCGGGGTTCAAAAGGGCAAAACGGTCATTTTGCACTTTACGGGTGTCCTCACATTTTGTGACCTCTTTTCACAAATCGGACTCCACGGTTGAGTCCGGAATGTTTGAGATAATAAAATTTCACTATTTGTTTACCTAATTCGGAGTTCGTTTGACAGTGTTTCAAGTTAGGGGCATTTTGGTAATTTTAAGGGTTACTACGGGTCTTTTAATTTTTGGGACCCCGTCTCGTAAAATGGACCTCACCATTGGTCTCAGAAGGGTTGAGATAGTCAAAATACACTAATGACTTGTCCCATTTGGACTCCGGGATATTTTTGAATATTTAATTAATTAAATTAATTTAATTAATATTTTATTAATAATTTAATCAGGTGGGTAAAAGTGAGATTTCCAACAGTTGGGGGGTCAACTTGTAATTTCCGAAAGTTCAGGGTTAAGGTTCAAATTCCAAAAGGTTCAAGGTTCAAATTGAAACTAGTTTAATTTGTTATTCTTAATCAGGTTAACCAAACAGGGGCTAATCCTAGAACAGGGATAGGATATCCCTGTTTCAATTTAATTCCAATTTTCCTAATTTCTTATCCTTGCAACCAAACGGCCAAATTAGGTTTTTTAATTTAAAACAGTGGGCTGACACGTGGTAGGGGCGGACCAGCCCCGCCCGACCCGGATCCGGATCCGGATCCGACCCGGAACCCGACCCGGTCGCCCATCTCCTTCCCGTTTTTCCGGCGAGGCTCCGGTCGCCTTCTCCGGCGCCGGTGGCCGGAATTTCAGAAAATCAGATTTTTAAAAATCGATTTTCTTGGTGTTTTCGAAGCCCCTTTCAATCCCAAATCATTTTAAAGCATTTTTGGAACTTTTTAACATTGTTTTGAAGCTCCCAATCACAACGAAAAACCTAGATTCCTCCCCCATGGCCGTGACCTGCACATCCCTTTTTCTCCCTCATTTTTCCACCATTTTCTATCATTCTTGTTGCGTTTTAATCCTTACATTATGCTCTATAAGATCCTACAATTTAAATCAATTAAAATGCTCTAAAAAAAATTGAAACAGAAGCAACCCACTTACCAAAATTTTCGGTTGTTTCTCTCTCTAGCCGTGCCCCCCTTTCTACCTTCTTGCTCCGAGCCCAAACAAGCTTCAACTCTCTCTCTCAGAACTCTATTTCTCTCTCTCACTTTCTGTTTCTTTCCTTCTCTTCTCTTCCCACCCGAGACCACTCTCTTTTTCTCTTCACTTTCTCTCTCTATATCTCTCTCTCTCTCTCTCTCTCCCCAAGACCAACTACCCTCTGCCAAACCTGCATCTCCCACTCCCTGAATTCCACTCACACACACAACCCCAACCCATGCTTGTTTGAGTGTGTTACACTCAAACTCATGCACACACACACACACGGCACACACACACACACCACACACACTGTTTTACACATGGATATATTTATATACACTTATATATATTTACACATTTTATACACACACTCACATGTATACACATATACAAAATAAATAATTTAAATTTTATATATATATATATATATACATATACACATACATCCATTATCATCATAATAATAATTATAATAATAATAATAATAATAATAATTTATATTTGCAAGAATAAATAATAAAATAAAAAAAAAATTCATGTTATAACATACGTGGTTTCCAAGCCACGTTCTTTCTATTACTGCCAATCTTGTACTCTTATATGTACTCACTGTCATTGTTTCCCACCATGGATATTGCTCTACCTGGTGGATGCCTATTGGTTGATGTTGCATGATTGATTCATTTCATTGATATCCATTTACTGTATGTTATGTTATGATGTTCCATGTTTTGTACGTTCATATGGAATACTATATAATCTTAATTTATGTTAAGTGCCGGGTTTTGTGCTCAATCACACTACTTATCTGATGCTATCTGATTGACTAGGACCTACGGGTCAATTTATGGGACCTACGGGTCAAAAAGGACATATGGCAATTATGGCGTTTTTACGCATTAAGGAAAATGGGCATTTTATATGCATTTATGTTAATGGGGGTATGCCGGGCCCCAAAAGACCGAGGGTCTGCCAAACCCTGAACAGAGTAAAGGCATCATCCATGTTAATTGATATTGTTCTATGTTGATTGGTTTGATTCATTGGACTTGACTGTGACCGTTTCATTGTGGCAGTATTTATGTTGATTGTGTTCATCGAGCCTATTCTATATTCATGCTACACTGTTACTCTTGACGGTTATTGTACGTTGTCATTCATTGGTTACTCTTGACTGTTATTGTACCTTGTCGCTCATTAGCCATTGTGGCATTTTACAGTTGACTGGAATCGTTATCATGACTGGCTATCATGTTACTTTGACTTGTATTCATTTATGTCATCCCCACCCGTATTGGGGATAGGCTTCTACTTACTGAGTTTGTAGCTCACCCCTTACTAAATTTTTCAGGTGAGAATGTTACAGAACCATAGTAGGAGATCAGGAGCTTAAGGAGACAGTTGAGGAGCATAAGAGTACTGAATGAAGTCTCTCCCATGTACTCACCACCTAAGAGTGGTTTAGGATCAGTTTATTGTTAGTTTGAAGTTTAGTCTTTGAACAATAATTGTAATAAAGCTTCCGCACTTTAATGTCATGGTTATATTATTTTCTGTTATCGTTGGTAAAAGAATGGAAAAAGTAGGGACGGCCATTGGGTCAGCCCCACGATACGAGATCCGCATAGGGTGGGTTTCGGGTCATAACAAGGCATGATGAGAAAAAGATTGGAAAAAGAGGCCAAAAGTGTTGGCCAAGGGATTTGATCCCAAGACCAAAAGGTGGGAAAGATTTATATCAAAAAAAGTAAACCAACTTGACTACAGCACTTTTGTGCTATATATATAATAAGATATATATATATATATATATATATATATATACACAATATTAAACACCATCCCACCATCCCACCACCCACCTCAACCAATCAGAATACATACAACACCTCACCATAAATAAAATATATGAATATAAGTATATATATATATATATATGCGTACAAGGAAGAACAGAAATGTGTGTGTGTGTGTGTGTATGGTTAGAGAGAAAAAAAGAGAAGGAATGAGAAGGAAGAAAAGAAGAAGAAGAAGAAGAAGAAAATGAGAAGGAAGTTGTGCATGCAGCCTTGATCAACCCAAGAAGCTTGGGAGGTCCACAACCAAGCAAATGAGGGGAAAGAAACCATTGTTGAAGGTAAATTCTAAGTTCCTCTCTCTAGAAAAAGAATGCAAAAACGCATTGTTTAAGGGTGTTAACTTACATGCATGGTTCTATTTTGTAATATACTAGGGTTTGGAGGCTAAAAGAGAGACCTAGGAGGGCTTAGAATGCAAAACCCACATGAATCCACCATTGATGGACCTTCACTTCAGCAAGTCTGAATCGACTAAATCCAAACTAAGTTTGGATTATTGGGACTTAAACTAAGCCTTGTGAAGGTCACGACAACAATGGTCCGCGACTATAAAGCTAAAAAATGAGCTTAGAATCTCGAGTTGTAGATTCGGGTCTTTGAAACAATTTACCCAAAACAGCCACATAAACTATTTTTATGAACAGGGAATAAAACCCCTTAACAAAAGGAACATGATAGAACAAATCCCATGGCCGTCAGTGCTAAAACGAGCATGTACTAAGTGATGTACAGTCGCCATTATCAAAGCTTAAACCAAGCGATTAGTGGGTTTTAGGGTTCTAAAGTCACGTTAAAACCTCACTTAATGTCCCAGGAATTTATGAGAATTGAAAACAGAAGAAAAGAGTGACCTAAAAGTCACGAAATAGAAAAATAGTGAAACCTGAAACTAGGGCCACAGTGTCAGGGAAGATGATGAACAGTTTGGGTCGGGTTTCGGGTCGGGTCACGTTCAGGTCGGAACCCGCCCAACCACATATCCGGTTAAGTGGAACGGCACCGTTTAGAGTTGAATTTTAATTAAAAGGGGGATTGGATATGTTTGGCAACAGGGATAGGAAATTGATTTAACAACCCCACGCGAAACAAGGAAATCCGATCCCAGCTTTTGCCCCCTATCCGCTATTTACCCCAAGAAAAATCAAAAAAATATTGGGGAGCCACAACTCCCCAGTTTCGATCCCCAAACCTTGAACACAGTAGACCCTAAAACCAGGCACATGAACACTGTGCCACCATAGCACATGTGATATAATATTAATATAATAAATATATAATATAAACTAAAATAATTAATTTAATTTAATTATTATAAATTACCCCGTTACCAAATTAAAATAAAAGAGGAGTGTATTTTAACAATTTTGGACATTTTGGACCCAATGGCAGGGTCCATTTTATGAGACGGGACTCCAAACATTTAAGACATGTAAAGTATAAAATTATCGTTTTACCCCTAATTATACCCGGAGCTAATTAAATATAAAAGGTAGTCTAACTTAACTATTTTGGACGATCTAAACTTCATGGTAGGGTCCATTTTAGCAAACAAAAGTGCCAAAAAATATGACACGTAAAAGCGTGAAATCTCAAAAATGCCCCTAGGCTTAATGAAGCTACTAAAAGGGCATAATTGAAATATAAAAATCCCAAAGATGGTAAGTTAACTATGTAATACTTCAAACATGTAAGTAATAAGACCTTGATTTATGTCATAGGTTTGTGAACTAATTTAGAGGCAAGCCATGGACGACCAAGCATGGAGGAAAGAAGTAGAAAAGAAGAAGATAAGGATCGCCAGGAAGGGGGAGGTCCTCAGTTGGAACCCATTCATTTATAGAGCCCCCATCGTCCCAATGGGTCAATTGATGAGAGAAAGGGCCGCTCAAAGGATGGCCGAGAAACAGGAAAGTGTGGGTGACAACTTTTAGGAATTCGAGTCACCTAGAGGTCAGGAATGTAACAATTGCTGCCAGACAAATGAAAAATATGAAACAATGAATGAGGTAATACACATTTCGTCCCAAGGATTAAGTTAGCTATAAAATGAATTCAGAAAATGAAAACAGGACCTAGCCTTAAGTCTAAAGCTATAAAAATAACAAATGGCCGATAGTAATGCCCTAGTTATGTTCTAATACATAGTTATGTGTATTTGACTTATGATCTAGGAACTATAGACAAAGGAAAAGGGATTAGCATAACTGGCTAAAAGTTTGAGGTGAGTAATCACATACCTTGGATTAGTGCTTTTATCTCTTGTTCAAAATGGTAAATTTATTTTGTGAAATATCCGAGAACTATGTTTTTCATGCCTATATTTCGAAATGACAATGATGTGTACTAATTTGAAAATGTTTTGTAAACCATGGCACCATTTTAATGAGAAATAAACGATTTGTGTGAACCAATTTGACTACAAAACTTGAATCATCTATGTTTTGAATGCAATCATGTGTCTATTCCGAAGCTTACCCATATGGCGCTCCGACTCTTTATAAGACTTACCCACATGGTGCTCTGACTCAATTTCTTGTGTCTGTCCCGAGGCCTACCCATGTGGCGCTCTAACTCGATTCTTGTGTCTACAATAGGTTTACCCATGTGGCGCTCCGACTCTTGATGAGACTTACCCACATGGCGCTCTGACTCGTTGTGGATTTCATATATAAGACTTACTTACGTGGTGCTTTGACTCTTGATGAGACTTACCCACGTAGTGCTCTAACTCATTATGTAAATCTTCGATGTGTGTAATATGTGTCTGTTATCCATTATTCGAAATCAGATTTTAAAAGCACTTTCCCATGTGTACTTATCATTCGTTATCATGTTATCTATTCCATAACTTATTATTTGAATCATTTTTTAAAAATTGCATATGCTAGTATACGATTTTTGAACAACTCCTTACTATCTGCTTCATGATTTGATATTCGAACTATGTTATCAAAAAATAACGTGTTTTACAAATGCTTCCATTATGTCTGCCTAAATTTTCAATATGTTTTATACGTGATCCATTTTGAAAACATGTTTTAAGTTATCCTTATGTATATGCTATCTGTTTGAGAAACTTGGTGCCCATGGTATTTTGTGCAAAACTCTATCTTGCAAAACCTATGACAGGATGCAGGAATTACTCACGAGCTTAGTGAAACTCATATAGATTTATCCAATATATTTTAGGTAATTGAAATGGCATTGAAGTAGAAAGTCCACACCGTATGGCTGAGAGCATAAATATGATGGATCTTTTGCACCAGGATTTTGTTTAAACGTGATGTGGATTATTTTTGGGAAATCACGTGATGTATATTTTTGGGGTTCGTGATAGAGTGGTATCAAAGCAAAGGTTAATGGTTTTTAGGGAAGACCAAGTCGTGATTAAAGTTGATGTTTATTGGATGACCAAGATCATCAGACGATCAATAATTCTCGGGAAACAATAGTAGGCTTATGAGCGAAGTTGATGATCTTGAGAATTTGAGGACTACATTAGAGCTCTATGAAGAGTGATTTTAGAGAAATTATGCATGACATGAAGTTGAGGACTATTGACTCCAAATATTGCGAAAACTAGGAAATGATGTGTGTTTAAATGACTTGACTTACCTGTTTAGGTTTACATGATTACAGAGTACCTAATATTGTAAACTATGTTAGAAACTTAAGGATAGTGATGTATTGTTTCCTTGTGAATTTTGTAGGTAAGAATGGCAGGAAACAGAAATAGCACACGTGCAGTTGGAAAACGTATGGATCGAATAGATGAGCACTAGAAAGAATGGTGGCAGTGATGAATGACACCATAATTAATCAGCATCCCCCTAGAGTACATTCAAATGAAAGAGGGGAAACTGTCATCTACAAACGCTTTCAGAAGCGCAAGCCCTTTTCATTTAAAGGCACCACAAATTCGATAGAGGTAGAAGAATGGATACTAGAGATGGAGAAAATATTCAGAGTAATGCCTTGTATAGAAGAATAGAAGGTTGCATTTGCAACGTTTGCGTTCAAGGGTGCCACATATCGATAATGGTTGCTAGAGCTAGAGAGAGAGCCTAATATGGTTTGGACACGATTCCTTGAAGTATTTTATGAGAAATATTCCTCTACATCAGATAGGGATAGAAGGTTGTCGAGTTCTTAGTCCTAAAGCAGGAAGATATGACGGTTGCAGAGTATGAACTCAAGTTTACTAAGATGGCTCATTTCTCCCCTCATGTGATAGGTACAAAAAGCCAAAAGGCCCGTAAGTTTGAGGGTGTCCTACATTGGGAGATAAAGGGAAATGTGGAAGCACTCCGCCTGCCACCTATGTTGATGTGGTGGATAGAGCAAAAATATTTGAGAGAGCAATAAAGAAGAAATCCCAGCACAAGGAAAAGTCTAAAAAGAGATTGAGTGAAAAATAGAATAAGGGGCCAGTCTTAAAGAGAACCTGAGCAGCAACAAGTGTCGGGTCAGACGCAAGGAATGGAGGAAATACCAAGATGAATGGTGACACCTAACCCTACTCTATATGTTAGAATCTTCATAGAGGTCCATGTCGTCGAGGCACTTGGGGCTTGTTTCAAGTATGGCGAGATAGGCCATTTCATCAAAGATTGTTTAATGCTCAAATCTAAGGACACAAACACTCAAGTACCTAGCAAGACTGTCCAAAAGTCTAGAGCAAAAAAGAATAACCAGCGGAGGCCAAAATGAGTGTACTCGTTGATCCCACAAGAGGATTCGCCTAGCACCTTGACCTTTCTATGTATTTCAATTGCTCGAATTTGAATACTGAAAGAACTATACCTAATGTTATATAAGTGCTTACATAATGAAAATATATGATGACGTGACGAGACTTAACGATGTAGAAAATAATGATAGAAAATTAGGATGACCTTTGAGAACGTTATTAGAATAAACCATAAAAGAGAATAGAGCTCCCTAAACATGAATGTCTGAGTTTTGAGGACAAAACTCTTTTAAAGAAAGGAGAATATAACTTCCCGGTCTGATTAATGAGAATTAAGTCACTAATTTAATATTAGAGATTTTACGAAGCAAAATGAAATCATGGGAGATGAAGCCCAGATAATAAAGACAACAATGGATATACAAGTAGATGAGAAAAAAAACAAAAACAAAGCAAAAAGGTGAAAAAAGTAATAACATATGCCAATTGCCAAACAAGGCATAAGGAGAAAAAGATTGGAAAAAGAGGCCAAAAGTGTTGGCCAAGGGATTGATCCCAAGACCAAAAGATAGGAAAGATTTATACCAAAAAAAAGTAAACCAACTTCGCTGCAGCACTTTTATGCTATATATCTCATAAGATATACATATACATTATTAAACACCATCCCACCACGCACCTCAACCAATCAGAATATATGCAATACCACACCGTAAATAAAATATATGAATATAAGTATATATATATATGTGTGTGTGTGTGTGTGTGTGTACAAGGAAGAACAGAAGTGTGTGTGTGTGTGTGCATATGTGTGTACGGTTAGAGAGAAAAAGAGAGAGTTAGTGAGAAGGAAGAAGAAGAAGAAGAAAAGAAGGAAGAAGAAGAAAGTTGTGCATGCAACCTTGATCAACCCAAAAAGCTTGAGAGGTCCAGAACCGAGCAAAAAAGGGGAAAGAAACCATTGTTTAAGGTAAGTTTTAAGTTCCTCTCTCTAGAAATAAAATGCAAAAACTCATCGTTTAAGGGTATTAACTTGCATTCATGGTTCTATTTTGTGATGTACTAGGGTTTAGAGGCTAAAAGAGAGACCTAGGAGGGCTTACAATGCAAAACCCACATGAATCCACCATTGATGGACCTCCACTTTAGCAGGTCTGAACCGACTAAAGCCAAACTGAGTTTGGCTTATTGGGACTTAAACTAAGCCTTGTGAAGGTCACAAAAATAATGGTCTGCGACCATGAAGCTAAAAAATGAGCTTGGAATCTCGAGTTGTAGATTCTAGTCTTTGAAACAATTCACCTAAAACATCCACATAAACTATTTTTATGAAGAGGAATAAAACCCCTTCACAAAAGGAACGCGATAGAAGAAATCTCATGGCCTTTGATGCCCAAACGAGCATGTACTAGGCGATGTACAGTCGCCATTGTCAAAGCTTAAACCAAGCGATTAGTAGGTTTTAGTTCAAAAGTAACACCAAAACCTCACTCAATGTCCTAGGAATTTATGGGAATTGAAAGCAGAGGAAAAGAGTGACCCAATAGTCATGAAATAGAAAAATAGTGAAACCTGCAACTAGGGCTACAGTGTCAGGGAAGATGGTGATGAACAATTTAGGTCGGGTTTCGGGTCGATTCGGGTCTAGGTTCTAGTGGGAACCCGCCCACCCACACATTTGGTTAAGTGGAACGGTACCGTTTAGAGTTGGATATTAATTAAAAAGGGGATTGGGTCTATTTAGCAACGGGGATAGGAAATTGAGTTAATAACCCCATGCAGAATAGGGAAATCCTATCCTAGCTTTTCCCCATGTCAATTGTTTAGCCCAAGAAAAATCAAAAAAATAATGGGGAGCCGCAGCTCCCCAATTTTGATCCCCAGACCTTGAACACAGTAAACTCTAAAACTAAGAACATAACCATTGTGCCACCATGGCACATGTGATATAATATTAACATAATAAATATATAATATAAAATAAAATAATTTAATTAATTTAATTATTATAAATTACCTCATTACCAAAATAAAATAAAAGAGGAATGTATTTTAACTATTTTGGACATTCTGGACCGAATGGAAAGATCCATTTTATGAGATAGGACTCTAAAAAATTAAGACACGTAAAGTGTAAAATTATCGTTTTACCCCTAACGATACCCGAAGCCAATTAAATATAAAAGATAGTCTGACTTGCCTATTTTGGACGATCCGAACTCAACAGTAGGGTCCATTTCAACAAACGAAGTGCCAAAAAATATGACACGTAAAAGTGTAAAATCTAAAAAATGCCCCTGGCTCAATGAAGCTACTAGAAGTGTATAATTGAAATATAAAAAACCCTGAGATGGTTAGTTAACTATGTAACACTTCAAACACGTAAGTAATAAGACCTTAAATTATGTCGTAGGTTTGTGAACTGATTTAGAGGCAAACCATGGACGACCAAGCATGGAGGAAAGAAGTAGAAATGAGGAAGATAAAGATTGCTAGGAAGGAGGAGGTCCTTAGCTGGAACCCCTTCATTTACAGAGCCACCATCATCCCAATGGGTCGATTGATGAGAGAAAGGGTAGCTCAAAGGCTGGCCGAGAAACAGGAAAGTATGGGCGACAACTTCCAGGAATTTGAGTTGCCCAAAGGTCAAGAATGTAAATGTAGCTGTCAAACAAATGAAAAATATAAAACAACGAATGAGGTAATACCCATTTCGTCCCAAGCATTAAGTTAGCTATAAAATGAATTTAGCAAAAGAAGGCAAGACCTAGCCTTAAGTCTAAAGCTATAAAAATAATAAATAACCATGCCTTAGGTATGTTCTAATACATAGTTATGTGTATTTGACTTATGATCTAGGAACTCCAAACAAAGGAAAAGGGATTAGCATAACTGGTTGAAAGTTTGAGATGAGTGATCCCGTACCCTGTATCAATGTTTTTATCTCCTGTTTAAAATGCTAGATTTATTTTGTGAAATATTCTAGAACTATGTTTTTCATGCCTATATTTCGAAATGATAATGATGTGTACTAATTTGAAAAATGTCTATAAACCATGGCATCTCTTTAATGAGAAATAAATGATTTGTGTGAACTAATTTAACTATGAAACTTAAATCATATATATTTTGAATTCAATCATGTGTCTGTTCTGAGGCTTACCCATGTGGCGCTCCGACTCTTCATGAGACTTACCCACATGGTGCTCTGACTCGATTTCTTGTGTCTGTCCGAAAGTCTACCCATGTGGCGCTCCAACTCTTTATGAGACTTACCGACATAGCACTTTAACTCGATTCTTGTGTCTACACGAGGTTTACCCATGTAGCGCTCCGACTCATGATGAGATTTACCCATATGGTGCTCTGACTCTTTATGGTTTTCATGTATGAGACTTACCTATGAGGCTTTCTGACTCTTGATAAGACTTACCCACGTAGTGCTCCGACTCATTATGTGAATCTCCGATGTGTGTAATATGTGTCTGTTATCCGTTATTCAAAATCAGATTTTAAAAGCACTTTTCCATGTGTACTTGTCATTCGTTATCATGTTATATGTTCTATAACTTATTATCTGAATCATGTTTGGAAGAATTACATATGCTAGTATACGATTTGTGAACAACTCTTTACTATCTGCTTCGTGATTTGATATTCGAACTATGTTATCAGAAAATAACATGTTTTAGAAATGCTTACATTATATCTGCTTGAATCTTCAATATGTTTTATACGTGATCCGTTTTGAAGGCATGTTTTAAGTTATCCTAATGTATATGCTATCTGTTTGAAAAACTTGGTGTTCATGGTATTTTGTGCAAAACCTGTGATAGGATGCAAGAATTACTCATGAGCTTAATGAAGCTCATATGAATTTATCTAATATATTTCAAGTAATTGAAATGGCATGGAAGTAGTAAGTCCGCACCGTATGGCTGAGAGCATTAATGTGATGGATCTTTTGCACCAAGATTTTGTTTAGATGTGATGTGGACTATTTTTGGGAAATCACATGATGTATATTTTTGGGTTCATGACATTTATCCTTAATTACGTTGTTGTTTTTTCATATCAAGCTTCTTCTAACTCATTTCACTTAAGAATTATTATCGTGATATTGTTGTCATGATGTAATTATACACTAATGCTCTTTTAAAGCTTACTAAGAAACCCTAATTATCTAGTAATTAGGTCGTGATGTTACAACAATGCCCTAGATACCTATAACAAACCTAAAGGACCAAGCAAACAAGACTGACATAATAGGTTAAGTGTAAAAGAGGAAAATTCACAAGATTACTATGAGAATGTGAAATTAAATAGACTAAGAAAAAATTTAGTCCACATTTAACCAAAGGGTACTTAAATAAAGAAATTCAATGCACCCCAACAATGAAAATAGAGTAGCTTGATCACACATTTGACTTTCGAGACTACTACTAATCAAATGACAACGATTTAAGTATTACGAGAGTATGCAACAAAAGCATGCTTGTCACGACCCAAAACCCACCCTCTACGGATCTCGAATCGCGAGCCTGGTTCGACCCTTTTGCCGAACCGGATCTCATCTGAAACTTGCTACATAATCAGTGTTACTAACATGCAACAACTATCATATCATAACATAACAGCAGAAGACTTTAAATATACAAGTTGTATGTCTATATATATATATATATATATGTTCCCAAAATACAGACTTTAAAAAGTCTAATACATTACATCCCCAAGACGTGGATGACATGGGAGAGCTATAAGACTGTACTATATTTACACTTACAACTTCAAAAAGAAATGTTCATCTCTATCTAGCAGTCTCTATCACCTGCTCTCAATATCTGTGTCTGAAAAATATAAGTAGTATCTGTATGAGTTATGAAAACTCAGTAATTAATTCTCCTTTACTCTGCCATGTGTACAAGTCAATATAAAAGGGCATAATCCATAAAGAACTAGGATAATGTAAACATGATAGCCAGTCAAGAAATATAGAACTCATCAATGAATATCAAATGGTAGGAAACTTAAATGATGAATCAATGAAAATATGTCTGATAACAATAATCATACTACTACAATCATGACTTGTCTCAAGCATGATCGTATACACTCAATAAAAGCTGTGAAATCTCATGATCATTCATAATGGTATAACATGATCAACTATAAAATACAATAAATGACAGTGATATCAACAGAAGTGGATGCACTCTAACTCGGAGCCCGGCATACCCCCAGAACTGTTTCTGTAACCTATTGTGTGACATGCTTCGCATGACCACGTGTAGATGTGCGTCATGCCTCGCATGACCACGTGTAGATAACGTTCCCTTTTTGGAACCCCGACCCGAAGGTTGTACTAAGCATCAAATGGAGTTTGTGACTGAGCACAAATCTGGCACTAATAATATATCAGGATCATGCTACTTTCCATTGAGAGTATAGTGAAATCATAACTGGTTCTTGGCTACATAATATAACTATAGCTTTTCGAAAGCTATGGTTACGAGGCTGTCGCGAACATAACTGGCTAGCCCCTTTTGGCCCTAGGCACAAGTGTACAAAAGAATCTATGCACAAGTGTACAAAATCATGATCGAGATATATGGCAATCAATAAACACTTTCCATAAGATAGAACAATATCAAATGTGGACTCAATAAACTTTTTGACATGTATGAAATACAATAAATAGTACATGAAAAACTGTTGACATGGCTGAAAGTATCACATGCAGAGATCAGATATTACTTACCACTTTCTGTATCTTTCTAGAAGGTCAGACCGCCTTCTCCTTTCCTTTTGATGCTCTTAATGATTCAGTAAATACGTCTCAGTCTATATTTACATAATCTATGTTATTCATCAAATTTTATGTTTCTTTACTATTGGTATCTTTTTTACTAAATAAACTCTACTATTGAATTCGTAACGTCGAACAAAATCGGTTTAGGCTTTCGCGGACTTCAATTCGGACATCTGTACTAAAAAGGGCAAAACGATCATTTTGCACTTTTACATTTTCTTACTTCTCGAGACCTTTTTTCAAAAATTGGACTCTACCGTTGAGTCTGGAATGCTCGAAATAATAAAAATTCACTATTCGTTTACTTTAATCGGAGTTCATTTCACTCACTTTTGACTTAGGGATATTTTAGTAATTTTTCCTATTTAAAATTAATTTAATTAATTATTCCTTGGGTCATTTCATAATAAACCATAAATCTAGGGCCTTTTTACAATTTCTATTACTCTTGGGCCAAATCAGAATTTTAGATTTTACTATTCTAAATAAGGACAGCCAAACAATGGACAATCATGGAACAGGGATAGGATATCCCTATTCCCATTTTTCCCCAATTTCAATATCTTATCTCTATACCCAAACATCCCAAACATCCCAAAATTAATTTAAATACCACATCAAAATGACATAGCCTGAGGGTCTCCTATGTGCGGGTGGGTCAGGTCTGACCCGACCCGAACCAACCTAAGCCCAAACCGTTAAACAATTTGTCTTCTCTGGCAGTACTCTAGTTGCCTCTTCCAGCACCGCAGCTTTTCTGATCTATTTTCTCCCCATACTCAATGTGGTCCTCCTCTAAATTTCATGAGCATCACCTCTCAAAACTTAGTTTTCCATTTGAACCATTCTAACTCCACGAAAAATGAAAAACTAGTAGCTCTGGTGAGAATTGCGATTTTCCGGCGAGCTCTTTTTCATGGTGATTTCTTCATTGTTTTGGTTCCAATGCTTTTCTAATCTTTTTCTGCACCTAAGAGGATCAGTTCCTCATGGTTTAAACTAAGCTTTACACATGAAATCCTAAAACCCAATTCATACATCATAACCTGCAACTGCATTTTTCCTACTCATTTTTAAACCTTTTTTCATTAATTCTTTTTGCAAATTTTTCTATATTTAATGCTCTACAATTCAATCTATCATTCATGCTTGTTAAAAATTAAAAATTAAAACTATGTTGCTTACCTTTTTTCTGAATTTGCTTAGTGGCAGTATCTCCTCCTTCTTCTGATTTCCCTTTTTTTGAGTCCTCTGAATCCTTTTGAAACCTTCTAAACTGCTCTCAGCTTCTATTTTTCTTCCTTGTTTTCTGATTTCTTCTCAAACATCATACGCATATATATAGTTAAATTTTGCCGACTTCTCTCTCTCTTCCTCCCATTTCTGCTGACTTCTTTGACTTTCCTTTCTTTTAATGTTTGGCTACTTTACTTTTTGTTTCTTTTGATTTAGTTTATATAAGATATTTGTGTGTATATATATATATATATACATAATATAATATATAAAACACACACTAACACACTTAGTTACACATACTTGCTGCCGACAGGTTTGTTTTCTTTCTCTTTTTCCATGCAACTTGCATGCATATTTATATATATATATATATATATATATATAATTCTACACATCATATCCCTATATGCATATATATTATAATATATACTTTAATTTCTTATATTTTATATATATACCTATATATATACGTATATTTTCACATGTATATATATATTTTGTACACATACATATATATATATATATCAATATATAACACTTACGTACGTATACATAATATACTACGCACGTATATCAAGGTATGTACTAGGTATACGTGCATGACTTTTCGTACTGTCAGTTTTTTCTCGTACGGGTAATTCTTGGGTACTCGGGGTTGCTTATAATTACTCATCGTATATTTCATATCGTATATTACTCAATTTGTGAACCGTACTATTTATCTTGAACTGAATGCCTATTATTGTACATAACTTATTAGGATATCTCGGGTCTATTTTGGTATGACAATCATTGGCTTGGTCTGGTCTCGGTATTATTGTTTAACTCTTAGGGCAAAAATGGTATTATTCTATTTTATTTGGGTCGGGGTCTTACATTCTATCCCCCTTAAACTGAGTTTTGTCCGCAAAACTCGAACGCTCGTAACCTAGAAAACTCTATTCTTGTTTTCATCAGTCTCTTGGATTTATACTATTCTACTTAAATCTCGTTTTGTAATTACTACTTTTAGTCATGTACTCTATTCTATTTCATATTGTCTTATATTCTTGTATGAATTCTAACACTGATCATGGGTATATCGCATCTTGCATTACATTCTGTTCTCTATCAGACATTACGTTTTTCTTTAATCATTATTTAGCTAACTCCTTCCTTTAGAAAATTTCTTTTAATAATACTAGGAGTTCCTATATATTTCGTGTCTTTTCAAGGTCATATAATCACTTGGTACATGTTGTCTGAGATTCTATCAAAATGATTTAAATTTTCTACACTCGAGATAGTTCATAATTCCTTACAATTCACAGATCCTTACCTTCTTCTATTATTGTAATCACTCTTGTAGTATTTCCACAATTTCTTGTATCATTTTATTGCATGCTCTCTCTAAATGTTTTACTACAGGTTCAGCCTTTACAATCATCTAGATCACATAATCCCTAAAAGTCACTCAGGATTGTTTATCACTTACTTTCAATTAACTCAACAAAGTATCATCTTTATTCATATCAAATCTATTACTCAGATTAATAAGGTTTATCAAATCTTTTTCTAACACTTATTCATCATATATCCCTCGTCGATTATTCTTTTAGTGGAAATTGAACAGTTAACATATAACTTAGGAGTTCTGTTTCTATATTCAACTAGCAGTTCAATTTCTAAATCAATCTAGTAGTGAATGCAGAAGGCATAATCAATACATAAAGCTAGCATGCAGGTATGCCATAACTAATTAGAAAAATACCTACGCTTACTGGTACAGTAGCTTGATCATCTCCCAAAAATACTCACTGTAAAAGATCAATGGTCAAAATTCATATAAGAGTCTATCTATCATGTCAGGATTTATCTACTGACTGACTCTACTTGGACATTGATAATATTAGTACACAAGTCTTATCTCCCATGAACCACTTGTCAACCTAGTTACTCTTATACCAAGTCTTTGATATCAGCTGAGCCTAATAAATCAAACCTGTTGCTATGATACCAAGCTGTCACAACCCGAAACCCACCTTCTACGGATCTCGAATTGTGACCCCGGTCTAACCCTTTTGCCGAACCGGCTCTCATCTGAAACTTGTTACACAATCAGTGCTACTAACATGCAACAACTATCATATCAGAACATAACAGCGGAAGACTTTAAATATACAAGTTGCATGTCTATATATATATATATATATATATATATGTTTTCAAAATACAAACTTTAAAAAGTTTAATACATTACGTCCCCAAGACATGGATGACATGGGAGAGCTACAAGATTGTACTACATATTACACTTACAACTTCAAAAAGAAATGTCCATCTCTATCTAGCAGTCTCTATCGCCTACTCTCAATATCTATGTCTGAAAAATGTAAGTAATATATGTATGAGTTATGAAAACTCAGTAAGTAATTCTCCTTTACTCTACCTTGTGTACAAGTCAATATAGAAGGGCATAATCCATAAAGAACTAGGATAATGCAAACATAATAGCCAGTCAAGAAACATAGAACTCATCAATGAATATCAAATGGTAGGAAGCTCAAATGATGAATCAATGAAAATATGTCTGATAACAATAATCATACTGCTACAATCATAAGTTGTCTCAAGCATGATCGTATGCACTCAATAACAGCTGTGAAATCCCATGATCATTCATAATGGTATAACATGATCAACTATGAAATACAATAAATGACAGTGATATCAATAAAAGTGGATGCACTCTAACTCGGGGCCCGGCATACCCTTTGAACTGTTTCTCTAACCTATTGTGTGCCATGCTTCATATGACCACGTATAGATGTGCGCCATGCCTCGCATGACCACGTGTAGATAACGTTCCCCTTTTAGAACCCCGACCCGAAGGTCGTACTAAGCATCAAATGGAGTTTGTGACTAAGCACAAATCCGGCACTAATAATATATCAGGATCATGCTACTTTCCACGGAGAGGCTAGTGGAATCATAACTAGTTCTTGACTATATAATATAACTATAGCTTTTCGAAGGCTATGGTTATGAGGCTGTCGCAAACATAACTGGCTGGCCCCTTTTGGCCTTAGGCATAAGTGTACAAAAGAATCTATGCACAAGTGTACAAAATCATGATCGAGATATATGGCAATCAATAAACACTTTTCACAAGATAGAACAATATCAAATGTGGACTCAATAAACTTTCTATCATGTATGGAATACAATAGATAGTACATGAAAAACTATTGACATGGCTGGAAGTATCACATACAGAGATCATATATTACTTACCTCTCTCTATATCTTTCTAGAAGGTCAAACCGCCTTCTCCTTTCCTTTTGATACTCCTATGATTCAATAAATACATCTCAGTCTATATATACATAATCTATGTTATTCATCAAATTTTATGTTTCTTTATTATTGGTATCTCTTTTACCAAAATAGACTCTACTATTGAATCCGAAACGTCGAACAAATTCGGTTTAGGCTTTCACGAACTTCAATTCAGACATATATACTAAAAAGGGCAAAACGATCATTTTACACTTTTACGTGTTCTTACTTCTCGAGACCTCTTTTCACAAATTGGATTCCACCTTTGAGCCTAGAATGTTTGAAATAATAAAAATTCACTATTCATTTTCTTTAATCGGAGTCCGTTTGACTCACTTTGACTTAGGGGTATTTTAGTAATTTTTTCTATTTAAAATTAATTAAATTAATATTTAATTAATTATTCCTTGGGTCATTTCATAATAAACCATAACTCTAGGGCCTTTTTACAATTTCTATTCCTCTTGGGCCAAATCAGAATTTTAGATTTTACAATTCTAAATAAGGACAGCCAAACAGTGGACAATCATGGAATAAGGATAGGATATCCCTATTCCCATTTTTCCCCAATTTCAATTTCTTATCTCTATACCCAAACATCCTAAAATCAATTTAAATACCACATCAAAACGACATAGCCTCAAGGTCTCCTATTTACGGGTGGGTCGGGTCTGACCCGACCCAAACCAACCCAAGCCCAAACCGTTACACAATTTGTCTTCTCCAGCAGTACTCTGGTTGCCTCTTCTGGCACCGGCAGCTTTTTCGAACTATTTTTTCCCCCATACTCAATGTGGTCCTCATCTAAATTTCATAAGGATCACCTCTCAAAACTTAGTTTTCCATTTCAACCATTCTAATTCCATGAAAAATGAAAAACCAGTAGCTCTGGTGAGAATTGCGGTTTTCTAGCGAGCCCTTTTTTCATGGTGATTTCTTCACTATTTTGGTTCCAATGTTTTTCTAATCTTTTTCTGCAACTAAGAGGATCAGTTCCTCATGGTTTAAACTAAGCTTTACACATGAAATCCTAAAACCCGATTCATACATCATAACCTGCAACCGCATTTTTCCTACTCATTTTTAAACCTTTTTCATTAATTCTTTTTGCAGATTTTTCTATATTTCATGCTGTACAATTCAATCTATCATTCATGCTTGTTAAAAATTAAAAATAGAAACTATGTTGCGTATCTTTTTCTGAATTTTCTTATTGGCAGTATCTCCTCCATCTTCTGATTTCCCTTTTTTTGAATCCTCTGAATCCTTCTGAAACCTTCTAAACTGTTCCCAACTTCTATTTTTCTTCCTTGTTTTATGATTTCTTCTCAAACATCATACGCATATATATAGTTAAATTTTGCCTACTTCTCTCTCTCTCTTCCTCCCATTTCTGCCAACTTCTTTGACTTTCCTTTCTTTTAATTGTTGGCTGCTTTACTTTTTGTTTCTTTTGATTTAGTTTATATAAGATATTTGTATATATATATAATATAATATATAAAACACACACTAACACACTGAGTTGCACATACTTGTTGCCAATAGGTTTGTTTCCTTTCTCTTTTTGCAAGCAACTTGCATGCATATTCATATATATATATATATATATAATTCTACACTTTATATCCCTATATGCATATATACTATATATATATGCATATATATATATATTCTGTACACATACATACATATATATATATCTCAATATATAACACTTACATACGTATACATAATATAGTATACATGTATATCGAGGTATATACGGGTATACGTGCACGACTTTTCGTACTGTTAGTTTTTTCTCGTATGGGTAATTCTCGGGTACTCGGGGTTGCTTATAATTACTCATCGTATATTCGATATCGTGTATTACTTAATTTGTGAACCTACTATTTATCTCGAACTGCATGCCTATTACTGTACATAACTTGCTAGGATAGCTCGGGTCTATTTTGGTATGACAATCATTGGCTCGGTCTGGTCTCGGTATTATTGTTTGACTCTTAGGGCATAAATGGTATTATTCTATTTTATTTGGGTCGGGGTCTTACAATGCTAATGATATAAGTGAACGAAAATTTTCCCCACCAGATTAGTTGAGTTTTGGGGACAAAACTCTTTTTAAGTAGGAGAGAATATACTACCCCAACCCAGGATTATCAGGTAATTACAATTAAAAATGCTAATTGAAGATTACTTACCCTGATTTCCCAAAGTAATTTTATTTAAAATAGTAGATTGTGTAATTATGAAGTAAATTTCACAAAGCAAGCCAACTAATTGGTGAAAAATAATACAATGATAATTCCATGCTTAGGACTATGATAATGGCTATGAATTTAAGACAATTATGATTAGATGTTAATTATTAATTAAACACATAAACTAATAAGTGATATAGGATTCAGTTACACATAAAAGGAGTTGAGACTTCCAAATACTATTTACCTAGCATTCATGGTATGAAATGATAAATATAGAATCAATGAAATGTCAATAATTAGACATTATTGGAGTATAGGTATTATCAATAAATTTAAACCTAAATTGGGCAATGTAATGAAAATTTCATCAATAAAGATTCGTTTCATTTTCTTTGGGCATAATGCAGTGACACAACATGCACCAAGGTTAGAAACCAACCTAACCTAATAGTGGAACATAACTCTGGTTAAGCCACCATCCAAAATAAAGTCAAAATAAAACCTAACCTAGGTTGACGAGGCTAATAGTTAAGTGACTAATACATCACTAGCTTAAGAATGGGGCAAAATATTACTTCAATATTTAAGCATTATTAAATAAAATAATTATTAAAGATAAGATGCAATATAGCTATTATGTCAAAGGTATGACGAGCACAAAAAAGAGAGATATGTACACATTGTTACGTGTGTACAGTAAGGGACATGTATACATTGTTACATGGATACTAAAACTATATATATATATATATATACACACATACATGGTGATCTACAAATATATGAACACACGTGTGTATACATGTGTGTAAGAGTGTGTGTGTGTGTGTTGGTAGGTGTGTGCAAGGTAAAGGGGTGTGTGTGGGAGAAATAAGCATGAGGTGCCAACCCCTCATTCATTGAGTGAGGTGGCAGCCCCATTTCTTAAGCATGAAATATAGAATTGAGGGAGGTCGTTTGTTGGCTTAAAGAGGAAGCTAGGAGAGGTAGCTAGGGCAACCAAACTAAGGGAAATAAAAGAGAGAGAGAGAGAGAGAGAGAGGGAGAGAAAAAAGAGAGAAGAGGAGGGGAGAGAAAAAGAGAGAGAGAGAGAGAGAGAGAGAGAGAAATCAATGAGGGAGGAGAGGAAATATATGAGAGAGATCTAAAGCTAGAGAGAAGCCATGAAAAAGCAATAAGAAAGGGGGAACTGAGAGAAAGTATAGTAGGTAGAGAGAGAAAGTAGTTGAGGAGAGAGAAACAATTTAAGGAACATCAACAGGTAAAATTTTGGGTTCTTTTACTTAAAGTTGTTATTTATAGTATTTTTATACTTGATCGTGTGGGAAAATAGAAAGGGAATTGATTTCCATGAAAAGTTAATGATGACTAAACCTAGGAAAATTGGGTTACGAAGAAAACATAACTAAACTTAATTATAGGTATAAGGCTTGAAAGAGGACCAAAAATAGAAGCTATTTCAATTTAAACTAACAAAAACGGTCAAGAGACCATGGAGAAAACCAGAGTTACAGTCAAACTTATAAAATCATACTAAACAAGTTTTAGTTTGTTTTCTTGAGTCTTATGAATGAAACAATGTTCCACAATATCCCAGAAGAAGAATGGAACCAAAAATAAGCAAAAATAGTGATAAAATCACGTCAAAATAAAAAAACCCTAAAGCTCGCCAGAAAGTCAGGGTTCACTAGAGAGCTACCTATAACCGGTCGTTTGACGGCCTTAAACTGGTCCAAACCATATTTTGACATTGGAAACAGAATCCTTAGGAAAAAATAGTTTAAAATTGATCAGACCTGTCACTAGAAAAGGGTCATCGTCGTCACCAAAAAAGGCAACTAGCATCGGTAAGACCTTTGTTAACTAGTCAATCATTGACCAAGTCGGTCAACAGGTTGAATCGGTTCGGTTAACGGGTCCGGGTTACTCGTGATTAAAATGAATCTAGCATTAAATGAAATGGCGTTGTTTTAATAATAGGGTGCTGACGTCACCTTGACGCTAGGATGACGCACTGGATGGGAATAAATTGGTCAGTTCTTGCCCTAACTGGACCAGTCCAATCACTGGTCCACCAAACCGAACAGTTTAAGGAATAATTTTCTAAAATTAGATTTTAACCCCAGAATTTTACAAAAATTACATAAATGCCCGAAAAAATAATTAAAATTATTTTTAAATCCCTTTAAAATTAAGGAAAATTACTAAAATCCCCTTAAGCCTAAAATGGGCCAAACGAAGGCCAATTAAAATGCAAGAAGAGTCTAACTTAATGTTTTTGGGTATTTTAGACTCAATGTTAGAGTTCAATTTAGGAAATTAGTCCCCGAAATATGTGAACAGACAAACTAGGATAATTCTAAATGTGTCCTAATGGAATAATTAAGCTACCAATTGATCTCGATGACTATAGAAGTACCTACCTTAACATTTTCAACATTTCGGACTCAGTGGTGGGGTTTGTTTCACCAAACGGTATATCAAAAATATAGATACCTAGAAATGTGAAGTTTCCAAACTACCTTTAGTGTTGCACAGGCTATTGGACAGGCCGAAAAAATATAGAAAGGGGCATATTTAACATATTTAACATTTAATATTTGAGCATCAGAGTACCCGAACATGGTCCAACATGAAAGTGTAAAATTACAAAAATGCCCCTAAACCTAGATAAGCTACATATAGGCAAATTAAGATTCAGAAAAGCCTAAATTTATTATCTTCGACATTCTGAACCCAAAGATGATGTTTGTTTGAGAAAAATAGGACACCGAAACAAACTGAAAATGATGAATGCGTCCCTAAGACTTAATGAAGCTATTAGAAGAGTATAGAAAGTAAAAAAAAAATTCATAGCAACATATATAGGAGCCTTTAAGTCTAAAAAAAGCTCTATTGGGTACTGAAGACACGAAATATAAATGGTAAAATTATTAAATTACCCTTTAGGCTTAATTTAGTAATAAGGTGAACTCAAAAGCTAAAAGATTAACTCAAACTCCACCCTATACGGATTAGGGATAATTACTGACTAGTTAGGCACTTTGCCAATATACTAACTCTATTTAACATATCAATAGTGTGCCTAACCGAAGCCTCTTTACATTTTCAAGTAGATTGCATTCAATCATATAAAGTTATGCAGCGAAAATTTGAGTCTATAAAATTTTTTGTTGAATACAATCACACTCGACATGACATAAGTAATATAACATCAAAGATACAATTATATAAGCCCAACATTACATTATACATAAGTATCTAAACTAATAATTCATCGGTAAATATCATTCACATTCCATTCATACTCCAAGCTATTACATCAGTCTGCTATCTGTCACTTCAAGTTGCTATCTCCATAGCTGATATGCTAATCCTTTCTTGGCTAGAGTCTCTATTCATCTTAGCTCACTAACATCTGGATCTGTAACTTCTTAGTCATTCTTGAAAGGATACAGGATAAAACCCTATGAGCTTATTGAAAAGTTTCGTGAGAACATCGGTTCCTTGTCATGGGTTTTCGAGAAAACCCTTCACTCTAAAATTCCATGGATAGCAATAGAAAAGATATGTACCAAAAGGTACTAGGATTTTTAAAACATAAACATTTAACAAAGAGTTGCAAGATATATATATATATATATATATATATATTGGAAATCATGCAAGAGTTTATGCTAGATAGTTTTGCAAGTTAAAGATGATATCATAAAATCTAATGCTTGTGAACAAGTAGAACATGCCACCCTTTTTAAAACTATTGTCCCCTACGACTTTGGGTTGTCATATGGTGACCTGTGAACTGAAGCTGTAAAATATTTTGTGCCAACAACTATAAGCTATCTCCTTACGAACCTGTGATAATCACCTGGGCGATTGTATGTAATCTAAAGCTCGGGGCTTACATAGCCTACTAGATTCAAACTCCTAGCCGAGTCGCTAACCGGATCTTAACCCCCAACAGGGCCTGTCAAGCACATAAAAATTGAAAACATGCTTGCAAAACATTCTTTAGTCTATCCATGCTATAAAATATTTAAAGAGATGCTACTTAAAAGCATACAATTCAAACATTTATCTCAATATTCTAAAAATAATCATGCAGTTAAAACATTTAACATAATAGTCTAAAATAAGTTATAAAGCTAAAAGAAACTACATGTAATGTTATAAAGCTATAAAGAACTAAATTTCATGAAAATGTCTCCACTTTAAGATTCAGGGTTACTCACATGTGGTCCAGTGTCTACAGTTACTTTCTTACTTGTCTTGCCTCAGCATTCGTCTTATCTCTATGTCCTTACTAGTGATCCTAAATCATGGATTAGAAAACATCGGTACTATATCAGTATATATCTTAGCTTAATTCTTTGTTTACTTAATATTCTTAGTCTCTTCTAAACATAGTATTACTATTTAGAATTCCCTTATGGTCTTTAGTTAGGGTTCTTAGTACTTCGCAATTCATCGTGTGGCTTACTTTAGCCTTTAGGGGCATTTTGGTCATTTTTTCTTTACATGTCTTATATTTTTCAGTACTTTAATTACCTTGACAGACTTCATCTTTTCGTTCAGATGGTCGTTTCATCATAAACTAGTCCCCTTTTTAGTTTCTGAGTTTATCTGGTCGCTTAGTTAAGCCTCAAGGGTAGTCTAGTAATTTTACTGTTCATGACCCGTGTCTTAGGTACTCAATTATCTGAAACGGAGTTCATTTCGGACTCAGAAGCTCCTATATACTGTTGGTATAGGTATCTTTTTATTTTTTATACTCTTCTGGTATCTTCATTAAGTCTTAAGGACATATTCATCATTTTTCAATTTGTTTTGGGGTTCTATTTTAGATAAACGAACATCATTATTAGGTTTGGAATGTCGAAGATAATAAATTTAGGTTTTTTTAGATATTAATTAGCTTATTTGTGGCTTAAATTAAGTCAAGGGTGTTTTCATAATTTTACACTATCATACGGGACCACGTTCGGCTACCCGGGTGCTTAATTTGACCTCACTATCAGGTTCATAACGTCCAAAAATGTCAAATATATCCATTTGTATATTTTACCAGTCTGTCTGGTAGCCTGTACAACACTAAGGGTAGTTTGGAAATTTCACATTTCTAGGTATCTGTATTTTTTATACCTCGTTCGACTAAACTATAACACTTTGCACCCAGTTATTAAAATTAAGTCGCTAATTAAGTATTAAGAACTTTAAAAAATAATATAACAGTCAAGAAAAACTAGATCAAGAAAACATAAAAGTTACGAAATAATAAGACTTCAATTTATGAAGTTGACACATGAAAGAAATAAAAAAAAAAAATACAAGTACATGAGGAAGAAATAAAAATAATGCAAAAAAAAATAGGATAAAATAAAAAATGCCAAACAAGGCATAAAAAGGAAAAAGGAAGAAAAATAGGCCACAAGTGTTGGCCCAAGGTCTTGAACCCAAGACCAAAAAGTGGGAAAGAACTTATGCCCAAAAATATAGCCAACTTGGCCACAGTACTTTTGTGTTATATATCACATTAGATATATATACAATCCATATAAAACCCCATTACACCACCTCACACCCTAATCAAATTTCATGCAACACCTAAGCAACAATATATATATATATGAATATATATCTATATATATGCTATGCGTATGAGGGAAGAAGTCAGAATCGACTTAGTGTGCATGTGTGTGGCTAGAAAGAGAGAAAGAGAGAATTATAGAAAAAGAAAGAAGAAGGAGAAGAAGGAAAGGCTTGCATGCAAGCACTGATCAAGGCATAAGAAGCCTAAAGGATTCAGAACTGAGCCAAGGAGAGGAAGAGCACCACTATAGAAGGTAAAAGCCCTGAAAAAACCTAAGCTTCCTCTCTCTAAAAATTCCAAGTATGAATTCACTATTAGAAGAAATGCCTTGTTTGCATGTGCATGAGATGGTATATATATATATATATATATATGTGTGTGTGTATGTGTGTGTGTGTGTGTATTACATAAATAAAATGAGAGAAGACAAGTCAGAGAACCCCAAAACAGTCACCCCCACAAAATTTTCCATTGATGACCACCTTAAAGGTAGGTCTGAACCAACCAAAACAAAACTTGTTTCTTTCATTTTGGAATACAACTAGACACTTCAAGGATTCCAAAACAACTGGAATCGCACCAAATAGACCAAAAATGAGGGAGAAGAACCTAGTTGCAGTCACGGTCCAAAGATTTGATTCTTTGAAATCGAGCACCCAGCTTGATTCTTGGAACGTGGTTTGGAAGCCACTAGATTGAAGATCAAAATAGACCAAAAACCATAAAGTTTCATGAAGAAACAAGCATGGGCGAAGCCATTATCCAGAATTAAACCGAATGTCCAACTAAGCCTATAAGCTCACTTCAACCCCCAAGACCAACGCCAAAACGTTCTAGGGTGTTCCAAAAGATCATAGGAACAAAAACCAGGCCAAATGGCTATTTGAAACCTCACGAAATAGAGATTGAAAAATCTCAAAAAACTAGGGCTACAGTGACGAGGACGGGGAAGAAGATGAACAATGCTGGTCGGCTCGGTTTCGGGTTTGGGTCGGAACCCTCCCAACCGCACATACGGGTAAGTGGGACTTCGTCGTTTAGGGCTTAAGGTTTTAAATTTTAAATTAAATTGGGTATGTTTGGCTACACGATTAGAGGCCTGGTTTAATAATCACATGCAGAACAAGGATATCCTATCCCTGTCTTACTTATCCGCTGTTTGGCAACCAAGAATCAGGAAAAATAAAGAGGAGCTAAAACAGAGACCTCACGCACGTGAGGATCCTAAAACCCCATGCGTGTGCCACTATGCCACTGTGGCACTTGTGTTATTATATTAACAGAATATATATAATATTAAATTAAATAATTTAATTAATTTAATTATAATAAAATGTCCTATTACCCAAATAAAATAAAAGGGTGGAGTATTTTAACTTTTTCAGATATTTTGGACCCAATGGCGAGGTCCATTTTACGAGATGGAATCCTAAAAATTAAGACACGTAAAATATAAAATTACCATTTTACCTTTAATGATGTCAGAAGCTAAATGAAAGTCCGAGAATGTCTAAATTGACTTTCTTTAACATTCCGGACCCAAAGGTGAGGTCCATATTATCAAATTAAGTACTAAAAAATAAAGACACATCAAAATGCAAATTAATTAAATTACGCCTAAGAGTCCGACTTGACTACGAATAGTCCAATTTAAAGGAAATAAGGCCTATCCTAGGAATATAGAATTCACCCGACCTTAGAATAAATTAAGAACACCAAATAGGTGGTGATTTAAGTTAATGTGGAATTAATTAGATTTTTCATAAATAGTTCTTAGGAACTACAAAGGAAAGGGAAAGGCATACTAGTAGCGCCAACCCCAAAAACTAAGGTGAGTAATCCTGTACTTTGAAGTGGAGATTTTAACTCCATGATTTCTGAAGTACTTTAAGTTCAAAATTCCTATATTTACATGACTCATGGTTCAAATGTATTATTGCTTCTGTTTTTAAATACTATCTTGACATGCAAATTAGCTTGTTTAAATTGTTGATTGTTTGTAAGTTCATACCGCAACATGTCTATTTAAATTCAAGATTTATAATTAATGTCTCTTTAAAAGTAAATATTTTTCATTCTAGCCACGTTTTAAATATTCCCGAACGATGTGATTAAATACTCTGAAGGTTATGTCTTAAATGTTCTTGAATTCTATATTCCCAGTATTTTGAAGGCTCTGTTAAAATACTCATGAAAGCTCTGTCAAATACTCTTGAAAAGCATCTATATGAAACTCCATGTTTTAATGCTCTTGAAAATCATCTATTTGAAAAGTTATGTTCTAAATGTTCTTGAAAAACATCTACTTGGAGGTTATGTTCTTGAATAGCATCTATGTAATATCCCGACCTAATTAGGCAAAGTAATTTACGTTAATGCCCATTTTTATGAAATAAATTACATATTAATTTTAGACATCTTAAATTGAACTGGTAGCCCGTGAACATTGAAACTAGTGCACGAAGTGCAATTAGGTAAAATTAGCGCAATATGTGAACAAAACGAATCTAACCAAAAATCTTCCAATAAATATAATATATTTTTGGTATAAATAAAACATGATGTAACGTGTCAAAAATAAAATTTATGATATGTAGATGAAGCATACAAAAATTAAAAACACGGCGAGAATACCAAGAGGTTTTAGGACAATTGAAATACAACTTCAAAAATTTAATAAACACAACCAAATTCCAAACAAGGCATAAGAACAGAAAAATAGTAAAAATAAGGCCAAAAGTGTTGGCCAAAAGACTTGAACCCAAGACCAAAAAATAGGGAGGATTCTATGCCTAAAAAGATTACCAACTGGGTTACAGCACTTTTGTGCTATATATCCTACAAGATACATACATAACTCAAATTAAGCCCAAGTCTGCATACTCAAAAACTAAGGTGTCAACACCTCATTGGACCACTTTCTCTTCTAATTGGAATTCATGCACAATCTAAAATATAGATATATATATATATGTGTATATAAACATATGCTATATGTGTGTGTGTGTGCAATGAGTGAGCCTTGTGTGTGATCAGAAACTGAGTTAAGTGTGTGTATGCATGTGTGTGACAGATGGCTAGAGAGAGAGAGAGAGAGAGAAGAAGAAGAAGAAGATGATGATGAAGGAAAGAGGGAAAAGATGAAGGGTTGTGCATGCAAGTGACACATACAAGCCATGCATAGGCTCAGAACCAAACCCTAGAGAGATGGAGGAGACATACTGTAAAGGTATACATTTAAGATGAGCTTTCTCTCTCTAAAACTTTGTGTAACTTATTATTTTATAGTGTTAAATTGCATGCATTGACTTTATTTTTGATGTACCATATTTTGAAGGTAAAAAGAGGACCTAGAAGAGCCTTAGATAACAAAATGCCATGAGACCTGCCATTGATGAAATAAACCAAAACCAAACACCATTTTGTGAACGAGGATCTAAAGAGGAATGAAAATGGAGCATGATGCAAAAAGAATTGGGTCGTTTGGCTCAGAAATGAGTATTTTATAGCTAGTTGCAAGTTTGGTAAATATTTGGCCACCTCAAAAAATGAACGAATGGCTTCATTTTGAGGCTATATAATTGAAGCCCTCAAACCATGGATCACAATGGTTCAAAAATGAGCCATTTTGGTAAGGGAATGAGGGAGAAACAATGAGCTTACAAAGGTGGCCAGAAAAGTGAAAATCGAAGAAAAACGTTTAATCACCGAGATTCAAAAGGGAAAAATGCTACCTAAAGGTCCTAAAACAATGTTAAAATGGATTAAGGCCAAGAAATGGCTTTAAAACAACAAGAAAAAAAAGGGTTTTAAAAATTTAAAATTTGTAGTTTCCGGCCACCGTTGATGGAAAGGGTGATCGGAGACACATCAAAAAAACAAAGGGGATGAAGGCTATTCGAGTCGGGTCGATTTTAGGTTCGGGTTGGAACCCGTCCGACCGCACAAATGGGTAAGTGGAATGACATCGTATAGGATTTGGGTTTTAAAATTCAAAGGGGATTTGGTCTGTTTGGTTACGCGAATAGGGCCCCCAATTTGATTAACTTGTTCGGACCTAGGGATATCTTATCCCTGGTTTAAACCCTTGTCCGCTATTTGGCTTAGAATAAATCATAAGAAAGTAACGGAGCCGCAGCTCCCTAAGTTCGAACACTCAACCTCGCAAAGGCAAGGAACTTAAACCCTCACGCGTGGCCACTGTGCCAGCTTTACACATGTGCGATTTTATTAACAGAATCTATATATATAATATTAAAATAAATAATTTAATTAATTTAATTATAGTAAAATGTTTCGTTACCTAAATAAAATAAAAGGTAGTGTATTCTGACTTTTTTCGACGTTCTGGACCCAATAATGAGGTCTGTTTTACTCGATGAGGTCCCAAAAATTTAGACACATAAAAATATAAAAATTGCCATTTTACCCCTTATGATACCTAAAGCCAAATGGAAGTTCATAAAGGCCTAAATTGACTTTCTTTGACGTTCTGGAGCCAACGGTGGGGTCCGTCTTGCCAAATAAAATACTTAAAATATAGATATGTGACACTAGCCATTTTTAAGACACTTTAAAAGTACAACGACCTACCAAGAGGAGGTAGAAGAGTCAATTAGGGTACAACCCAAGTTATATAAGTCCATAGACTTAAAACACAACCCAAAAGACTTAAAGACAAAAGATCCATTAATAAAATCAGACTAAGTCCATGAGCAATATTGAACTAAATAATGTTTCCTGCTTTAGGATCATCGAAGGGAAAGGAGGAGGAGGTCTGATTTCTCTTGTAAGGAGGAGGAACCATTTTTGAGATAAGTAAACCCGAACTCTAATATGTGGTATTCCTTGGCCATGTCACAGTTATGATTTCTCAATGCTACTAATTTGTACTCTTATACATACCTGACAGTTATTTGGTTCCACAATTTGATACTTGTTCTTCCTTGTGGATATGTTGAGATTTCAATTGCCAATATCTTGATGTGATTGCTTGCACATTACTATACCTTTGATTTGGATATTGGAAAACTACTATGTTTCTCATTGTTGAGAATTTGATATTCCACATATATGTACATTCCTTGTGGAATTCTGATGATTATGATATTATTTTGAGTGTCGGGAGTTGCGTCTGCCACAATGCCCATCCTGATTCTATAGATGTTAATTTGTACCTATGGGTTGATGATTGAGAATGATACCCAACACTTAGTCTATAGAGGACATAATATTTGATAAGAGCTCTAGTGTTATTTAAGAACCCGAAAGGGGGTAAAGCTGAATGAGTGCTTTTGGGGCTAGCTGGGCCCTATTTGTTGATAGCATCTATTTTACTAGTATCTCATATCTATTATTTGAATCATAATTTAATGATACACTCTTTGATTGTTAATACGTTTTGCAAGGCTATCTTTAGACTCAATTTGAGATCTTGTGATTTGTGACAGCTGATTGTTGTATATGCTAAATCCATATTATTGACTTGCCAAACTGCTTACATTTCCTTTTTGGAACTGCTTTGGGACATGCCCTTTTTGGATCCACGAGTCATTCTTAATGATTCACTCTCTTGGTGATTGACTATTTGTTATATCATTTGATTGTCATTTGTTTGTATTCTTCTATTTAAACTAACCCTGACCTATGACAGAGCGAGAAAATTTACTTACTGAGCTAAGTTAGCTTACTCTAGAAATATGTCATTTTTTTTCAAGGAAGGACACTCCAGAAGGACTATAGGGCGTTCACCGCGAGTAGGTGCCACATTTTGCTCATAGACCCATTCTTTGTAAGTAATGGTGGACACTTTTGATGTAATTGTATTAGACTAAGTGTAATGTAGTCTTTTCTCTCCTATGAGTCCATATACTAGGTATGGTTTTTGTTTAAGGATCTGTAATTAGACTTATACTTTTATCATGGCCTATCAAATCATATTATGATGATGGTACTAAATTAACTAATGTGATGGCATGTATTTGTGATCTTTAATTAGTTTCTGAACAACGGGGGACGGCTCTCGAGCCACGCCCCTAGTCGCGGCCCTTGATTCGCACAGGGTGGGTTGCGGATCGTGACAATCTATCTATAAAGAGATGTTTTTAAATGTCTCATGTTTGCGAATTGGTAATGCAAGATAATTATGCATAAGCACCACAAGCTAATGAGGCCCTATGGGACTCACATACGAGAAAAAATGGCTTGTAGCAGGTTTATCCCCTAGGCATGAGATATCTCCACGAAAAGTAAAAACTGGAAGTCCGGTTCGAAATGGATTCCACTAAAATAAAAGTGAAAAAATGTTACGTTCAGAAATGGCAGAAGGTTTATCCCTTGTTTTTCTAAACAATATTTATATGTCCTGATTTCATGATCAAAGGATTCATGTTTTCATAATTAATGGTAGAAGGTTTTCAAACCCCTATTTACATGAAAAGGGTTTTTAAAATGACCCCGCTTTTAAAATGAAAAAGGGCCATACCCTCCTATTTATAAGAAAAAAAATTTATCCTCCTATTTAATAACTAAATGATTTAAATTTCCTTGGCCACCAAATGGTTATCCTGTACATGGTTTCAAATTTTCTGCTGCATATTAAATGCTTACCTCGAATGCTTTAAATGCTTCGTGTTATATGTTTTTGAAGATTCATGTACTTTATATTCATGAAATAATTGTTTTACTTGAATGCCTTGAATGTATCGTGTTTTATGTTTTGATGATTCTGTATCATGTATTTGATGAAATAAGTGTCTGACCTAAATGCCTTGAATGTTTCATGCTATCTATTTTAAGATTCATGTATTTGAGTGTACGAGTAATTGGTGGCGATTAGTTTATGAACTTTCTTATACCTAACCCACTAGCAATTGAAAACCCATAACAAGGTATTAGAATTACTCACGAGCTTTTCATAAAGCTCACATGGATTTGTTACCCATGACTCTTTCAATAACAAAGATGATTGGGAGCCTTGCCCATACTAAGAAAAGGCGTCGGGAGTTCTGCACTTAAATTAGCAATTTTTGGGAATGTCAGGACCAATAGTTGGTCAACCTTTTACAGCAATGTATTTTGGACAATTATGTAATTAAGTTCCTAAGGACAATGACCATGTAATATGTATAACTTTTAAGAATTTAGTAAGCTCTATATGTTTGTTAATTGTATCGTTCTGAAGAGTGGCAGTTCCGGGTGAATGTGTAGAAAGAAAAAAAAAGTTTTCACGCTTCTGCAAATTATATTCAAGGCTACACCATCGTTCGGCATCGCTGCTTCTGGTCCACCCGCTGGCTTCCGGGCTGAAGGGTGGTGATCACGTCCTCATAATCTGCATAGGCCGAGTCGCGAATCGCAACATAAACGAACCCCACTATTGAGTCTACAACGTCAAAAAATGTTAAAGTAGGTACTTTCATAGTCATTGGAGTTCAGTTGGTAGCTTAATCAATGCATTATGATACAATTAAAATTATTCTAGTTTGCCCGTTTATATTTTTCAGGGTCTCGTTTTCCAAATCAAACCCCGCCATTGAGTACAAAATGCTCAAAAATGTTAGGTCAGACTCTTCTAACATTTTAATCAGCCTTCGTTTGGCCTATTTTTGGCTTAAGCGCATTTTAGTAATTTCTCTAAATTTAAAATTTAATTTTTAATTAATTTTTTAGGCAATTCTGTAATTAGCCTAAAATTTTGGGGCTGAAATTAAATTTTTAAAAAATCCATAAATAAACCATCTGGTCCAGTCAATAACCAATTGAACCGGTCTATATTGAGTGAGAACCAATCGGTTCTACTGGTTCTACACGTCACCATGACATCAAAATGATGTCAGCAGCCTATAAACAAAATGACGTCGTCTAATTTTAATTAAGATCCATTTTAAGATGGGTCAGATCAAACCCGTTTAACAGACCCAACTTGACCTGTTAACCGGTCAACAAAAACCTCGCTGGCGCAGATCACCTTCTCCAGCGATCGCGATCTCCGGCAATCATTTTCCATCGACGACTCTTGTTGTTTCTGAATCATTTTTCCATGAGCATTCCATTTCCGGTGTTATTATTGGACTTCGGTTGAGTTTTCACCGTCGAATAGAGGTTTATAGGTGGAGCTTTGACCACCCCCGTTTTTCCAGTGACAAATTTCCTTTTCTATTTTGAGCTATTTTGGTCACTATTGCTCGGTGTTTTTGATTCATTTATTCTTCTGGAACTTCAAGGGATCATTTCCCATTCCTAAAAGTAAATTAATCGAGCTTAAATGGCCCAACCAAATTTAACCAACCTAACTAAAATTTTCAGTTTCCTAAGTGGTTTATCGACCGTTTTGATTGATTTTTCTTCTTATGTTTATGGTTCTCCATAACCTATTCAACCTTATGGTACCTTAGAGATGAATCTTTAGTTTTTCACGTGACCTAGTTCTTACCTCTTATGGTTTTGTGGGGACCTCTGTAATTTAGAGCTCATAGCTTACATTGCCTGTCACGACCCGAGACCCCACCCTATGCAGATCTCGTGTCGCACACCCGATTCGACGCTGCTTGTCGAACCAAGGGTCTCAACTTGCTACACAATCAGTGCTACTAACATGCAATAATTAAAGTGCGGAAGAAAATAAATAAAAGTTGCATGTGATATATATAATGTTTACAAAATGCGGAATACAAAATTTTTTAATACAACTGTTCATCCCCAAGACGTGGATAACATGGGAGAGCTATAAGACTGTCTGTACTAAGTATTACACTGCAACTTCAAAAGCTAATGTCCACCTCCTAGCTATCAGACTCTAGGGTCTGTCCTCGATATCTGTACCTGCATAATGTTGTGTAGTATCTGATGAGTTATGAAAACTCCGTAAGTAGTCCTTTACTCTGCCATGTGTACAAAGTATAAAAGAATGCTAGCCGGTCAATGAATATATAACTCAATATCAAATGATAGAAGTCAAATGTTAATGAAATGAATCTGCTATGCCAACAATGTCATACTGCTACAGTCATGAGCTATATCAAGTATGAAATGTAAGCATTGTACTAAAAGCTGTAAAATCTCATGATCATTCAATAACAATATAACATGATCAAGCTATGAATATCAACAATAAAGGATAATGATATCAAAACTGGGATGCTCTCGTGGGGCCCGGCTACCCCCTAGGCTCATATTCAGTGCTCTAGGCCTTGCTAAATGATATTGCTCTGAGCTCGTATTCGGTGCTCTAGGCCTTGCCGAATGATACTGCTCTGTGTATAATAAATGTTCCACTCGGAACCTAGACCCGAAGGTCATAAATAGCATCAGATGGAGATATGACTGAGCACAAATCCGGCATTAATAATATATCAGGATCACGCTATCTTCCACGAGGAGTATAGTGGAATCATAACTGATTCTAGGCAATCTGACGTAACGATAGTTTTCGACGCTTACAGTTACTAGACTGCTTCGAATAAAACTGGTCTGGCCCTACGGCCCTAGGTACAAATGTACATAAAGAAGTTTGTGCACAAGTGTACAATCATGATCGAGATATATACAGAAATCAATAACTGTCTCCCACAAGATAGGGCAATATCAATGTGGCTAAATAAACATTGGTGTGTATATACAGAATACAATAGGCAATATATATACAAGGAACTATGACATGGCTTGGAATGTAACACATGCAAAGATCGGATTTTACTTACCTTTTTCTGTATTTGTCTAGAAGGTCAAACCGCCTTCTCCTTGTCTCTTGGTATTCCTATGATTCAGGAAACTCATCTCAGTCTATGTATACATATTTAACTCATACTATTCATCAGATTTTATGCCTCTTTACTATTGGTATTCATTTTACTCGAATAGACTCTATTGTTGAATCCGGAATGTCGAACAAAGTCGATTTAGGCTTTCACGAAATTCAATTTGGACTTCTGTACTGAAAAGGGCAAAATGGTTATTTTACACTTTTACGGGTATTTTATTCTTTTTCGGGACCTTTTCTTACTAAACGAACCTCACCATTGGTCTTAGAATGTCCGAGATAGTTAAAATACCCTATTCATATATTTAGTTTGGACATCGTTACAATAAAGGGTAAAATGGTCATTTTGTTCTTTTACCGTTTCTCATTTTTTGAGATCTCTTTTCACAAATCGGACTCCACGGTTGAGTCCAGAATGGTCGAAATAATAAAAATTGACTATTCACTTGCCTCGTTTGGACTTCGTTTGACCTATATTTGAATTAGGGGTATTTTTGTAAAAATTAATATTTTATTAATTTTTTTGTTTGGGTTATAGTGAAATTTTCTAAAACTTCTGGGGTCGGTTCATAATTTCCAAAAGTCTCGGTTCGAACCAGTGGGTTCAGTTTCATTCTAAGTGAACCGGTCCGGTCTCCCATTGAACCAACTGGTTTGGTCGGTTTACCACATGATGCTGACGTCATGATGACATCAGCCCTAATGTTTTAAAATTAAAAACCTAATCTCCAAAATGACACCGTCCTACTTAACCCTTTTATGCGATGGATCGGGTTCCGACCCGAACCCGATTTGACCTGAACCGAACCGTCACTATTCATCTTCTTCCTTCTTTCTTCCCTCGTGTTGCCCTAATTACAATTTTGCTTCTTTTTCAATTTCGTGAATTTTGGCTAATTTAAAACCTACTGTTTCCATCGTAAATTATCTCTGGGTTATCAAGGAACATTTTGGCATTTGTTTGAGGAATCAAAAAGGTTCTGTTTGCTCGTTTGAAGGTTTGATAATCAAACCTGTAAATCGGTCGTAAATGCTGATTTTTGAGCCAAAACCTTTGAGGTTTGTTCTATTGTGATCCATTTTTCATAGGGTTTCACTTTTCATTCCTAAAGGTAGGTTTAAGCTCATGTTTTTGAGATTGATCTTGGGAATCCGTACCTGCAATTTGATTTATGGAGGTCATTTCTTAGGTTTTATGATCGCGTATTAGGGTTTTTAAAACCCTCTTAGTCTCTGTTTGAAGTCTTGGTGAACCAAAATTGGTTTGGTAAAAGTTGGTTCAGACTTGCTTTAGGCAAGGTCTTCAATGGCGGTTCCTCCTGGGTTTCCATTTTCTTGGTGTTTTCAAGACCTAAAATCATGCTTGATAGACTTTTAAACATATATTAAACATCCTACATGTATAAATTACTCAAAACAATTTTTATTCATACTTAAATCTTAGAGAGAGAATTTACAATGTTTTTGTGGGTTTACCTTTTCTAAACTGTTTCCTCTATTTTTCTACTTCTGATCTTGCTTCCTTAGCTCCTTAGTTCTTCTTTCTTCTGATTTCTTTTGTAATGGTTAAGCATGCAATGCATGCTTGCTCTTATACAAAATCCCACCGACCTTTCTCTCTCCTAACCTCTCTCTTTCTCTACACGACTTCAGCCCCTATTATTGACTTCCTCCTTCTACCCCATTTAATTTCTCTTTTTCTTTTTTCTAAGAATGCAGCTTTGCATTCAATTTGTGAAGATATTTGATGATATATATATATATATATACACATTTTGTCAACACACACACTTACACACACAACCGTACACACACACACAATATCTTACTTGCATGCATGCCCTTGGCATGCTGCCTCTCTCTTATTTCCTTTTCTTTTTAATACACATGCATATACCATACTTTATACATTATATATATATATATATATATACACACACACGATTATACCTTATTTATACGCCAATATATATCCATATATATACATATATATCCATTTCCAATAGTATATACATACACTTATTTTTTATGAACTATACGTGTGTCTATACGTAAGCATGCATAGAAATGCGTGCATGCCCGCATTATGAGGTATTGTTCTGGGTTGCTCGGGATCGCTTGTAATCATTCCTCGTATATTAAATATCGTATTTTATTCTTATTTGGAATTCTCGTTATTTGTCTCGAACTATGTGCCCATTACTGTATATTATTTATTGCGATGCTTTGGTATATGTCAGGTATTATTTTCATTGGCTCGGTCTATTCTTACTTGGCTTTTCTTAATCTCGTAATCCCCTGAGATTATAACTTCTAATAATTACCTCGGTAATCGTACTCGTCACTGTATATTATTTCTTAAAATAATTAGATATATTTTGGGATATATTATTCTTGGTCTAAGTCGGTCTTGGTTTACTCTTGATACTATAATCATTGCTTGGTTAAATCTCAGTATTATTATTTGACCCTTTGGACTTAAAATTATTTTATTTTATTCGGAACTCATATTCGGTTACAACTGGTATTATGCTACTCGACCCAACCTATCTCGGTTTACGTGTACTTGATTGGGTCTACCTCGACATAAGTGCCACATCCCGGGTCGGGATATTACATTGCCTATCATTTTTTAAGTTGTCACATGGTAACTAGTAGTAATTTAGAGCTTATGGCTTACATTACCTACTATGAAGACTTATTGGAAGTTTACTGGCTCTTTGCCCCTAACAAGATGCACGTTGACTAGTTGTTTACCCCTAGTCGGGTTCAAGTTGACTAGCTCTTTACCCCTAGCCAGGTTCTCATACATACCCAGCTTTAACCCCTGATAGGGTTCTGGTACATACCCGGCTTAACCCTCGGTAGGGTGTTCTTATGCTTGTATGACATGTAACTTTTCATTTAAACATACTTGCAAAATATTCTTTAAGTTATCCATGCTAAAAAATATTTAAAGAGATCCTACTTGAAAGTATGCAGTTCAAATATTTATCTCAGTATTTTGAAAATAGCCATGCAGTTGAAACATTTAGCATAATAGTTTAAAACATTTCATAAAGTAGAAAAGAATTGCATGTAATATCATAAAGCTATAAGGAACTGCATTTTATGAAAAAAAAAATCTCAACTTCAAGGTTCAGGCTTACTCATTTGTGGTCTAGAGTGCACAATCACTTGCTTACTTGACTTGCCTTGGCATTCGTTTTATCTTTATTTCTTTTCTGGTGATCCTAAATCATGGATTAGACTATGTTGGTACTATATCAATACATATCTCAACTTAAATATTTGCTTACTTGATGTTCTTAGTCTCTTCTAGACTTAGTCTTACTGTTTAGGATTCACTTATGGTCTTTGATTAAGGTTCCTAACACTTCTTAGTTTATCGTGAAGTTCACTTTAACTTTTAGGGGCATTTTGGTCATTTGTCCTTTACATGTCTTATATTGTTCGAAACTTTACTTACCTTAACATACTTCATTTTCCAGAAGGTCTTTTAATCATAAGCTAGTCCCTCTTTTAGTTTATGAGTTCATCTGATTGCTTACCTAAGCCTTAAGGGTATTTCGATAATTTTATCGTTTATATTTCATGTCTTCGGTACTCAACTATCTCAAACGGAGTTCATTTTTAGACTCAGAAGCTCTTATATACATTGGTATAGGTTTATGTTTACTTTTTATACTCTTCTGATAGCTTCATTTGGTCTTATGGATGTATTCGTCATTTTTTTTATTTCTTTTGGTGTTCTATTTGTCCTAAAGGGATGTTACTGTTAGGTCCAGAATGTTGAAGATAATAAATTTAGGCTTTTTCGGATCTAAATTTGCCTATTTGTGGCTTATATTAAGTTTTGGGACATTTTTATAATTTTACACTTTCACGCAGGACCACGTTCGGATACCCGAGTGCTTAATTTGACATCACCGTTAGGTTCAAAGCATCTAAAAATGTTAAATATACCAATTTCTATATTTTCTCGATACTATTAGCCCATACAACACTAAGGGCCATTTGAGAATTTCACATTTCTAGGTAACTGTATTTTTGGTACCTCGTTTGACTAAACAAACCCCACTGTTGAGTCTGGAACATCAAAAAATGATAAGATATGTATTTTCATAGTCAGGATTCAATTGGTAGCTTAATTAATGCATTATGACACAATTAGAATTATTCCAATTTGCTCATTCATATTTTTTGGGGTCTAATTTCATAAATCGGATTCCACCATTGAGTCTAGAATGTCCAAAAATGTTGGGTTAGACTCTCCTGCATTTTAATTGGCCTTCGTTTGGCCTATTTTTTATTAGATGGCATTTTAGTAATTTTTCTTACTTTATAAAGGATTTAAAAATAATTTTTAATTATTTTTTGGAAAATTTCGTAATTAACCTAAAATTTGGGGGTTAAATTATAATTTTAGAAAATTATAAAAGAAAATTGTTCGGTCTGGCTGCATCTTAAGTGGACCAGTCCCATTAGGTCAAAAACTGATCGGTCTAACCGTTTCACCACGTCATTATGATGCAATGCTAACATCATGCCCTCATTAAACAAAACGTTTTAGTTTACTCTAGGATCCGTTTTCACGTGGTCAGGACCTTACCTGAATCCAACCCGAGACTGACCCAATCCATCCACTAGCTACTGTTGCTGCAACCCTAATTTTTGTTCATTGTCTTTTCCTTTCACTAGTTACTGTTGCTGCAACCCTAATTTTTTTCCTTCCTATTTCGTGCATTTTCAAGCCCTCTGATATACCACTATGTGACACACCAACCACTACATGACACGTGTGACTGCAAGATCGGCTCGCGACCAATAATACAGCTCATGCTCGGCCATATAACTTATGCTCAGTCGCTTAGTTCGTGTTCGGCCTTATAATCTGTGCTCGGTCATTCAGTATATGCTCGGTCATCCGGTTCATGCTCGGTCACATGACTTATGTTCGGTCATTCAGTTCATGATCGGTCGTATACCTCATCCTCGGTCAATCAAAGGCATTACCCATATAAACCGAGCTCAGAGTATCAAAGCAAGGCAGCTCTCCTACAAATCTAAATATATGCATACGCAAGCCTGCAATACAGCAAATCAATAGTCAGATCTTATCACCGCCTCCATAGGCTCCAAGCAGGGAATAAGGAAGCTGTTTCCAACAAGGAAACTGCCACACTGAGTTGCCATATTCAACAAGGTAACTGATATCTCCGAAAATCCGATCCCTATATTCATGGCTCCAAATCCTAATCAACTTAGGAGAGACATTGCCTATAAATTCAACCCTAAAGGTACGCTTTACGTTCATGCTCATTATTTTGGCTTTTATTATAAGTCTTTCAATTCAGTTTATTGACTTAAGCATCGGAGCGGCTACCGCCGGAGCCAACCCGGTGGTCCTCTGATCTTCCGTTTCGAAGTGTTTCGTAGGGAGCCGTGGATCTCACGTGGGCCAAAAAGTGCAGCATCACCCTCAATTACCTTACTTTCAATCCTAATAATCTTCCCCAAGCCCATCTTTTATTTGGCATTGGTTTCATGTGTTAAAACACGCTGGAAGCTCGGTTTGAGCTTCGATAATGGCGGTTGTGAATGCCCATTATGAGCTTATTTCTCAACTAAATTGAGTAGTATTTATTGCGTTGTGATCTCTGTCTCAGGGGCTTGGCTCATTGTTGAGTTAGGTTAGTTTTTAACCCTAGTTTAGGTCATATGGCTACTTTGTGTTCAAATAATTCGGAAGGATTTTATTATGGCTGTAGTTCTCGACACATTATGGTTAATTGTTTATTTTGCTGGAGGCGGGTGTTGCAGAACCCAATTACCTAGGGACTTAACCTAACCCGGGTTAAGAGGGCCAAGTGATTAAATACGTCCCCAATTGAAGATGACAAATAGGAAAGAAAATAAAAATTATGCACACAAAAGTGGCTAGTGAAAGATATGTATACGTGTACAACATACATATACCAGTCTTATAAAAACCAATTGAAGATGGAAAATGAGAATGAAAATAAAAATTATGCACACGAGGGTGGCTAGTGAAAGATATGTATACGAGTACAACATACATATACCAGTCTTATAAAAACCAATTGAAGATGACAAATGGGAAAGAAAATAACAATTATGCGCATAATGGTGGCTAGTGAAAGATATGTATATGTGTACAACATACATATACCGGTCTTATAAAAAAAACACACATACATAAATACATGAGAGATTGAGAAAGGGATACATATGTATATACATACACAAAATATGTATAATATATATATATATATACACACACATGAGAGATTAAGAAAGGGATACATGTGTATATACATACATGTATACACACACAAAATATGTATATATATATATATATCTATGCGCATATATATATATATGTGTGTATATATACATATATAAAAGGGTTGAAACAAGAACAGTGTGTGAGAAGGTGTAAGGGCATGTGTGTGTGTGTGTGTGTGTGAAAGTGAGTTAGTGTGTGTGTCTTGAAACATTAAGCAAGAGGTGGCTATGATTTATTGGGCTAAAGGATGACAGTTACTTTTTTTGACAAGGAAGTAGGAAACTAAGGAGGGCGGTACCCGCATGCAACCTTGAAGGCTGCGTGTAGAGAGAGAAGGCAGTTGGCATAAGGAAATTTGTATATACATGTTACAAACCCTAGAAGAAAATTTGAATCTTTTTTACCTAAGCCATACAAGTTTTCAATTATTTTTCAAACTCATATGATTTTTAAAATAACATCTTCAAGACACGATTTCAATAAGAATTTTATAATAGAATTGCATCTTGAAAACATGAATTTGAAATCGCATTCTTAACATGTGAGTTTGATTAGAGTTGTTATATAATTAGTAGTTAATTAGTTTGATTTTGAAACACTTGAAATCACATCTTTATAATGTGAGTTTGGACTCACCTTTTGAACATGCAAGTTTGAACTCGTATATTGAAAATGAGATTTTATTAAGTTATAAACCACGACTTCGCGCCCCTGGTATCTCACTTTCTTCTATTTCTCTTAGTCTATTTGAAATGAATCTCTCTTAACAAAAGGGACCTAACACACCTTCAAGCATTAATACATTTGCGTGAAGTGATTGCATGAAAAAACATGAGCCCAAAGGGGTACTTTGATAACTCATTTGACCGAAGTAACTTGACTCTCTCAATTACTTGATTCTTAGGGTTTGGGGACCAAAAGTTTTAAAAGAAATGTAAAAACCACTCAGGACCAGGACCTAACACACCTTTAAGCATAAATACACTCACATGAAGCGATTGTACAAAAACAAATAAGTTTAGAGGGGTACTTTGATAACTAACGCGACATAAGTAAATTAACTCTTTTAATGACTTGATTCCTATGGTTTTGGGGGGGGGGGGAATTTTCAAAAAAATGTGGAAACCGCTTTGGACCGAGACTTAATACACCTTCACGCATAAATATACTTGTGTAAAGTGATCGCATGAAAAAACATGAGCTCGAATGGGTACTTTGATAACTAACAAACTTGACCCTCTCAATTACTTGGTTCCTAGGATTTGGGAGGCAAAAATTTCAAAAAAATGTGGAAACCACTTTGAACTGGGACCTAACACACATTTAAGCATAAATACACTTGTGTGAAGTGCTTGCACAAAAAATCATGAGCTCAGAGGGGTACTTTGATAAGTAACTTGACTCTTTTAATTACTTAATTCCTATGGTTTGGGGAGTAAGAATTTCAAAAAAATGTGGAAACAACTACGGACTGTGACTTAACACACCTTCACGTATAAATATATTTGTGTGAAGTGATCGCACGAAAAAACATAAGTTTGGAGGGGTACTTTGAGAACTATTAAACTTGACTCTCTCAATTACTTGATTCTTAGGGTTTGGGGGATAGAAATGTTAAAAAAATGTGAAAATCACTCCGGACCAAGATCTAATACACCTTCACACATAAATACACTTGTGTGAAGTAATCGCATGAAAAAACCCCATGTATTTCATAGAATATAAAGTGTTAACAGATAAGTGGTATTAGTTGCTAATAAAATCACTACCAGAAGATGTGAGTTTGATGTAATTGTTTTTCCAAGTTGATTAATTCATAATCCTTAATTAAAATTGTATTTTCAAAGGATAATTTTAAACCGTATTTGAAAGATGTGATTATGTTATAAAATTATTAATGAAATTATATTTTTAACATACAATTTTAACAACGGTATGAATTTGGGAAATAATTTAAACATTGCATGACGCGGGTCAAAAGGTTGAAAAAGTACGGGTCGGGTCAGAACTCCATTTCCAAGCGTAGATAGCTGAGCCCAAGCGAAGCAGATAAGAGTGGCAGTGGAGAGGGAGTTAAACCTTATTAACAGAGAGAGATGGACGAGGCGAAGGCGTTGGCTCAGCAGCAACTATTGCAGCAACAGCAGCAGCAATTTATTCTTTTACAACAGATCCAACAGCAGAAACAGCAGCAGCAGCAGCAGCAGCAGCATCATCATCAACAACAACAACAACAACAACAACAACAACAACAACAGCAGGCCATCTCTCGTTTCCCTTCGAATATCGATGCTCATCTGCGACCTCCGGGTCTTCATCGTCCGATCAACCCCCAGCAGCAGCAGCAGCAGCAGCAACAACAACAACAACAACAAGGCCCCAACCCTAGCCCTAGCACTAATCCCAACCTCAATTCCATCCCCAATCAACATCAACAACAAAACCCTAGCTCAAATTCACAACAGCAGCTGCAGCTGCAGCAGCAAATTCAACAACAACAGAAGGCGAGTCGACCCCCAGCAAACCAGGCCGAGCTCCAGATGGCGTACCAGGATGCCTGGCGAGTTTGTCATCCCGACTTCAAGCGCCCTTTCTCTTCCCTCGAAGACGCTTGCGAGAGGTTCCTTCTATCCTTATTCTTTGCCTAAAATATATCCTTGATTCTTTTTATTGACCCAAATTTGTTCTGACAGATTGCTCTGCTGTATGCTCCATAATGCTTGATCTCAGATTCTTTGCCTTCCACATGTATCGTTTTATTTGTTTATACAGATGTGTATATAGTGTATCTTCAGTTTCTTTTCGTAATAGCGTGCTGCAGTTAAGATATCATTGTTCTTCTAGATGTTTGTTTCTGAAATATTGTTTTCTGCACTCCAATTGCTTTCTTTCTTTCTTCCTCTTCTTATTATTTTTGATGAGTTTCTGTTGCTGTTGTAAAAATTTGAAGGGATTGATTTTCTTTTTAACACGTGAAGATTTGAGGGGATTCAGGAGGATATAGTCACACACCATATCTTCCATTGTTCCTGAAAGTGAAACAGCTGAGATGTACTTAGGGATACATATAAAACAAGTTTTTAAATAATTTTGATATCAGTTTGTTACACGCACGACCCTCATGAATTATTGGTCGGTTTTCAGAGAATAGGGAACAACTTTAGTCAATATCACCACAACAATACAATAGTGCTAATTATTTTTTTCTTTTTTCAACTTTTTAATTGGAGAGGAAAAAAAAGACTTTATGCATTAAGACGGAAGTCATTTGATGGCATGTGCCGGATGGAACTTTAGATAGAGATGAGGGCAGGCCTCATTAATCCATGCAGCATGAGTAGAAGATGGGAGACTTCTACCAAGGCTTCCAAAAGATAGGAAGCAGAAAAGGATACAAAGTAACTAGAGAGATATGTGTCAAGACTAAGAGTTGTGCCATATGGCATGGAATCCTATTTAGCTATTATTGATTTTATGTTAGTGAGCTTTATCATTTATCCTTTTCAAAATGTATGTGCTACTGATGTTTTATGTTGCCCAAAAGTTGAAAGAGAGATTTTTTTCCCCTAAAAAGTATGCCTCCATATACACAGCTGTGCAATTTGGATTTTTCTGTCAATTGTTTGCGTTGATGCTGTTTCTGTTGTGTGATTGATGCTGTATTTATGCATTATATGTTACATATAATTTTTTCTTGGTAATGCAAATAATGTCCTATTGTTTTGTTGAGCAAATTTGATTTTTTCTCATGTATTGTCAAGTCCTGAAAATTCACTTGTCATGTTGATGTTTCTGCAATTTTTTCCTTGTTTCTTTATCATTTTGTAGTAAGAAATAGATTCAATGGGAAGTAAAGTAACATGTTACTTGTTAAGTACGAAGGATGAATGTTGATGGTGCTTAGAATGGATTTTGTCGTGGTTTTGAATCTGTACAATGTACAATAAGTTCTAATGTCATGTTTCAAGATACTGCTAAGGTTTTATACTAGTCAATAAAGAAAAAAAAGACACTGCTAAGGCTTTACAGGGAGAATATTCGTGGATGTATTGTCTAAGTGCAATATTTTCACTCATAAAGAAAGTGTAATTTTTTATTTTTTGATGATGTGTAGAATATATAAAAAGTGTCCCAGGGGGCCGCTCCCATATACAAAAGATGAGACCAAGTTACGGTCTCATGTTACCCAAACGAAAACCTTCACTGATGGGTTACTATTCCTATTTACCCAAAAATACAGAGAATATAAAAAAAATGCTTCTAATTTTATAGATGGTGTTTTCTATCCCCTCAAAAAATATTCCGTTTATTTCTTTCCAAATACTCTAGAAGAGGCATAACGGAATGACGTCCCATGTTTTCCGAAGATGACGCCTTTTACCACCTCTACTCTAGCTTTGGAGTAGCTCAAAAACTGACCTAGGCAAGACCCAATGACATCCAAAAAGAGAGAAGACAAGTTGCCAAAGAGAATTGGACACCTCACAATGAATTAAAAAGCGGTCCACTGATTCCTCTTCCTTCCTGCACATTACACACCTGTTGGTGAAAGTAAAGCCTTTCTTTTTGGGATTTTCCCTGTTAAGATAGCACCTTGAGCTGCAGTCCACCCAAAAAAGGCTGCTTTCAAAAGAGCTTTAATTTTCCAAATGATCTTCCTAGGGAAATCTCTGTTAACATTTCTTGGGAGAGATTTAGAGTATGACTTGACTGAGAAAATGCCTTCTTTACCCGACTGCCATCTGATCGAGTCGGGAAGGGAGGGGTTGGGTTTAACCCTTTGCAACATTTCCATCAACCTAAGAAAATCATCCACCTCCCAATCTTGAAAGTCTCTCCTGAATTGGGGGGCCCAACAAGACTCCCTCCCTTCCTGACAAAGGAACTCAGCAACCCAAGCCTCCTTGTTGGCTCTACAATATGGTAGCTTTTGAAGATATTTTCTCCCCCCCAAAGATCTCCACGGTGACGTTAGTAAGAGTTGGATATAATATTGGAGTTATTTTTTGTCCTAGTTGTCTCTTGATTTTCATGAACAGAAGAGATAAGAAGTAAGAATCACTGTTGCAAATTATTATCAAATTATCATGGTGGTTGTGCGCATATCTCTTCCTAGTGTCCAAATTTTGGATTGAGATGCTTATTTTTGTGCTTTTGGTGCTTTATCTTGTTAGTAACTCGTACTTGAGTGGGCCGGTTGTTTTTTATTTTTATTTTTATTTTTTGAGTATAATCCACCGAAAGCACCTAAAACTTGGGGGTGCAACCCAAGTGTCCCCAAAAAAGTCAACAAAAGATTTATAGACATCAAGAAAGAGACTACACTACAAAGTGTAACATCCTCACAAAAAAAAAGCATCAACCTATGCCCTTGCATCTCCACTCCTTCAAAGAGGGAACCACATTAGACAAAGATGTGCTATGTTCTACATCTTTCCTACCCTCATCCAAGTACACTTATTCCTCTAACTCCTTAACATGTCTATTACTGTTTTTGCTATAAACCACCTAAACTAGAGGGAAAAGGCATAGCCCAAAACCCCCAAGCAACACTACAATGGTGAGTGGGCCAATTGTTCTGCCATTGTAACAATAATTAAGTCATAGTGGTGGTTATGGATAGTGATGGCATGGGTTGGAGTGGGGGCTTGTGTCTTGAACTGAACTGACCTGACATGTGAAAGTAAAAATAATCTTAAACCAGTTCGGGAACCTTAACTGGGGCAGGCAGAGAAAATTTGGTGGGGCAGGGCTCTGTCGGGGAGATAAGAAAGGAGAAAAGAAGAAGAACAAGGGAGTTTGAATCTATAAAGAATTCGTATTCATTTACTGCATTGAGGAAAAATTATTAAAATTCCTTAAATACATATCTGAAAACCTATCAAACAAAGATTTGAAACCTTAATTTCCATTAGAAGGAAAAACGAAGACTTCTATTGAAAGTATGCCCATTCTTTAGGGGCTCTCAATGTTTCCACTATTGATCTTCTTCACTATTTTGGTTAAAGCTTCAATCACGCGTATGATAGGTTAATAGAGAAAAACCTTGATGTTTGACAGTGTCAATGCCTTCAGTCTTAGGGGCTCTCAATTGAAAGCATGCCCATTCTTTAGGGGCTCTCAATGTTTCCACTATTGATCTTCTTCACTATTTTGGTTAAAGCTTCAATCACGCGTATGATAGGTTAATAGAGAAAAACCTTGATGTTTGACAGTGTCAATGCCTTCAGTCTTATGTTGAACATAGACAATAAATGAAGGAGAGATGAAGTTAGCAGCTAAAAGGCACAGAGGCAGAGACTTTTTTTTGGTGATGGGAATAGCATATGGATGCATACATTAATATGAAAGGGAGGCCGATTTGAATAACGTATCAAGAAGTTGGGATATATTACTAAAATGGTAATATAGCCAAGGGAGCCAGTATCCCCTAAACCCAAGTGTCACCACCCGAAATCCACCCTACAGGCCGTACAAAATCAAATGAATTACACAGAATGATAAATAATATCGATAAATCAGAAATCATTAAAACATTTAATGTGGAAGCTACACCAATGAATTCATTTGATCAGAAATCGAACTCCAACAACCATTAATCTAATATCTCCAAGTACCATTTTGTTCACCATGATTCACTAATCAAATTTAAGACCTCTGTCAATGATACAATATCTCAACTACCTATTATCTGATCAGCCTTATAGAGTACGCATTCAAATCGTAACTTGGAGTTCACATCATCAATACTGTTCACAGGCTCGCCACTAGCTCTACTAGTCGCCCCATTCGCGCTATTTTGTTCATTCTCTTATAGAGTTACCTAAAAAATAGATATAAATATGGAGTGAGCTAACTTAGCTTCAGTAAGTAAATTCCCTCACTTTGCCATGAGACAGGGTTAGTCCAAAAGAGAGGTAATGGACAATAGCAAGCAATGAATAATATCTCAATAGCATATGAAGAATAGAATGTCACAGTAGCCAATCACTAAATAAATGAATAAGTCTCAAAGGCACATCCCATGGTAGGATGACAAATCAAATATAGGGAATGACCTGAACATCAAATAGCTGCCACAACAACAAAATATCAATCCGAGTCCAAGGATAGGCAAGCAAGCGCATCATCAAACAAATAATACATCAATAGATAAACCACGGACAAGCTCACAAGGCATATCCGAATCAAGATTATATCATCAACATAGGCTTGCAAGCATATCAATGAGTCATGAGTGCATTACCAGAATATCAATAAACGATATAAGATACTAACAAAATAGATATTGACACATATAGGGCTCGACATACCCTCAAAAACACTCATCCAGGTCCACTCCCCCTTCAAACCACTGGATAGCACCCGACATACCCTCAAAAGCGCTCGTCCAGGTCCACTCCCCCCTCGAATCACTGGATAGCACCTGGCATACCTTCAAAAGCGCTCGTCCAGGCCACTCCTCCTACGGCTACTGGATAACACTAGAGCTCTGTACATATATCATGTCCTCTATGGACTAGGTGTTGGACTCACTCTCAAACATCGACTCGTAGGCCCTCAGGCATCTGTGGATCAGATGGACGTTGTGACAGATCACAACTCCAGGCATTCAAATAATATCATAATCATCGTAATTCCATAGGCGATATACAAATTTGTGAAATAGCAAGTTCTCAGCAGTGAGAGGCATAACAATGTTCCAATATCCAAACAATTATAGAATGAACAAATAATCATGTAGGATATTGATAATCAAATTCTCAACGAATCCACAATATAGAACAAGCATCAAATTATGGAGATCAACAATATCAAGTATGTATAGATTACAAATTGGCAGCATCAAGGAAATAAACTATGACATGGCTAGGAATACCACATGCTAGAGTTCGGGTTTACTTACATTGGGTTCTTAGCATCGCATTCCCATGTGTTTACCATAATAGCTATCCCGTAGCTCTCTTTTCAATTTTCATCTTTTGGGTGATCCTAAAATCACAGATCAAAAATACATGACATAATGAATGAGTATTTATTCTATTCTCAAACTTTGTTATTCAGTGTTTTAAGTTCTTTTGAACTTAGTTTATTCAATTAAGGGCCTTTAAATTCCCTTTTAGGGTTCCCTGATGACTTATAACTTATTTCGCCCTTCAAGGGCAATTTGGTAATTTACATTTTTTAATGTCCCATATTTTTCTGTACACGATTTGCGTCCTCGGACTCCATTTTGAGTCCATTCGGTCCTTATAACATTTACGTGGACTCCGCCGTTGGGTTTGGAATGCCCAAAAATGTTGGGTTACAGTATTCGTGCATTTTAATTGGCCTTTGTTTTGTCAATTTTTGGCTGAAGGGCATTTTGGTAATTTTTTATAATTAATTAGGATTTTAAAATGATTTTTAATTATTATTATTATTTTTTTGGGTGTTTTTGTAATGAACAGAAGTTCGGGGGGTCACAACGTGATTTCAAAAACTTTTAGGGTTCAAAACAGAATTTTAGAAAAGAGGGTTTAGAACCGTCTGGTTTAGGGTTCAATCAGTTGAACCGGTCCAAAACTCCTAAAAACCATCTAGTTCACTTCCTTTCACTATATCATGCTGACGTCGCGATGACATCAGCTTCATTAAACAAAACGATAGCGTTTTGTTTTAAGTTGAGATCCGTTTTAAACGGTTAGGACCCGACCTGAATCCGAAGACCCGACCTATGGCCCAACACTATTCATCATCCCTACCAATTAGGGTTTACTGTAGCACTGAAATCCCTAAACTTTCTTTCCTATTTCATGACGTTTTACGCATCCAATCGATCTGTTTTCCATCCCAATCAACTTCCCTAAGCCCCTTCTTCTCTTTGGTGTTTATTTCATGCCCCAAAACAGTCTAGAAGCTTGGTTCGAGCTCTGATAATGGCGACTTTAAATCGCCTACTGCATGCTCATTTTTTCACCGTTTCATGCGTGGTTTGGCCTGTTGTGTTCCTTTTGTCAAGGGGTTTCATTCTCCATTCTAAAAATTTGATTTTAAGGTTGATTCTTGAGGTTCGGTTTCAAAACCGAAACTTTTGGCTCATCTTTGAGCTTCATGGTCGCAGTCTAGTGGATTTATGGCCCTTATGAGGTATAGTTTAAGTCCTCGTCAACAAATTTCAATTTTTTTTTAACTTAAATCAGACCCAGTTTCTCTTCAGTTCGTTAATGGCGGCTTCTTGAGTTTTTCTGTTTGGGCATTCATTTCTTAGCTTAAACAAGCCTATTGTGTAACAGAAACTTAACAAAAGTGAAAGAACACAAAAGCTGACCTGTTTTGAGTGAGAACCTATTTGTTTTGGATTTTCTCTCTCTAACAGGTTCTCTCTCTCCTTCAATTCCCCTTTCTCTTTGTTTGTTCTCTTTAGTTGTTCTCTTTAGGTTCGGCCTCTAGGTCTCATTTTTCCTCAGACAGGAATGCATGCAGCCCATTCTCCCTTCTTCTTTACCTCCTCCTTATTTCTTCCTCCTTCACTTTCTCACTTTACAAGTCTCTCTCTCTCTCTATCTCTCTCACCCTCATTGTTCTGTCACAGCATGCACACCTGCACACCTTACACACACACTGCTATATACACAGCACACTCAAGCACATTTAGCCCCACACGCAGGCCCCCCCCCCCCCCTAAATGCACTCATTGTATACCTATATATATAGCTTAGTTGTGTATATATATATGTATATATAGTCTGCATGGGTTTTGATTGGTGGGGGAGGGAGGTGGTCCAATAGGGTGCTGCCACTTCAGATTGGAGTATTTTGATTTGGGAGTTTAATAGGGCATATGTATATATTTTGTGAGAAATATAGCACAAAAGTGTTTGTAGCCCAATTGCCATTTTTTTTGGGCTTTAAGTTTTTCCCTCATTTGGTCTAGGGTTCAAACCCTTTGGCCTCTCTTTTTGCCTCATTTTTACTCCTTTATTCTTCTTATGCCTCGTTTGGCATTTTGAGTATGTTTCTTGAATTTTCAAATTTGCGTTCCAATTGCCGCCAAATCTCTTGGAATTCTCGCTGTATTTTTGATTCTTGCATGCTTCTCCTTCATGTTATTAATTTTATTTTCAATACGTTCCATTGTGTCTGGTTTATGCTGTAAACATATTATTTTTATCAAGAAATTCTCGATTTGCTTGTATTTCTTCGATTTCGTAAATTCGAGATCTTATCGGCTTCCATGGCCTTCATTGTCTCACTTTGGTGTATTTAAATATATTTTAATTATTCTAATAGTCCGTCATAATTATCAGAATAATTCCAATTAAACTCGTTCCCGTTGTGCGTTATGCTATTTTTTGCTCAAGTGCACTTCGTGCACTAATTTTCTACATTTACCTGTGTGTATAAATCTTCAATTAACACTTGTCGTAATTTCCTATCAAATCAGTGCCCTCGGCATTACATTGTATTATCACATCGGTCGTCTCTAATTAATAATTAATTATTTTCATCATTTATGCCTTTGCTTCCGTATTTATGAGTCACTAGCCACATCTAGCATCACCCATAGTTATTAAGCAAATAAACTTATGATAATCGCCATTATCTTTAATTGCTTTGTTTAATTGGGTCGGGGTGTTACACCAAACCCACCCCAAATCACTTTTTGACTTTACCTCCTCAATCTGCCCCAGTTCCAATTATGCCCACCCCATACCGGTCCTTGTAGGAGCTGGTTGGGACCGGTAACCCATTTTCTTGTGTACATCACTCTCCATACTGATGGTTTTTGTGGTGGTCGTGGTGGAAGAAAAAGGTTTGGAATTTGAGTCAGGGGAGGTCATAACTTTGTGATTTACTTGTCTGAATAACTGTTGAAGATTTATTGGGAAGCCAAGGTGGTTTACCATATGGTAACTGTTAAAGATGTCTCTGAGGATTGGCACTCTGTTGGATGAATCACTATCCAGAACACATTGTGTTCAGATGGTGGATGAATTACTCCTTATCTTGTGCTGTCAGTTCAGAGAAATATTACTATTAACTTTTCTTAATTTACCCCCAAGTTTTGTAGCATTGCTGAGTGCTGAACATGCCTTGTACTTCTCAATCCTAACCTTGTATTTTTGCTTTTGGGTTATAAATTTTCTAGTAGAAAAAGGTGTGAAACCATATGAAACTTTAATTCTCTTGAAAAAGAGGGGGAAATAAGAGAGAAGAAAAAAAGGGCCATCACCCACGACGTTGGTTCTGCCAATGTGACGTGCTAGGAGGGGTAGTTTGGATAAGGACCTAACATTTGAAATTATTTGCACAAAGTACCAATCTCAAACTTGAATTATATTCTCAACGCTGCCACCTGAGTATTTTACCATTGCACCATGCATTAGGCTCTAAAACCTTCCATTCTTTCGTTGAAAGTTCTTTTCGTACTTTTGCAGCCTATTCATGTTCTCTGTTTTGTTGTCTTGAAGTATTTCTACAATAAGCCAGCTACTATTGTGGATTGCACTTGTTTTAATTTGTGCATGTGCGTGTGAGGGATCACACACAACATTTAGTCCCTGGACACTCCAAATAATGATTTTAATCTTCATGACAAACCATCTGCAACTCTGTCCTCCAGCCCTCTGCCCTTGTAATTAAACCTCTGAAATGAAGTTTCTCAGCTCCCTTTCCCCTCCTACTTGCTCTCTTTCTTCCTTTCTTTTACTTTCCTTGTCTCCCATATTAGGTCTATGGACTCAAACAGTCTGATTGGGTCACACGTTCTGCCCTCGTAAGTGATTCCCAACTCTTTGCTAATCCCATCAATTTTGCCTTTACCCAGGCTGACACATCCTGCCAAAAATATGATTTCCTGGCTGCACTTTCCCAGTTTCACCTTTTCATCTGGAGCTATCATTGCTATCAGGAAGTGGTTCAGAGGAACCAAGGAATTTGTTTCAGATCCTCCACCCTCTATACTCATGTCACCAGTACTTTGAACTGTCCAGTTTGGCATCCTTTGTGCCTGTTCCCCCTCCCTTAACTCTTCTTCTGTTGAGTGCAGAGTTTCAGTCCTTTCCACCTCCTGAGTTTCCCCTAGTTCTGAGCTCTCGGATCTCCACCAGAGGATGCAATAGCTCCTTCCTTGGTAACGTGCTGCATCTCCCCTCCATTAACCTGGAGTCCACGCCGCCACCTGCCTCAGAGAGATGATCAGAGGTGTAGCGGCCCCTTTCTTTCACCAGAGGAAGCTCTAATCCAAGTTCGGCTGTAGCCTTTTACCCTTTTGGACGGCTGCTCAGGACTGTATTGCATCTCTATGGAAACCGAGGTATTTGTCATCTGCCAAGCCTATTTGAGTCTCTCTTGCCTCTCCCCTAACGTTTTTGCCTGAAGTTCGTCATTGGCAACCTTCTCCACAGTTTCTGCTTGCCGTAACCTTTGATCTCCACTTTCATTTCCCCCCTCTAGGTCTTGGTTATCCCCAAAAGAGGAGACGATGAGTTACCCCCTTCCTCCTTTTCTTCTGATTCTGTAAATGCTTCAAGGCCTGAAGTTAAATTCACATACCTGGGCCCCTCCATTTGGTTGCGGCTAGGCCCACTCTTGCTGACTGCAGGCCCACTCTTACTAACTGCATGCCATTTACCTTTCTGAACCAATTTTCTTACTTCAGTTTGCGAACTGGGTTGATCCGCACTAGAAGCGGGCCCAATTTGTCCGCCAGCTGGAATAAGCCAGTTTGTTAAGTTAGAAGTTAGAACACCCTTGACTGGATAGGCCCTGACTACTTACAGGCTGGTCAACATTGTCTCTGTTATAATTCCTCCTAGGTGGCCCAACTGGCTTCTGAGACTACAAGTGATTGGCCTCTAATCTTACTCAAGCCCATAGAGGGTCTAGGCCCAAGACCCCATTCAACTCGTGTCATGCCTCGAGAGACTTGACCCTAGGAGTGATGGGAAATTATTAAGAAAAATGGATTTTCACAAGGCTATTGGTGGACATGACCGTAGAAGTTGAGAGGCCCTAAACATATCTAGATGAATGGAAATAGACCTAGAGTGAGGGTGAATAGGTCTACATGGTAAATTAAAATTTTGGTTCACCTAATTTTCATTTTCGTGATGTGATTGATTTTTCACTTTAATTATGTGCGAATTAATGGTTATAGTGTGTGCCACCACAATATGTGATATATCAACAGTAAAGCAATAAAGAGAGACCACCATTTTTACAAGAAACAAATCTGCAGATGAAATGCACACTACAGAGAAAAACCTTGGGACGTTGGCCTAGATGTGCACACAATCCACTATGAAGAATCTTAGAAGTTAGAGACTCAACGACACGACTACTTGGTACCTCAATCCTTGTTCTTTGATTTGATCTTTCTCAACCGCTTCGAATTCTTGAACGACTTCTTTCAATTACTGCTACGAATGCACACAACATCGGACTCCTCCGATCGCACGATCTTGACTCCTAAATGTTATGTACTTTGTAACTATTCAACTCTTTAATAAGATGATGTTATTGGGGTCTTCATTAATGACTAATGATCTATGTAAGCATGTAGAGCATTAAGAAAGCTTTTTTGAAAGGTTTAGATATTTAGATTTGCTGCTATAAAAAAGTTATCTTCGTTGTTCTCTCAATAGCCTTATATAGTGTAGGGTTATGAAGTAGAAAATCACAATCCAAATCAAAATTGGAAACTGCTCTGGGCGCCTTCTCGTTCGAACGACAATCCTCCTTTAAACAAGAATTTGAACGAGCTCGAACGACAATCCTCTGGAATTGAGGTTTGAATGAAAACTTGAATGAGAGCTTATTGTCGCTCGTTCAAATGACGCTAAGGCCCGTTTGAACGAACCTAGCTCTGTTCACGCATAAAGGCTATTTGAACTTGTAATTGACTCCAAAATAATTTTAAAGCCTATTTCACATAAAACCTTGAGTCAATTACTCATTGTGGGTACCTGGTACCCAGCCATGAGCATGTCTACGTGGACTCTCTGTGCGCATCAGTTTCTTAGGAGCACGCCACTCCCCTTAGTGCATGTTAGTCTCTCAAGAGCGCACCACTCTGAAATACCCTTCCCTCTCTGTGGTTGCCTAAAAGACTGGGGGGCGAGCCTTGGGAGGCTTCTAAAGCCTAGTGTGCGGCTATAGCGTGTCTAGCACGCCCTAGTCCTCTTGTTCGGGCACATGTGGCTTGGCGGTCAAGGCAGCGAATATTCCAAAGACAATCGCGCACACGTGCGCGGTACTTTGTGGACCTTCTAGAACTCGGAGATTTCTTTAAACAACTCTCTATTTTGGACACTAGCGCAACAACTGGCAATAGTTGGCCACAGTTGGCAACAATTGACAACAATTGGCACCCTACTACCTCCCATGGGAGGTCTAGTAGAAGTCATGTGAGCCACTGCTATAAATACCCAAACTACCTCATTGATGACCCTAATCACATGTATAATGAAAGATTAAGGAATCAACTACCTTAACTCTACAAAATACCTAGGAGAGTTGACTTGGACCTCATACAACCAAGATTCCTCGTACTGAGAATATTGCACTACTTATCCAGTCTCGCCCCGCTCTCCTGGAATCTCTCTTGGGTTGTAGATCGTCGTTGCCCTCTCCCTGCCACTTTGCCCTAAGGGTCCTCTTGGCATTTGACATGAAAGTTGCACTCGCCACACTACTTACTCACATCTCTTATCTACATCATCACTGCGGCATCCTCTGCCCCACACACTCATCAAATAACACCACATATACAATAACACTCTAAAATCATTTAAACTATTTTTTAATGCATGGAGTGTGTGCGCACCTAGGTAATGTATCCGATTCTTTATCTCATGCTTACCATTGTGTACCCAACAATGTATAATCTCTTAATGTTGCTCTGAAGCTTGAATGACATAAGGCTTGATAATACTGACTCACTTGGAATTGGGCACATACAACTCAAAGTTTTGTCAGCCATCCTTCTCTCCTCTGACCTCGTGCTCTCATGCCGTTTTCATCTCCTCTTTTGGTCATTCTGGGAGGAAGGCTGCTTGCAACGCCCCACTGTCACTTACAATTTTGCGACTCCATTGGGGATTGTACCAAAGAGGGCTCGAAACCGAGGTGGACCTTCTGAGGCCCAACGGGTGCCACCAATAGCTCGGGAGGCCCTTGCAGTAGCCGAACCGATCCCAACTACCATTTGAGGATCATATGTCGACCTCTTTCTTCGCGAGGCCATAATGAAGATGCAAGAGACTCAAGAGAGGATCTTAGTAGCCCTGATGTAGGGACCTCGGTCCCAGCCACTACCTCAAGTCGTACCTGCAGCTGTACTTGTCCCACCCCAGGTGCTAGTTGCTCAGACTCGCTCACAGATTGCCGCGACCACCTACGTAACGCCTGACGCCAACCCAAGAGTGACCCCAACTACCACCTTGAACACAACTTCAATCCCGTCGCAAACCCAAGAGTAAGCAGTCAACCTATCCCCTCCGAGGCAACTTCTGTGGCTGCATTTGCAACCATAGAACAGGTACGAACTCTCTTGCAAACAGAGAGGAACAACCCCATGACCTTGCTGGAGTTTGACCTACGACCCTCCTACTTGGAGAATATAGCCAAGTTACCATACCCCGAGAGCTATGTTGTGCCAAAATTCAAGCCATTTGATGGGAAGAAAGGGAATGCCAGAGAGCATGTTACCTGTTTTATCGACATGCTCGGGTAAAAATTAGTGGACTTTAAATAAAAAAATTATAGCTTTCCGTCTCATAGTGCCACCTCACAATGCTAGTAATATATTTAATACTATTATGAATGTATTTAGAGAATATAAAATGCAATATAAAGTTTTTAACATTACTTTTGATAATGCTAAACGTACTTTTTGTCCATCATTTGGTGGTATTTTTTTCCCTAGTAGATGCAACCACGAAAAAAAACCTTATTTGTAATTGAATTTATTTTTGAATAAAATGTTTATGTTAATTTTCCATTTTGTTGTCAATTATTATTATTATGTATTTATTTTCAAGAAAAAAAAAATCAACTATTATGTAACAATTTTGGATAAAAAATTAGAAAAGTTGAAGAAAATATCGACTAACATAAAAATTAGAAAATAAAGCAAACAAAAAAAAACTTACAAAGTAGTATATTATACTTTTATAATATTTTAGAAATTAACAACTTAAACAAGAAGTAAAAAAACATTAAAGTTATGAAAATTAATTAGAAAATAAAGTAAACAAACTTATGTAAATTCATTAATTAATAATAATAAAATAACTACTATACTAATAAGTTAATATTAAAGCAAAAAAACTACTAAACTCTAACAAACTAACAATTTTGAAATAAGTAAAAAAGTTGAAAAATAATTATCAACTAAGGATTTAGAAAGTAAAACAAAACAAATGAGGGGAAAAAAAGAGAAAATTGGCTGGCATGGCCCATCATGGGCCGTGCTGGGCTTTTGAGAACTATGGCCGGCCTGGCCCGGTGTGTTTCACAAGTGGGCTGGCACGGCTTGGCTCATTGGCACTATTGGGCCGGCTCTAAATGGGCCGGGCTGGCATCCTGTCTTCATGTATCTTGGTCTAGGATATAGCTAGAGAAGTTATATTAGGTACACCTTTTCTTACATTAGTTCAATCTTACGATAAATACAATTTCTATGAATGAGATTTTCAGAAAATCTGGACAATTAGAATAATCTTATTCATGGATTAATGCACGTAAAAGTAGAAGAGTTACAAAATCAATATTGCAATGAAAATAAAAGATTTTCTGATTTCTGGTAAAGGAAGTTCTTCTTGACCTTCCTAATGCTTTCGCTCATAGAAAAAATTATGAAGTACACCTTCCATATGAAAATGATTTTACTGAAAGACAAATTCCCACAAGAGCAACGCCAGTCCAAATGAATGAAGAAATTACTTGAATACTAGAAAAAGGAAATTCAAGATCCACTTGATAAAAAATTAATAAGATTATCCAAGTCCCCTTGGAGAAGTACTGTTTTCTGTGTGAAGAATTCAAAAACAGGAGGAGCTCCAAGATTAGTAATCAATTATAAAACATTAAAGAAAGCTGGTTTATATATTCAATCTTAACAAAAAGGATTTAATACAAAGGCTTAGTAAAGCTTGAATTTTCTCCAAATTTGATATGAAACCAGGATTTTGGCAAGTTCAGATTGCAGAGAAGGATAGGTGCAATACAGCATTTGGTAAAATAGGAATGGAATGTAATGTCATTTGGCCTAAAAAATTCCCCCTCTGATTTCAAAAAAATAATGAATGATATTCTTTTATCTCATTAGGGAATATGGTTTAGTTTTATCTAAACACAAGATAAAGTTATTCCGACCAAAAGTCAGATTCTTAGGTCATATTGTCTATCAAGGAATGATAGTTCCTATAGATAGATCTATTGAATTTGCAAACAAATTTCCTGATGAAATAATTGCCAAGATTCTTAGGCGCTCTCAATTATATTGCAGAATTTTGCAAAGATATCAATATTCTCTGCAGAGACACCAAAAGAATCCTTCAGCCTGGAATAATGAGCACACTCAAATTATTGGACAAATAAAAACCAAATTCATAAATCTCCCATGTCTCTATTGTAGATCCCAATATTTTAAAATAGTTCAAACTGACGCCTCAGATAAAGCAATGGTGGAATCCTCAAACAAAGGATCAAAGGTGATACCAAAGAACAATTAGTTAGATATATGTCGAGTATATGTAACCCAACCAAAACAAATATTTAACAATTAAAATAGAAATTTTATCAATTGTTTTGTGTGTTTCGATTTACTAAATCAACAATTTTTACCTTGTGTTGATTGTAAAGCAGCCAAAGATGTTTTAGGACAGGATATTCAAAATTTAGCTCCAAAATAGATTTTTGCTAGATGACAAGCTTTATTATTATTATTTAGTGTAGTTAAAGGCGAATGGTGCTAAGGTACTAGATTGCCCGAAAGGCGAGGTGATAAAAAGTGCTAGCCTAAGTGAAGCAAAGCGATAACTTATAAAAAGAATAAAAATATATTAGATATTAAAAATTAATTTATTCAATCAAATAATGTCTTATAGTTTTATTCCCAAAAAAAAGTATCATGTAAAACTAAAAAGTTCAACGATAGTGTTTAAGTCAGAGAAAGCAAAGCAAAGGACCAGAGAGCTAAAAACAAAATATTAAAGCAAAAAAACAAGAAGATATTCTAGAATACTAGAATATAAAAGAGACTAATACAAAAAAGTTATGTAGACTGTACAAATCTGAAACCAGAATGGATATTGCAATTTGCAGCATATAAAACAAAATAGAAAAAAATTGAGAAAATGGAGAAAAAGAGAGCCAGAAAAAATTGATAATAGTCATACAGAGCATGACTGTATTAGAGAAGTGATTTAAGATAAAGGAAGTGAAAAGAAAGAACTGTGCAACAAAGGATTTTGATAAAGGGAGAGTGATGAGAGAAGTGATGGAAGAAAGAAAACAGAATAGAAGAAGGGGAGGGAAGGAAAGGGAAAATGGAATGAGATATCACAATACATACATTTAAATTTAGTCACTTCAACCAGGCGCTCGCCTTGACGCACCTTTCCTTGCTTAAAGCCACCACCCATGCATTGCATTTTTCAAACCGCCTCGCCTGGACCACAGTGCTGTTAAACCTTAAAAACGTCTCGCCCCGTCGCCTAGGTGACTGGGTGATCGCCTTTGACAACACTATTATTATTATTTTTATAGTTTTCAAATTGAATATATCAAAGGATAATCTAACTCCATCCATGATTTTCTCATACCAAAACTCATGACTCATGAACACACTGCTCTTGTTGTCATGATGCTTAATTCCCGCTTATCTTGCAAAACAGATTAAACCATACATCGTCAAACGCATAGTGAAATTTAGAAATACAATCAAGTGACCACAACTATAGAAAAGCACAAAAGATGTAGATGCATAGCAAACAATCATGATACTTTCAATGAAAAGCACGAAAGCGTATATATCAATCAAAGCAACTAAAGATAAGTATCATGATCATACTTATAAAAAAAAAAGTATCATGATCATGAAAGAAGATGACAAAGGGATAACATTGCAATAAACAACACGGAATATAGCAAGAAGAATCGTCTATCAAAGAAGACATGCATATATATAAAAGGAAATAAGAAAGATAAACAAGACAAGATATGATGTAAAAAAGATATATGAAAATAGAGAAAATGGAAAATTATATCTCATACATCAATCAAGCTATAAAGATAAATCAATATAATCCAAAGCTGTCTCAAGTACAATAAACCTCACTACATCATCACTCATCCTTGTCAGTCTCATACTGCTCCTTTTGGGTGACTTTCTTTAAAATATCCTTCATAGTCCTACAGAGTCCCTACTGATGTGTCCACATCTCATTGAAGCAGCCCATCAAAGGCTGGAAGAAGTCCTTACACATCCTGACATTGGACTTGTCAAGTTCTGCTCCAGTGACAGGCTGTGAGGATGAAAAAGTCGATGATGATGCTCCAAAATGGTGTGAGGACTTGGGTGGAGCTGGATGTTGTTGCTACTGCTCAAGGTCATCCACTAGATAGTCATCCTCCTGGGCCTCTTACCAGCGTGGAATATGGCTCGATGACTGCTATAGTGTAGTGCTCGTGAAGGGTCTCGTCTGCCTCAGAATGGTGTCTGAATGAAACAGAGGGACGAGCTGATGGTCACATAGTTGAGTGATTAGATAACCAAAGGGTAGACTGTCACGACCCCAATGACCAATGATTGCAGCATCTATGTATCAAAAGATAAGTGTGGCGACATCGATACGAACTCTAGTGCCAATGGCAAAGAGAAGACGACCGTGAGCAATACCAATTGTGTTGGTATGCGTCACTGGAGGCAGGACATAACAAACTACCAGGTTAAGAAACCTTTTGTCACCAGTGAGAAGGCCGTGCATGAGACGAGTACCCTCAGTGCGAAACTGAGTAGAATTGTCAGATCTCAGAGTAAAGCTACAAGCTCCTTAGTGGGAATGGCCTCATTGCAAAAAGGATATTGGGGATGAAACTCCCTAGTCAACTGAAGAAACTGTCGCAATGAGGGACAGGAAAAAATCGAAACGAATACCACGTACAACACGGGTAACGTCCTGATGTCTCAGAGACTCTTTGCGTAGAACTTGCAAACTAGCTGCTCATCGGCAGCACCTTGAATCGACAAAAGAGGCCTCCATTCTGTTGCTAAAAATTGTCTATGAACCACAGACCTGACAATGTAAACCTGACGGACTGTCCTGTCCGTCAGCACCCAGAGGGACACAAAAGTTGAGTTACTCAACTGCACCTGAGCAGATCAGAACTGTTCAATGTCCCTAGGTCTAGGAGAATATTGCACATCATATGGGAATGGAGGTGCATTGGGCTGCTCACGATGAGGTGCCATAGAATACGAAGAAAGGATAAGCAAATGGAATCCTAATATAGCTCTACGATAGTGAAACTGTCCTAGCAGTTTCAAAATACTTCTAAGGTCCAAGAATATGAAAGAATAAATAAGCTAAGAAGTAGAAGAAACTAATAGAACTCAGCGAAAATACACAAGATGACAAAATGCGAAACTGATCGATGAACTGAATTGCCTGGAGTAGAATTTGAAAACACGAACACAGACAAAATGTGGGCACGAGAAACTCCGAGAACTAAAGAGAATATAGGAGAGAAAATAAGAAGGAATGGAAAAAAGAACCTGTCATTCAAATTTTAAAACGATCGGTCATGCTTTGAAAACCGAATGCTCGTTTGAATGAGCTCCACTCCACTGCCCAACATTAACTGCTGGTTTCGTTCGAATGAGTTCCACCTTTCAAATTCTGAAGCTCAAATTCTCTCAGATTAAAAAATTTTGAATTTTTTTAAATAATAAATTAATTACAAAATTAATCTAACATCACAAAGCTAAAAATTTTCAAAATCAAAATTTTAGACAACCATGTATAAGAGACAATGATCAATGTTCTTTGAATTTTGAATTTTCACAATTAAGTTTTGAACATGAGACGGCCCTAATGTGTATGTCTAGATGTTAAGATTAGACCTAGAGGGGTGAATAGGTCTAATAGGCAATTTTAAAAATTAATTTTATCCAAATTAAAAATTTCTTTGAATGTGATTGAGGTTCCACTTTAATTATGTGCAAATTAGTGGTATCGTGTGTGTGATTGCAGTACGTGAGATATCAATGTAAAAATAAAGAAATATACAAGAGGCGCACACGATTTTTGTTGACGAGGAAACTGCCACAGATCAATTGTATCTATGTCAAAAAACCCCAGGGCTCTTACCCAGATGCACACAATCCACTAGAAGAACTCTGGAACAAATATAGACACTTATTGACATAGCGGTTTAATCCCTCAAGCCTTGCTCACGGAATGAACTTCCTCAAACTTGAATCCTCAAGCATTCTTCGTGTGCTTCACCGCTTCGAATCCTCTAACGACTTTCTCAATCACAATTGCGAATGCCCACGCAGTCTCTAACTCCGCCGATCGCACAAGCCTTGAATCCCATAAGCTTGCACTCCTCCAATGGTGTATATGATGATGATGGAAGGGTTCTTGATCTATTGGATAATGATCTATCATGCACATGAGATGCTATGAGAAGTTTTTTGGAAAAGGTTTGAAAGCTTAGAAAGGAGTCGCCAAAAAGTCTTACTTGTTCTTGTATGAAAACCCTTTAATATTTAGGGTTTAGGCTTAAAAAAAACACTTAAAATCGCAAAATAAAAGATTGCTCATCGCAGGAGTTCGCTAGAGCGAACTAGCCAGCGAGCTAGGGCGAGCAACTTGCTAGAATTTGCTAGAGCGAGCTCATTTTCACTACTGCAATGTCCCAACTTCAAACAACGATATTTCACTTATACGAAGTCAGTTTGGGGCGTTCTACCCATCGTTTCAAAGCTCTTGAAGTATACTTTCATATGAAATGGGTCTCACCTAAAAATTCAAAGTATGTTTCAAGTTATGATTAAAATAGTGAAGATAGGTATTTCTAGAAATTGTTTTCGAAATTCATTTTGATTGACCTTCTTCCAAAAAGTCATGAGACCATTCTTCAATGTTGAAACACATTCAAAACACACTTCTAAGCTTTAGAAAGATATTTTCAAATCAAATCTAAATTAAAAACATTTTATGCATGATGTTTTTAATGCAATCAACCCTAGGTAATGTATCCGACCTTCTACCTCATGCTTACCCTTGCGAACTCAACACTGTAGAATCTGTCACTATAGCTTGGATGCATGAAGAACTCAAGGATTGAGAACTAACTCACATGGACTTGGACACATTACAACTCGAAAGGTTTTGTCAACTTGGATTTTCCAACACAACAAATGACTCATAGTCCTAACAAACTCCCCCTTTGGCAATCCGTGACAAAACTCACATTACAGGTACATGAATATAGATAAAAAAAAGTAAACCCCCAAAAACCCAAAAGAAAAGGTTTACAACTTTTTTTTTGTACTATCACTCATGACTGTACAGACATTGCTCTTGACTTCATGATGTTGAACACCTGTTAATCCTAGAAAGAAAAATACGAAACTCTACCTCGTGAAATGAATCGAGTGATTGAAAATATGAAGCAAATGTAACAAAAATATGAAAAACTTAAAATAGGCAGGAGTAAAGCATCCTCTTATAGAACTCTTAAAGCATGAAAGCAAAGATAATCCCTATGATCATGAAGGTAGAAAAGTGTACAATCTCCCCTAAAGTTCTCCCTATATCATGCATCAAAAGCTCTCCCCCTTACCAAGTACTCCCTAAAACTTCTCCCCCTTTTTGTCACGGGATGATAAAGGATTAGAATGTCAATAATCAAAGTGAAATTTTATTTAACTCCAAAGCAATTTTAAATTGAGCAAGATTAATTTCAAAGTTTCCAATTAGACTCAATCACCCTCCCCTAGGTCTATTCCGCACCATCTGGACATTTCCATTAGGGTGGTTTCAAAGTGGTATTAGAGCATTCTTCAATGTGGAAAAACATTCGAAACACACTTCAAAGCTTTAGAAAGATATTTCCAAATCAAATCTAAATTAAAAACATTTTATGCATGATATTTTCAATACAATCAACCCTAGGTAATGTATCTAGCCTTGTAGCTCATGCTTACTCTTGCGAACCCAACACTGTAGAATCTGTCACTATAGCTTGGATGCATGAAGAACTCAAGGCTTGAGATTGTCTCACATAGACTTGGACACATTACAACTTGAAAGGTTTTGTCAAATTGGATTTTCCAACACAATAAATGACTCATAATCCTAACAAGCTCCCCCTTTGGCAATCCGTGACAAAACTCACATTACAGGTACATGAATACAGATAGAACAAAAATGTAAACCCCCAAAAACCCAAAAAAAAAAAAAAAAGGTTTACAATTTTTTTTTGTACTATGACTCGTGACTACACACACATTGCTCTTGACTTCATGATGCTGAACACCTGTTAATCCTACAAAGCAAAGCACAAAATCATACCTCGTGAAACGTATCAAGTGATAGAAAATATAAAGCAAATGTAACAGAAGTATGGAAAACATAAAATAGATAGTTGTAAAGTATCCTATCATAGAACTCTTGAAGTAAAGCATGAAATCAAAGATAATCCCTATGATCATGAAGCTAAAAAAGTGTACAATTTCCCTTAAAGCTCTTCCTATATCATGCATAAAAAGCTCTCCCCCTAACTTAGTACTCCCTAAAACTTCTTCCCCTTTTTGTCATAGGATGACAAAGGATTAGAATGTCAATAATCAAAGTGAAATTTAATTTAACTCCAAAACAATTTTAAATTGAGCAATATTAATTTCAAAATTTCCAATTAGACCCATTCACCCCCCTCTAGGTCTATTCCGCACCATCTAGACATTTCCATTAGGGCATCTCAAAGTGGTATCGGAGCATTCTTCAATGTTGGAAAACATTCGAAACACACTTCTAAGCTTGAGAAAGATATTTCCAAATCAAATCTAAATTAAAAACATTTTATGCATGATGTTTTCAATACAATCAACCCTGGGTAATATATCCGGCCTTTTACCTCATTCTTACCCTTGTCCAACACGGTAGAATGTGTCACTATGGCTTGGTTGCATGAAGAACTCAAGGCTTGAGAACTGACTTGCATGGACTTCGACACATTACAACTCGAAAGGTTTTGTCAACGTAGATTTTCCAACACAACAAATGATTCGTAGTCCTAACAAAACACTCAATCATGCTCAAGCTCCCCCTCAACACACTCCTTTATGGTGAATTAACATATGAAAATTTAAATTTTATTTCATGAGTTGTCCTTGTCTCAATGCTTTCACTATGGTGTTTGATGATTTAACAAACAATAAGCACAAATAACTATAGTGAATCAACCTAGGTGATGCAAGACAATTTCAACCAACCAAGCAACGCTTCAATTGTAGCCAACCTTGAAATTTTTAGACTTTTCAATCTTTTCATTTTTCAAGACGGCTTTGATATTATTGAGTAGGCAGCTTTATTCAAAGGTACACCCCTTGGATAGCATACTCACTATCTCATAGCTGGCCCTTTCCTTGCACACTATCAATATTTCAATTTCACTTCGGAGGAATTATATCTTTTATCAATTATCTAAGTTAATCTTTCTACCTATGGACTCATTGTAAGTTAAACAAGAAATTGTGTACCTCAAACATCTCAATAAGTCTAATCCCATGAAACAAAAATGCATGTGTAAGTGCAATTAGATCATGTGTTGCTTGAAAGATTGAATACAACTAAGTATAGAAGACTACATGTAAATCAAAAAGAATTTAAAGCTCTTGGAGCATAGTCTCAAATACTCAAGTGTATATTAAAAAAAATAAAAGTTTTCTTTTAAACTTTAGGGATAACAAATTAATTGTGCAATTAAAAGAAAAATCTTTTTGGATTTTTTGCTTTAAGAAAACAAAGAAAAGAACAACTAATCTAAGAACATATAAAACAAGAAATCCTAACTAAACATCATAGACCCAGGAATAAGTTGATGACAACAAAACCAACCTAGGCTATGAACAAGAAAAGCACTTACTTGATAGAGAAAATACCTATAGATTTCCTAAAATTCTTAAACCTAAGTTCGTCTAGAAGTTTTGTGAATATATTAGCGAGTTGATGCTCAATGGGGACGTAATGCAAAGATACGACATTCTCTTCTACAAGCTCATGAATTAAATGATGTTAAATGTCTATGTATTTTGTCATAGAATGCTAAACGAAATTCACAATAGATATTTATGACACTCGAGTTATTACAGTAAATTGTCATCATACTAACATTAAAACCATAATCCCTGAGCATCTGTCTCATCCACAATAGCTGGGCACAACAACTACCAGTCGCAATATACTCGACCTCAGTCGTGAATAGAGAGAGAATTTTGCGTCTTGTTATGCTGTGAAACCAAGGCATTGCGTAAGTAGAAGTCGCTGTCAGAAGTGCTCTTTCGGTCATCCACATTTCTAGCCGTGTTTACATCGGGAATATGCAGCCAATGTGACATTGGTATCAAAAGAATACCGAATACCAAATACCATACCCTAAGTTCGCGCTCACATACCTAATGATCCACTTATTGCAAACAAGTGTGACTCTTTCGGGTTGGACTGAAAACGGGCGCTCACACCAACACTAAAGGCAATGTTAGGTCTACTAGAAGTAAGATATAATATGCTAGCAATCATATTCCTATACAATGAGGGATTAACATCCTTGCCTTGAGTGTCCTTGCTTAAGCTTAGTACTAGTACTCATAGGAGTCCTCGCATGTTTAACATTCTATAAACCAAACTTCTTCACAAGCTCCTTTGCATATTTAGATTCTGAGATAAAAATTTCGTTACTCAGTTGTCTTATTTGTGTTAAACCACCAACTCATCTAAAAGCATGAGCTGTTAGAGAGGGTGTAACTTTATTATTATATTTTCTAACACGCCTCCTCACGTGTAGTTACTTTGAGCCTACACGTGTCAATTCATATTATCAAGGTGATAGTGCGATTTGAACTCAGGACCTTTGGCCTGTTCTAATACTATGTTAAACCACCAATTCATCTAAAAGCTTAAGTTGTTAGAGAGGGTGTAACTTTATTATTATATTCTTTAACAATTTGAAACCTTAAGAAGAAGATTACCTCTCCTACCATATTTATTTCAAAACCTACTCTCATTTCTTCCACAAAGGCATGAGTATGCTTATTACTGGTGGAACCAAAGATAATGTCATTTCCGTAGACTTGAGCTATCACAAAATCCTTTCCAACCTTCCTAACAAACATCGTCTTTGTCTAATCCACCTCTTGAAAACACCTTTCAAGAAGGTAAGCAAAGTCTTTCATACCATGCTCAACCTCTTGGGTTGTTCTACATAAATTCTCTCATTAAGAATGCCGTGAAAAAAAGCACTCTTAATATCCATTTGAAAAAGCTTGAATTTCAAATGACATGCTATGGCTAGTAACAATCTTATACTCTCTAACCTAGCAACTGGAGCAAATATCTCATCAAAGTTAATGCCTTTAACGTGGGTATAACCTTGGTCAACCAACCTAGCTTTGTTTTTGACAATGATAGCATGTTCATTTAGCTTATTCTTGAATATCTATACCAATCACATTACACTCACTAGGTTTTGGGAACTAATTACCAAACATTAAGCTTTGTGAATTGAATAAACTTCTCTTGCATAGCAAGTATCCAATCTTCATATTGAAGAGCTTCGTTCACATTCTTGGGTTCTATCGTTGAAGTGAAATAATGAAAACTCACTTCATTCTCTAGTTGAGCCCTAGTCATGACACCATTCTCTAACTCTCCAATCACATTGGGTAGATCATGACTCTTATTAACCCAAGTAGGTACACCTCTATCATTTGTTGATGAGGTACCTTCCACAATCTCCAAATCACTTTCCTTTCCAATAACATTAGGAGAGCTTTTGGAGTCTTTTTCAATTGGGGGATCAATATCTCCAAATGGATCATCAAGATCTTCTCTTCTAAGAATTATGTTTTCATCATCAATGGTCACATTAATTGACAATAGTAGATGTTCTAACGTTATAAACTTTATAGGCTAAACTGCTTGTGAAATATCGTAGAAAAATTCCCACAACACTCCTTTGATAAAATTTTCATAAGTTTTCTCCATCTTTAAGGATATAACATCTACTCCTAAAGACTTTGAAGTACTTAAGGCTAGGTTTCCTACCAGTCCATAACTCATATGGGGTTTGACATGAACTTGGTTTAAGGTAAACCCTATAGATCGTATGGCAAGCAGTGCTAACTGCTTCAACCCAAAATCTCCTTGGCACACCCTTGCCATGGAGCATAGCCCTACCCATCTCTTAGATGACTCTATTCTTCTTCTCAACAATCCTATTTGTTGAGGTGTGATTGATGCATAAAACTCATGCTTGATGTCTAGGTTCTCACAACATATGTTCACTTTTGATTTTTCAAACTTCTTACCATGATCACTCCTGATCTTAGTGATTGTGTATCCTTCTTATTTTGGATTCTTTGACAAATCTTAATGACAACATCATAGGCATCTATCTTTTCTCTAAGAAAATCTACAAAAGAGTACCTAGAGAAATCATCAACCATAATTAGGATATATCGCTTACCACTTAGACTTTTTGTTCTCATTGGATCCATTAGATCCATATGAAGCAACGGTAAAAGATGAGAGCTAGCTAGAGATATAGACTTCTTGTGTGAGATTCTTGTTTGTTTGGCCATTTGGCAAGTTCCACACGCATCTTTAGGAGTCTGTCCTAGTTTGGGTAAGCCATGGACTAGATCATTATTGGAAAGTCTTTTTAAGTCTTTAAAGTTCACATGACCTATTCTTTCATGCCACAAGTTGCAGCCCTCAACTTTGGCAGTATTGCACATGGTAGTGGGATTTGGAATAATGGCATAGCAATTATCTGAAGTCCTAATCCCTTCGATGATGTAGTTCCACTTATCATTGTAAACTCTACACTCCTTGGTGAAGTGTATTGCTAGACTGTTCTGCACAACTAGCTTATGTTAATGAGACTAGCTTTTAGCCCATCCATATATAGCACATTGTCTTAGTTTAGGAAATCCACTACCTCGAATTGATCCTTTTCCTAACATAATAGACCTACTCCCATCACCAAATGTGACAGCCCCATCTTTGTGATCTTCAAAATGTGAAAATAGGTACTTATCACCAGTAATGTGTCTCGAACAATCACTATCAAAATACCATTGACTAGTGTTGTGAGCTTTAAAAGCAGTATGAATTACAAGATATTTCAGTTTATCTTTTCTAACTCAAATTTGCCTAAACTTAGGAGGATTTGGTTTGGTTGCAACTTTTTGACTTTGTCTTGTTTCAATTAGTTCCAATCTTAAGAGTTTTTTTTTTTTGGAATTTGTTGTTTTAGCTATTTTGGTGACCTTATGTTGTTTTAGTCATTTTGGTGACCTCTGCTAGACTTTTAGATTTTTGAACTAATGTGTTCAATTGTTGCTTTAGATTTGACAACTTTTGCTTTTGCTCATTCGACATAGTTTGACTCATGTCCTTACTAGCTTGTCTACACAGTTTCTTAGGATGACCCTCAACTTGACAATAGGTGCAAAAAGATTTTTTGGGTTGAGGTTACTCCTTAGCCATTTGCTTTGTACGGACAAACACCATAGGCTTGAAGGTAGCCTGTTTTTCTTGATTGGTCTTGGTTGGCTTTTGTGGATCGTTGAAAGTATCATAAGCTAGACCAACCTTGTCATTCTTGACTTGGATAGTGTTGAATATTTTGGTCAATTTATTGGATCTGTACTCAAGGGATGACTTTCCCTAGCCTTTCTAAGTTCAAACTCAAGTTGTTGAACTTTGGCATAGAGGTTCTTTTTCTCTATGTTACTAGTGCCTATACACTTCTTTAATCTCTCTACCTCCTCAACTAGGGAATTTCGTTCTTGCTCAACAAGTTTGAGCTTCTCAAGTAGAGTAGCTTTATGAGCTTTGAGCCGACTTATGAGTGCCTCATCCACCTGAGTAGCACTCTTTTATTTCTCACACAATTTGAGTTTGCTAGCCAAACTTAAATTTGCTTTCTTAAGCTTGAGTGATTTTAAGTACAATTGCTCTCATAAGCAATTGTAACTCATTCTCTTCACCTTTATCCTCACTTGCACTCTTTTCTAATTGATCACCATCAACAACTTGTTCACTAACAACACGGGGTAGTGAACTATCAAGATTATCTATGGTGAACTAAGGGGCTTGCTCCCCCAAGGTTGCTTGGTCGAAACCCAGAGGATGCCACTTTCTCTTGGGGCCAGTTCATACGGAGCGCTGCCCCGGCTTTAATCGGGCGCCCTCGTTGGTGGACGGTGGGATTGGTCCCCTTGATTAGTCGGCCCAAAGGGTCGGATATCGAGTTATCAAAAAAGTTCTATGGTGACAATGAAGGCTTGTTTCTTCTTCGCCTTCATTCTCCTATTCCTCCTCTTCACCTTCAGTCTCTTGTTCCTCCTCTTCACCTTTATCATCAGTAAAGGTGATTTTCATTGCCCTATTATTGATCTTTCTATTGTTCATTTTATTAGGACAATCAACAACTGTTTCCCCAATTGTGACAATCGTAGCACTCAATGTTGGAGGATTTATTTGAGGACCTTTTTTTATCACTGTTGTTAGAGGTCTTTGAGGATTTGCCCTTAAAATGGCTAGAATTCTTGAACTTGCTTAGTTTTTAGGATTTGTCTTTTTAAATTTCAAGAATATAGTAAACCTTTTAGTGAATGTGGCAAGTTTATTCTCATTGAGAGGTACTCTCTCAATGCCAATCTTCTCTTCTTCTTCCTCATTAACACTTAAGAGCAATCCCATTAGACTTTTAGGTTGTCTCAAGTGAAGTTCGAAAGTTTGAAGAGACCCAACTAACTCATTTACTTTTAGAGAGTCAACATCTTTTCTCTTCAATTGCAGTAACTTTAGATTGAAACCTCTCACATAGAGATTTAGAGATTTTTTGTACAATTTTTTTGTTCCTCTATCTTTTCACCACGTTTGAAAGATGAATTAACTGTCACTTAGTTTGGCATAAAATTAGTAAACATTTCAAAATCATCCATCCCAAGTGTTTCAAACCTAGTGGTGAGCATTTGAAGTTTCGATCTTTTGACCGTAGTAGTACCCGCTTGCATGGTCTGTAAAATGTCCCAAGCTTCCTCGGAAGTTTCATATGTTATGATGTGTCAAAACTCCTCAGTAGTAATGACATTAAAAATCGCATTCAATTTCTTAGAATTATACTCACTACTTCTAAGATCATTATCATCCCAACTAGTAGCAAGTTTTTTTAGAAGTAGTACCATCGATGGTGGTAATAGGATGTTTCCAACCATTCTCTACTATCAGCCAGACACGCTCTGATACCAATTTGAGAGGCCCTAGACGTATCTAGATGGATGGTAAATTTAAATTTTGTTTGCCGAATTTTAATTTACTTGATGTGATTGAGTTTTCACTTTGATTATATACGTTTTAATGTTATTGTGTGTGCAACCACAATATGTGATATATCAACAATAATGCAATAGAGAGATTAACATCATGATTTTTATAAGGAAAGCTTTGTTGATGAAATCCACACAACATAGCAAAGCCGCTGACCTTCTTTATTGTTGGTTGGTCTCGTGGTGTGAAACTAACCTAGAAGGAGGGGTTGACTAGGTTTGTACTAACCTTTTAAATTCTTTCAATTCTTCAATTACAACACTAACTACTACTAAGATGGCACAATATATGAATTTTAAATTCAATCAATATTCAACAAATATCAACAATTCAATTATAAACTCAATCCATCCAATGTAGTAATCAAGTAGTGTTCAACATACAAACCATTCAACTCAAGCTTAATTGATCAACTAATCCAATTCAATTGTGAATTTCACAATTCAAGTTGAGATTAGACTATAGGATGAATTTTCAATTTCACAATTCAATTTACTAATCCAATTGCATAATTAAGGTTTTTAATTATTCAATTGAAATTCAAATTTCATATTTCATGAAAACCTAAATCTCTATTAAGCGGAAGCATTCAATTCTAGCAAATTGGAAATTGTAAAGTATCAAGAGTTAGAGAGTTGCAAACCGAAGTGATGACGGAGAAACCACCAAGAAAAACTATCCAAGGTGTAAAACTCTGGAGACGGCCATGCTCATGGAAGAGTCCACTATGAGTGAGATTGAATTACAATGCAATGAAGAACCGGACTTAGTACCTCAAGCACCGTTCTATTTAACTGTCTTCAATCTTCCCTCGAATCCTCAAGCTTCCTCTATAGTCGGAATCTTTATACAACCAGATGCTCCTCATGGTCTTGGAATCCTCCGATCGAGCCTCTTCACAATTGTAACTCCTCTCAGACTCGGACATCTCCGATTGCTCAATAATGAATCCTCAAGGTTGAACTCCAAACTCTTCAATGTTGAATTAACATGGAATTGAGGCTCTTTGAATTGACTTAAATCATGTGATGTGATCAAAATCAATGAATGATTAGAGTAGAGATGTACATGATTTACAAGTATGAATGTTCACTCATGAAAGCTTTCAGATCTGTCAAGTGTATAGCTCTTACAATTTGAACTCTCTCTAACTCTGTTCTGACTGATCTCAAACTGAATTTTTGTAAATTTACTATCATTGAGATTGGACCTCAAAAGAGGCTTGAAAACAAAAAGTTTCTATTTTCGTGCAGTGTTCGTTCGAACGAATCAATAGTTCGTTCGAACGAGTAAGGAACAAATATCAAATGAGCAAAATGTGGAGGTTGCAACTCATCGTTTGATGCAGTTCTTTCGAATGAAATCGAACGAGCAAGAACGAGGCTTAGATGTTTGTTCGAATGAGCAACAGACAGTTGCTCATTGTCTGCTTGCCCTGTGAACCCAATTTTTCAAAGTATTTTCAAATATGCATTTTTAGGAAAATTGTTTCACAACACAAGTCAACTACACACATGATGATATGATGACTACTATATGTAATGCATGCAATGTGTGAGTGTGTGATATAAAAGTCAAAACAAAAGTTCAAAATACCCAATTTACCCTTCATGAACCAAGTCGGCCAGTAGATGTGTACGACAATGAAGCTTGGATTGTCTTGGAGTAGAACGGACATTGAGATACTCTAAGCTTAGGACTAATGCAATGATGACAATTAAAACACGTTTTGTCAAACCGGATTAGTCAATTACAACATCGGACCCCTTGGTCCTAACATCTACTATGAAGAATCTCAAAAATATAGACTCTAGATGACACAACGAATTAGTACCTCAAGCCTTGTTCTTTGATCTAACCCTTCTCAACCTCGAATCCACAAAGTGTTCTTCACATACACCACCAGTTCGAATCATCTGACAGCTTAACTCAATCTTAGCTACATATTCATGCAACCTCAAACTTCTTTGATCACATGATCTTGACTCCTCAATGATCTGTACTCTTCAACTCTTTAGGAAGATGATGTTGTTGTTGGGTTCTTGAGCAATGGCTAATGATCTGTGTGAGCATGTAATACATTAAGAAAGATTTTTAGACTGTTTAGATATTCAGATTTGTTGTTGCCAAAAAGTCTTTTCCGTTGTATTAGTAACCTTATAAGTGTAGGGTTATGAAATAGAAAATCACAAACCATATTGGAATTGGAAATTGCTTTGGGATAGGTTCGTTTGAACGACCTCAATTGTCATTCAAATGAACAAAACTCGAATGAGCTTTTAGACGAACCAGTCTTTGGATTTGTGGTTCGTACTAGAACTCGAACGAGTTCGAACGAAGACTATCTGAAATTGAGGTTTGAACGACAACTAGAACGAGAGCTCTCTGTTAGGCGAACCAAGCCAAGGCTCATTCGAACTAGAGAGAGGCTCTCTTCGAATGCCAAGGCATATTGATTTGTATTTGACTTCAATATATTTTGGAATATTTTTCTCATAAAAAAACATGAGTCAATTACATATCAAATATCACCAAGCACACAATAACACTTCAACATACTTTAAAACTTTTTTAATGCATGGAGTGTGTATGTAATAATCCTAGGCATTGTAGCTGGTCCTTTACCTCATGCTCACCATTGTGTACCCAACACTACTTAATGTCTCAATGATGCGCGGATGCTCGAATGACACAAGACTGAGAATACTGATTCACTTGGACCTGGACACATTACAACACATAGTTTTGTCAACATGGATTTGCTAATACAATAAATGACTCAAAAATCCTAACCATTTTGGTTAATATTAGTCCTTTGCGTGAAAAGCTTGGACTTCAATTCCAAGTTAAGTGATGGGATAATTATGATCCACACAAACTCTTAAAGAATCTACTCTTGAATGGTTCCAAAATCATCCCAACTTTGATAGACGATTTATAGTAAAAAACAATTTCAGCTGGTCATAGGATTATATCCTTCAAACCTTGTAATTTTCAGTCTTTCAAATTCATAATTGTAGTCACAACTCACATCAGTCAAGTTTCCAGAAGAAATGGTTACAATTATGTTATCTTTTTAAATGCAAGTCTCAGAATTCCATTGTTTCATTAGAAGATGACAATATGAGGGGGAATAAGAGATTACTTTGGGATTGTTTTGGCATTCTCTCTCAAATTATTCAAAAGTAAAAAGAAATCAAATTAATTTCTAAAAAAATGGAACGATAAAGTCAACCATGGCAAAAGAAGTGTCTGTGTAAGCTCCAATTATGCTATGTCTTACAGATAAAGGAGGACGTGAACTTTTCGTATGTCATATGCTTGCTTTTTTTTTTTTTTTGAAACATTTTCACTCGTTTTGGTTGACGAAGATTGAATTGTTAGAGCCAATGGCATAATTGGAGTATGCAACGACACTTCATCTGTCATGGCTCAGTTCTTGGTTGGATAATTGTCATGGTGCCTTTTAAAATTGATTTGACTTCTTTTGGCTACTTTTGAATAATTGGAGTGAGAACAATCATTTTCATTTTCTCAAGAGAATCCCAAAGTAATCTCTGATTCCTTCTCAGATTTTTGTACTTTGTTGAAATGATTTTTGAGAAAGAACTCAGGAATAAAGTTGAAAATTAGAACAACAATATACTTAAAAAACAACAAAATATTAAAAAAGAAACAATAAATAAATGGGTAAATTACATTGACCTCCCCTGAAATTTTTGACAATTACAATGATCTACCTTGAGGTTTCTGAAATTACATTGACTTCCCATGCTTTACCTCAGAATATATAGATACTCTCTTCTAGTCAGTTTTTTTCTTCAAAATAACAAAACTACCATTTTCATGTTTGTTTTTTCAATTTTTAAAATTTTGACCAATTGTTTTTGTTCATTTTCCAAACAAATGTTGATAAAAACCATAAATTCATTTTTATATAAAATAAAAATGTCATTTACCTTAAATTTATTTTTAAATAAAATAATAATAAAATATTGTTAAAAAGTTAGAAAAATTGGTCAAAATTGAAAAAAAATGCAAAAATAAATAAATAAAATAGAAGTTTTGTCATTTTGAAGAAAAAAATTGACTAGAGGGAGGTATATGCATATTGTTAGATAAAGTAGGGGAGATCAGTGTAATTTCAGAAACATCAAGGGAGGTTAGTGTAATTATTAGAAATCTTAGGGGAGGTTAGTGTAATTTATCCTAAATAAATTAAAGGCAAAAAATAGGAAACATAATGGAAATTGATATATATTGAAAGATAACTTGGGATATAAGACAAGGGAATTAGAATATTACAATCTTCTAAATTTCTTTTATACAATAAGATTTTGAAAGAGAGAATTTAATACAAAGAGGAGATTAGACGTAGGCAAGGAGACTGGATGCGGAGTCTTTTAGCTATCCAAGTTTCGCCTTCTTCCCAGAATGATGGCAGTGTTGTAGATATCTTGAGGTCGGATTTCTACTCGGAATTGAAGAGGATGACTTGTGTGTTTTGTCATATTTTGATAATTGAAGTGTACAAAAACTATTGGTTTTGTCATGAGGTGCACCATCGGTCCATCACTCAAGCATAAATGGAGTGTGCTTGACACTTCTTTTCTCACGGCTCAGTCCTTGGCTGAATAATGTCTTGGTGCACAGGCTTTTGTCTTTCTTTTTGTTTTGTTTTTTTAAAATAAAAAAAAAATTGAATCAGCTTCTTTTGGCTACTTATGAATAATTGGAGGGAGAATGGCAAAACAATCTTCTTCAAAATCACAAAGTAATCTATGATTCTGCCTCATACTTATTGTCTTCTACTGAAATTTTGTGATTTTGCAAGGGTGGAAGTTACTGCGGTGGAAGGAAATAATCTTATAACCTGTTGAAATGCTTTTTATAGTTTTGGAACCATTTGAGAATATATTCTTTTAATAGTTTTTCTAGGTTGATCTTTGGAGTTCTATGCTTTCTAATCGGCATTTATCCCCAAAAACTTCTGCAGGCTACTACCGTATCACGTGGTGGCTGACTATGAAGCAGAGGAGGATGATAGAATCCTTGATTCTGACACGACTGGCCAGATGCTGTCTCGCTCCCAACAGTGGGACCACAATATTGCTGCCAAAGTTGCTGAGTTCACAGCCACATTTGAGAAACAGGCCCTTGCCTTCAATATAATTTCGCGTAAGCGAGCTCTAGGGGAATTCCGATCGGAGGAGAGATTGATGATTGAGCAGGCACTCCTACAAGAAGAGAGACGAGCCATGTTTGAATTGAGGGCAGAAATGGAGTCGAGGGAAAAGGCCGGACGAGAGGCTCATGAGGCAAAGTTGCGAATGGCAGCCATGGAGCAAGCTCGGGCCTGAGTCACATGCTCATGCAGAGATGATGGTGCGAGCCCCAATACGAGCGAGTGCACTTGGGTCTCAAGGCAGCGATATTCCTATAGGTGATGGAATGGGGGAGCAGGAACAGGGAGTCAACCCTGATGAAATGATGAATGGATGGGGAAACAATAATACACAGAGAGAAGAGAAAGAACCATCTGAAGACTTCTTGAATGATGAGGAGACAGAAAATGGAGATACAGGCATGCAAAATGAGTGGCGTGAAGTTGGTGAGTTTGATTTGAACACCAGATAAACAGCTGACCTGTAATGGGGCAGGGATTTTTATTTGAATGGGATGAATAGTCGTGATAGGGAAATCCATTCTTCATTTATGGGCACTCTTTGAGGAATACAAATTGAATGAATGTCTACTTGAAAATGATGATATTAATGTTTTGTGGCAATGGTGTATTATGTGTATGATTTGAATTTATACCCCACATTCGCTGGAAGGGAAGGGAAGGGAAGGTGCCAATATTGTTTGGTTTCAGAATTTGTATTCCACATTCGAGTTTGATTAGTGGCTAACCTAAATCTGCTCATGGATTTACATCAACTTGCAGTTCTTTGCATTATTTATTATTTTTTTGTATTCAGAGAAGTTGGCGTGTATAAAGTAGTAGATAAATACAAAAGTAAAATTGTTGAATTAAAAATTAGGGAAATTACAAATACACCCCCAGGACTTTGACTTGTTTTCAAACAATTCCCTCTTTAAAATGTAATGAGTGGGTCCTTGAGTCAACTTTCTGTACCAGCCATGACGGAAAATAGTAAAATTCCTAATGTACCCATACGTTGACAGACACCCTAAACTGACCTCAAAGGCCTCCCATGGGTATTGTGCATTGTTGAACCCACTCAACTACCCTAAACTGAGCTCAACCCTTGTCGATCTATGAAAATAGTTACATTAGTTGGTCCAGAACATTTTCTCAATTGCTTGTCATGTTGAAGAAGGAAGCATTGTCTATCGGCTTAGGTAAGTTTTCACCATCCTTTGGCTTGATTTGTAGTCATCTACATCAGTGTATTGTCACTAAACTGGTAATCTATCTCATTTATCATCTTCACCTTTCATTCTCATTGCTTCATTTGTGATGGTTTTTGTATTACTAAGTTGACAAGCAAAACCTTATCATCACATTTCATCAATTCCAACTCATTTGATATACATCGCATTCCAGGGTCATAGTTTTGCTCCCATGTGTGACCTGGTCACGGCCTGCGGTATAGTCTCATGTGAATTGTGATACACTAGGTTGTAGCCCTACCTTGGTAACAAGGGCTCTAGCGGATTAGAGGCTGGTGGGAGGGGCTCGGTATTGACTGACCAAGGAATCTCCTTATTAGGTACCTAGGCCAATGATGGTAGGACAGATGTAATGGTAAGCGCGAATGACGGGAACCCTAAACGTCATATATCCAAGGCACCTATAAATAACATCCTTTCCCAAACGGCAAAGGAGGACATTCCCCCACAGGAAAGGACTCTCTGGGCATTCCTCATTGCCATTACGAACAACCACTAATCTAATCATCATTCCTTATGACCTCTCATTCACCCTTCTCTCCATCGACCCTATGATCCCATACTATTTCTGAAACGACCCTAATGGAAATGTCTAGATGGAAGATTATACTTAGAGGGGGTGAATAGATCTACTTGAAAGTTTTGAATTTAATCTTGCTCAATTTAAATTCGATTTGAAACAAAATTAAATTTCGCTTTGATTATGTACTAGTTAGGGTTACATTGTACGTGAAATATAACCAAAGTAAAGAAAGCAGTAAAAACTTGCACACAGATTTTTGTTGACGAGGAAACCATCACATATCAATCATATATGTGTCGAAAAACTCTGGGTTGCTTACTTAGATACTCCAAATCTACTAGAAGAAATATCGAAAGATACAGACACAATATTCAAAAAAACAAACCCTAATACCTCAAGTTTGTTCACTATTTTGATAACTTTCTCAATCTCGTATCCACAAGCTTTCTTTGGTGTATCCACCGTCATGAATCCACGAACGGTACCCAAGCATAACTATGAATGCCCACTGTGAGTGCCATCGTCGAAAAAAATTCTTGTGTACCCTCCGAAAATAGAGGGAGCCCAACTGTCCCCTTCCCTAAAGGTGGAAAGGAATGCCACTATGAGAAAAATGAAAGTTGAAAGTTGGGAGTTGCTAGCATGTTTTGGGCTCATAAACAAATAAACCCGTTTCAACAGATTGTATACAAAGGAAAGAATGAAATAAGTAAATTACACCGTTGTGTTTCCTAGTTACATTTTAAAGAAACCCCTTGACATAGGTTACAATAAATAACGCACTAAAACTTACATAAGAAAAGAAATGTATTCAAGGGCTAAGGTACGGAGTGGGAAGGTAGGCAACCACCCTGCCCGATCCAAATAGATTGACCTCAAATTCCACTTGCAAGACTTATTCATTGTAAATGACATGGAAACATAAAGAAGAAATAAGTATAGAGAAACATGAATAGATAATCGAAATACCAAGAAATAACCAAAAGGTTCTTGAAGCCACCCCTCCAATCTACTTTTATAAAGAATGATAGCAGTCGATAGATTGGTATTCCATTCTATTAAGAGTGATAGAAGAGAATAGATCGGGTTTATGGGCTCATGTCACCTGCTTCCATCAATAGTGATGAAAAATGGTGAATCGGCCGATTAGACTAAAATAAAAGAACAAATAAAATACAATTGCATGAACAATGAAGTAAACAAAGGAAATGAAAAAAAGAAATTCAACTTGGGCTGTAGGCTTCCTACGTATCCATCCTAAGAGGAAATTAAAGTCACATAGTTCTCTAATTTTACCCTTTTTATCAAGAGTGATAGAAGAAGGAGATAAAGCAGCAATAACGGACTATTAAAGGTTTAGGACATACCTTGTTTAGTCTCAAAAAGTCAGACAACACTTCTACTAAGGATGCTTGACTCAGCATCGTGACTTGGGTAGGACTTCAGCTTCTTGTTGACTTGGGATCATCACTTCGATAGGGCTTCAACTTGCTTCTTGAGAGAGGACCGTCACTTCGGCAGGGCTTCGATCTTGAAAGGAAAAAAAGGCTTAAAGAGAGAGGACTCTAGCACTAGAATGGCAGCATAAGCTTGTAAAATTCTGGACCTCTAAAATGGTGACCAAATGTGTCTATTTATAGGCAAAAAGTGGAGATTCAATCCAAGGGCCTATAATCAACATCACAAATAGAGGGCTAGGATCATGTCTTGAGTGATAATTATGTGATTAAAATAAATAAAAAAAGAAAATCAAATAATTATCTAAAGCATGAATATCCTAATTAAATGAATTTAAAATGATTTTATAAAATTGTAAAAACCTATGAAATTAATGTCTACATGCTATACCAAATAAAATGCAAGAAAATTAAGAGTTTATTCCTAAATAAATTCTAAAAAGGGATAATTAAAAGGAATTTTCTAATCATCCAAACTTTATATATATATATATATATATATATATATATAAAATATGCACCTAAAATGGGTGGACCAATGAAGCAATTGTCTACAATGTGTAGCCAATCACAATCTGCCTAACATGCCATATAAGCTAATATGTGGATCAATAGGAATGAATGCATACCTAATGCACCTTTGGGAATTAAGAAAAAGAAAGAGTTTATTTCTAAATTACATCCAAAAACGTAAATATGTAGGTTCAATATATCTCCTCTAAAGGAAATATCTAGTAATTAGATCTATGAAAACTTTAAAAATGGAAAGTCTTAATTATGTCTAAATGAACAACTATCACTCAAGATTACCAAATTGCCCCCAATTTGGTAGAAAACAACAAGATTGACACAAGACATGAGAAGTGATCAAATTGCCCCTCAAGGCATGAACATATCCCCAATTTGTCACTAAAGGGCTAAAATTGCTAAATTACCCCCCAAAGGGTAAAATGATATAAAAATTACAAAAATGCCCCTCAAGAGTCCCATTGATGGTTGGATCGTGTCAAAATTATTAAAATGTCCTCAAAAGGGCAAAGTGGTGCCAAAATTACCGAAATGCTCTCCAATGGGCAAGAGAGTCCTACTAGAGGTGGGACTCTAGTGAAAAGAGTCCTAATAGAAGTAGGATTTTTGGCATAATTACCAAAATTCCCTTATGAATAGAAAACCTTTAGAAATTACTAGGAATACCCTTGAGGACAAAAAGGGTGTGCAAAATTATGAGAATGCCTTTGGGGGTCAAAAATGTGTAAAATGACCAAAATACCCCTAGGGACCAAATTGTGCGACAAACTACTAAAATACCTTAGATGGAAAATATCTTAGTAATTCATTAGAAATGACAAAACTACCCCTAGTCAAGGGATTTTCTTGAAATATGCAGTAAAAATGATTGGAATGGTCTTAGAATGGCATGAAATCATGATTTTGCCCTTATACAATCAAGGGTCACAAAATGAGGTGTCTATACCCACACAAACTCGAACTCTTCCAATTACACTAATCCAAAAATCCACTAGATTGTACTAAACCGATGATTTCAATGAAATATGGATCAAGTTCTTATATGTTAAGGCAAGTGATTAATCATGAAAAACATGCAAACTTTTTGGTATGAGATGTAAGGTCTTGTAGGTAACAAGCACAATTCTGTTATGAAGAATTTCTTAATTGAACTTGAGGAACGAAGGGAGCCTGGTATACTTACTATGCTCCGACCCATAATGAAATGGGAAGATATGGACTTGAAATCAAGCAAAAGATACTTGCTTAAAAAATCAAGCCAAGTAAGACATAAGAGATTTATTAGCTCACCAAGTAAGCACATGACCATGAATTTTCAGGGGGAGGCAAATGAAAAGTTTCTTTTGTATTAAGAAAAACTTAACGCAAGGAAATCATGAGAATAACTAGCCCTAACTTAGGGATACTTACAAATTTAAGTATTTAGGTCTCATAGATAGAATCTGTGAAAGATAACTACTGTCAACTAACACTGCCAAAGGAAATGTTATAGAAGATTATGATTATAAAAGAAAAAAATAAGAAAGACTGCCATGTGATTGATTACTTTTCAATTCTAATGAGATTTGAGGATCGAATAAGAGTAAGGCCCATCATCGAGCAATACGCAAGTAAGCTAGTCGTGCAGTAATGACAAGTAAAAGACCAATGAATCTAAAGAACCCTGGGAGTTGATATAGACCAAACAGCTAAGGAAACGACTGATGATAGTAAAAGTCATAAAAACTTAAGACTATAATTGAAAACCCATGATGAACTAAGCTTAACCTCAAACAAAAAGGCACTTGCAAAGCAACTAATGATAGAATTGGAAAGATTAGTAAAAATTGGGTATTTCTATACCCCAAGAACCCTCCCGTAAGTTCACTTAGACTTAAAGAAGTAAGAAGCTAAGCATAACACTATGCTTTATCTCAAAAGACAAAGAGAAAGGCACAAATACGTAAAGATTAAGACAACGATAAGCAAGAAATGGAGGAACTAATTTCCTTAAATCCTTCAAACCTATGAGATGCGTACACATGGAAATAAGTAAAGTATAGCAAAGGGGCACAATGCCAATAAGTCAACCCCAGAAAACATACATAAAGAGGATTGGCTTACCTTTAGTAAAAGTAGCTTATGAAATAGATCCATGTATAAGAATGCCAAGATACGTAAGGGAATGAGACTAAGTTACCTATGCTCTAAGGAAGCCTAAAACACTAAAGGACACTCGAGTAAATTAGCCTCGAGACTAAAATATTTCCTATGACATAAAGATAAGATGAAATGTTTAAAAAATCACGGATAGAGTTAAATAGACAACAATTACCTAAGGAAATGATATTGTGGGTTACACGACCGAAACTGCAAAGTGAATCCAAAAAGGGATTCACAGCCGAAAAAAGAAATTAGGAAGAACTACTCAAAGAATTCGTCCTTAAAACAAAATAGAGTATCGATATAGGCAAGTTAAATGTTTCTTGATCAATGGAAAGATAATAGTCCAACCACCAGTTGGTTTTCAAGGACTACCACACAGAGCGATCAGGAACTCGACAACCTTAAATAGTAAAGTGATCATAACTTACTCCCTAGAAGTAAATGTAATGACTAAAAACGAAGCCTAATGAAGTATGGGTTAAACGAAACAATTAGAACAATGAAGAAATGATTTGAAATAAGATGTGAAAGACGTAACAATTCACGACCATAGATTTCAAGATTGGCGGAAAGAATATTGAAAATACTAATCTAGCATTAGTGAGACCGTGACCCAGAAATTCAAACGTTCAGTAAGAATTAGAAAGTCAAGTCCTTGACTTTCAAAGCTACTATTGGATGGGTTAGTAAAACTATAAAAGAAGACAAGTGTGTTTAAAAGAATTCTTATCAAACACACAATTTCCCAGCACCAATAGTAAACCCAAATGACCAGATAAACAGACTGGCAAAATGAGTTAAGTATGAAAAAGATATCACAAACTTCGATAAGAGTATGGACCAGGTCAACTAAGAGGAGACCTAATTCCTAATGAAACCAGACCAGATTGCATTTAAGAAAAATTTTACAAACACAGATTTCCGCTGCACGATTAGTATAACTGAATGCCATTTATTTGGACATGTTAAGAGGCCTTCGAGTATACATATCATCAATACGCTACAAAAAGTTAGTGTATTGGCGAGGTGCCTAACTGGCCGGTCATTATCCTTAATTTTCATTGGGTGGGTTCTAGGATATGACAAGAGAAGAATCAAAATCAAAGAGAAGAAAACTCTTTGCCCCATGTGAAGGAAATAATTTCAATGCAAGGAAGTGAAAAACAATCATCAATGAAGAATCGAAATCAAAAGAAAAGAAAGTATTTGCCTCATCAAAGAAACAATTTCCAAGCAAGGAAGCAAAAAAAAAAAATAATCGTCAGAGGAAAAAGCAAAAACAAAGAAAAGAAAGTCCTTGCCTCATCAAAAGAGACATTTTCCAATCAAGGAGGCAAAAAAAAGAGAAAATCAACAATTTTATGCTTCAAGGGGCTCCAACAAGAACCCAACGAACTACGTTAGACTTGATTCTCCAAAGTGGAGGTATATAGGAAACCTAAGAAGTCACTTTAGGTTCAGTCACATGAATATCAAAAAGACGCCCATAAGGGGCTTGGTCCAGACATATATCAAGAAGGTGCATACAAGGAGCTTGGTATCGTGAACATGAGGGGTTTTAAGCCTTACATCATTTCATTTCATTAACCTTACCCTGGCCTATGTTTCATCCTTAATACTAAGACCACCTTGAGGTCTTGCTTGCTTAAGGGAATCATCACATTTCAACTGAGTACTCTTTCATAAGGTCCTAAAAAAATAGATAGGTTATGTAACAAAAAGTTTTAGATAATGGGTTTATTTCTTACGTATTTGCACCACATTACTTCTTCATTTCTTACCCACTTTCCAAAGTAACTCATCAAGAGGCTTCCTCCCTACTTGTTTACATCAAATTTCTTGAGGCAACTCACCATTGCTTCACGATGGGCTCTCTTATGCCTTATTTATCCTAAGAGCTACATTCACTTTACCAGATCATTCAATTTACTCTAATCGAGGGGCTCCTCCATGCCAATATGAGAACCATCTTTTATCTAAAAAGTTTCCATTTCACATTTTTCATTGCCTTAATAACTTCGCCCGCGTCTTGTGTAAAGTTTTCCATCACTCTTGCTCGTCTAATATCTCTTTCATTCAATGAATCCATCCCAATATGCTTAGTCAAACACACAGTCTTTTGTGAAAATCAATGATTCTCATTTTTCAAATAATTAGACTAAATCATGTTCAAAAAAATTCTTCAAGTTTTTCAAGGAATCGCCCAAATCATTTGGAAAGAGAATTTTCTTCAAATGAAAAAAAAACCTTTTAAAAAATGGCACGAACATGTTTTCACAACATTTCAAGAACGTTTCACTCCTATCTCAGTTGAGTGCATCTCCTCCACTCATATCTAAGTTGAGTGCATTTCGTTCACTACTATCTAAGTTGAGTTCACTTCTTTCACTCCTATCATTGTGAGTATATTCTTTTAACTCCACTCTTATCTAAGTTGAGTTCACTTCTTTCACTCATGTCATAGTAAGTACATTATTTTAACTCCACTTCTATCTAAGTTGAGTTCACTTCTTTCATTCTTATCATAGTGAGTATATTCTCTTCACTCCTATCATAGTGAGTGCACTTCTTTCACTCCTATCTAAGATTAAGTACATTCCCTTCACCCCTATCTAAGTTGAGTATACTTTTTTCACTCCTATTGAGTAGTCATCTTTGTGGATACCTCTTTTTACTCCTATCTAAGTTGAGTAACTTTCATACTTCCCTATATGAGGTGATAGTTTTTCATCAAGATAATTTCTTTATAACTATCTTAGTGAAATACATTTCTATACTCCTATATAAGTTGAGTTCAGCCTCGCTCTGCCTAAATCAAGGTCACTTTTTGTATATTTTGTCTTTCTTTCCTAAGGAAAACATTTCTTTTACTTTATTCTTAACTAGATAAATGCGTCTCCTTTCAAAGTTGAGTACACTTCTTGTTCTCCTATCTTAAGTAAGATCAAATGGCCTGAATTTCAACCACATCCATTCCTATGGAGCTAATTTGATTTCAAACTCATCATTCTCTTTAGTAGATCTGGTTGGTTCAATCCTCAAAGAAACCGCTATCATGCCAAATTTTCCCATTGGAATCAATCTCAATTATCTCTTCAACAACTCATAATCGCCAAGTTCCAAAGAACTAGCTTGATCTCCTCTCCCCACCAAGTCATAACCATTAAGTCATCTCCATAACTCAGTGCTTCCCCAATAGAGTTAAGTCATTTTACTTACTCTTCCCCATAGAGTCTCACAAAATTCAATCATTCTAGTGGACATAACCTAAGTCATCTCCCCACTAAGTCATAATTTGATACAAAATAATTTCCCCATAGATTTCAAACCCCCATAAGAACAGTCTGAAATCATTCCTATATTTAAGAACCTATCGAGATTGAGTTCCCTTTTAGGTAAGCCGTCTATTGCAATATCTTAGAATCTGTCAAGATAGCCTTCCTTTCGGAGAATTCGTCTATCACAATATTTCATCAAGCCTACTGGGATCTCATTTCCCTCTAGGTAAAACGTCTGTGGACGTAATCCATTTAGGCAATTCATCCACCAAGGATATAATCCATCTAGGCATGCCATCCACTGAGGACGTAATCCATCTAGGCAAGTCGTCCACTAAAGACGTAATCCATCTAGGTAAAACGTTTAAGGACATCACCAATCTAGGTAAACATTTCGAGGATGTCACCTATCCAGGAAAAATGTCTAAGGACGTTAACCTATCTCATAAAAGACATAACCTCATGAAAGATTTATTAGGATCAAATTTCATTCTAAGTGAAGTGTTTGAGGACGCAATTTCATAAAACTTGTCAGGATAGCCTTCCTTTTCGGTCTCCTTTTCCATCATTCACGAACTATGTACGATCTGATTCACCTCAAAATGATAAGTAGGAATCTCATATAGAATGAGTCTAACCACGTGAATTCCACAATCAAAATCCCAAAATGGGCATCATTTTATAGCGTTGGCATTCGCTTGCTTGCAAGCTCCGCCAACAAGGGGCTATCTGTAGACACGTCATTTTGAGACCATTGATTGAATAAAGTTGAGTTTTTCTATTCCTGGGAAGTTACAACAATATGTCCCATCTAGGGCTATTTTAGTAATTCTATCATTTCGCCCATATAGGGCATTTTGTCATTTTGCCTATAAAGGGCATTTTCAATATTTTGGTCATTTTGTTCATAGAGGACATTTTTGGTCATTCACCCATAGAGGGCATTTTCGTTATTTTTCCCATAGAGGAAATTTTTGACATTATGGTCATTTTTTTCATAGAGGATATTTTTTTTTATCATTTTGCCCATAGAGGGCATTTTTGTCATTTTGCCCACAGAAGGAATTTTTGACATTTTGTCCATAGAGGACATTTTGGTCATTTTGCCCATAGAGGGCATTTCTGTCATTTATCCATAGAAGGTATTTTTGACATTTTGCTCATTTTGTCCATAGAGTGTATTTTGGTCATTTCACTTATAGATGGCATTTCTATCATTTTGCCCATAGAGGGTATTTTCGATATTTTGGTCATTATGCCAACTAAGGGAATTTTAGTAATTTCTAGTGTTTCCCTACCTATTAGGGATAGTTTGGTAAATACTAGAGGTTTCTCACATTCTAAGGTTGTTTTTGTAATATTAGTGGTATTTTTCCATTTAGAGGGCACTTTGGTAATTATAGAACGTTTCTATCCCATATAGGTTATTTTGGTCATTCATGGGCATGCATGTAATTTTTATGTCATTTTACCAATATAGGGTTAATTTGGTAATTTTAGCATTTAGGGACAATTTTGACTTTTTTATGCCTTAGTGGCATTTTTGTAATTTTCTTGTCCCTAAATTCTCCACCGAATTAGAGGCGATATAATAAATATAGGTTTGTTCACGAAATAGTTGCAAATTTTCCTTCTTTCCTTATCCTAAGGGATTTGCCTTAGATTTGTGCACCAAATACTTGCCAATTTCCCTTCTTTCCTTTTTCCAAAGGATTTTTTCTAGATTTGTGCACAAAATAATATCTATATATAATTGCTTGCTCATTAAGCATTCAATCTTGACCATGCATCCATAGGATTCATTATGAGTCATTCGATCAAACCTCCTTACTTTTTCCCCATAAATATATCTCATTGGCCACCATTATTCCAAGGAGGGAAACTAACAGAAAAATTAGTAGCCAGATGCTATTGTAATAATTCTCTCTTTCCCATATTTCTTCTTCCATATTATTTGAACCCTTGTTCTAAACAAGTAATGGTTCTAATCCATGGAAGAATAAGTTCTACACCATTGAAGATCCAATCTAAGGAGTTCAAACTCAAAACTTGTCTGGTTCAACACAATCAATCAGGTACGCTCTCTAAAACCTTACTGTTTTCTCATTTTTCTAATTCAATTCATTCTATCACTCTTGAAAGAATAAATTAAATTAGAGAACTATGTTGGCTCTGATTCCATTATCTAAATGGATACGTAGGACGCCTCATGGGCCTGAGTTTACCTTTTCCCTTAATCTAATCTAATTTACTTTATGTCTTTTTTTCTTATTTTATTCATGTCAATCTCTACTTCTACTTTTTCTTTTGGTTTATTTACTTTATGTATTCCATTTATTTTATTCGTTTATGTCATTATTATCATTATCTCTGAATATTCGTTCTTTCTCTTGTTTATGTCATAGAATATAAGCATTGTGGATGAACACTTGAGGCCAGTCCGTTCGAACTAGGCCGGATGGGTGCCTAATGCCATCCCATTTCGTACCTTAGCTCTCGGATTCAGAATTCTTTGGTTCATTGTAGATTAGTTTTGCTTTACTTTATTTTAACCCATGTCAAAGGGTTTAGAATGTAAACAGGACCAAAGCATTGTAATTTCAGTTTTTTTTGCTATTTTTTTACATTTCCATAGGTTATATTAGGTTTGCTTGTTATTTAGCCTAAAACAAGCTGACGACTCCTTTGTATATTCATTGTACACTTCAATCCGAAAAGAGGGTGTGTTCTTCTCCTCCCTCGAGGGAGCGGACTTTAAAAGTCGAGGTTGTTGGACTCCGCTTCCGACGCCTACGCTCACAACACATTTTTTAAAGGAAAAGGTCACTCATTCAACTAGTTTGATCAATGGAAAAATAAGCCTTAAGAATCAGTCGACTCGTTCCATGAATTGGTCTACTGGTTTGGACAATGAATGTCTTCTTGCTTATTTTTCTTAGTGTCTTGTTATCAAAACCTTTTGGTCTTTCAAAACCTAAGTTATGGCAATTGTTTTGTTTTGGAAAATCATTCGAGGTTAGTTCTTAGTTGATCATTTTAAATAGTTAGAGCTTACGACCAATGATTAATCTAATCCTAAATCACTCAAAACCCAAAACAAGGAAAATAAAAAGTCTTTACTCGACTTGTCTTGAGTCCTTGGGCTTAAGTGTGTCCATTTGCTTGATTCATCATGAGAGCATTCTACTTGATTTGATTCATGCCTTGAAGCATGTTCTTGAGTGGAATCCTTTAGCTTGATAGACTTCTTCATTTCTTGGTTAACAATTTTCTTTAACCTAGATGACCTATTTGCATTGCCACTTAGATAAAACATTAGTCCACTTGTATAATGCTTTGTTATCAGCAAAATTACTAAGATTCCCTTGGTTGAAAAGCTTTAGGGCTAACAAAACTAATAAAAAAAACCACTGAAGGAGTCGCCAAAGTTAAGAGAGATCACCATAAACTCCGAGGGTTTCCTCCGCCCCAACTGATTCCATTCCAAGGTTCCTAAAATGGGCAATGCCTGGAAGTCAAATATCCCTAACATTATCGATGTTAGCCCAAGGCGGTGACTAGACGACCATCGTGAGGCATCCGCTCGAAAGTGAAGTCCACGAGCCAATAGTTGGGGTACGCTCTAAGGATGCGACGTACTCTAACCCTGCGGTTGTGGTGATCTTCCAAGTCGAGATATGTCATAACCTTGGGACGCAGTGTTCAGATGCCACACTTTATCCCACGGTCATGGTCTTGCTCCCACAAGAGACTTGGTCATTACCCACAGTGCAGTCTGGTGCAAACTGTGATACACCAAGCTGCAACACCTACCTTAGGAGCTAGGGTTCAAGTGAATAGGAGGCTGGTAAGAGGGGTTCGGTATTGAGTGACCAAGGAATCTCCTTATCAGATATCTAGGCCAATGAGGGAAAATAGACGTCATGGCAAGCGCGAATGACGGGAACCCTAAATGATGTACACTCGAAGAGCCTATAAATAGCACCATTGCCCAAATGGGAAAGGAAGAACATTCTTCCATAGAAAATTACCCGGGCCATTCCTCACGGCCATAACAGACAACTGCTAACCTGACCCTCATTCCTTCTGACCTCTCACTTACCATTTTCTCCACTAACCTTATGCTCTTATACAATTCTTGTCTCCTCTTTGGTCATTCTGGGATGAGGCTTCTGTTAGAATATGCTGCTAGGATATTTCACATAATAAGAATATTCCTTGTAATATTCCTAGTCTATTTTTGTAAATCTTTATATATCTTGTATTATAAATACATAGATTAGAGAAGAGAATAATAGCTCACTCTAATTCTTTTCTCCTTAAACAACTCTCTCCTTCTTCTATTTTTCTATCATATTTTCCTGTCATCCTTTCAATAAAACCTTAACAATACATAGGGTTCAATTTTAACTTGGTATCAAAGCGATCCAAATACAACTCGGAAGTCACCAGAATAATCAAACGCAGCCATAGAGCCGCCACAAAGCCACTGACGTCAGCGTCCATACGCTAACATCATTACTGATATCAGCACTGTATGGTCAGAAGTCACTTTTTCTTTCATGGATTGGCTTGAAATTCCATGGTAGGATTTATGGTGATTTTTGCCAAATTTCTTGGAACCATTTGATGGGTGTTTTCAATTTTTGAAAGTTTTTCAGAAAAATGCCATTTTTTGGTCGATCTGCTATTTTGCCCTCTTAGAGAGGCTAAAAATGGTTGGGTCTTCTGCCATTGGGTTCCTCTAGGGCTGAGAGAGGAGCAACTAAAGTCTCGTTGCATTCCAACTCGATTTGGTTGGATTATTTTTACTTTCGACCTGTTAGCAACTCTCTTGTACATGTTTTTTTTCTCTATTCCTGATCCACTTTAGCCCTATTTCCGCTATTAGAAGGACAATATTGGTCTAAAACCCAATTTGGTTAGAGTTTTTTGGATTCAAACATCTCGGCCTGCTCTAGAAGTACTTCTTGTGCGTGTTTTTTTGGTGTTCCTGTTTCTACTGCAAGTGTGTTGCTGCTTCTGATTTATTTCATCCCTGTTTCAATTTTTTGGAGGCAAAGATTGGTCTGGATCGGTTCGAAATACACTGTCCTTGTTATATTTTGTGATCGGGCTTTACTAAAATTTGACAATAACAGACAAAGAGCCAGAGAAGCCCGAAAAAGGCTTTGGTTCAACCAGTAGTAGAGGAGATGGGCTAAGTTGTATTGGGGCCCTTGATGGAAACCTAACACTTCACATTAGCCCAATGAAACTGGATGGGAATAGTTACTTCTCATGGTCACGTGCTTGTCTATTGTCCATTGATGCAGCCAACTTATATGATTATGTCACTGGGACATTCAAAGAACCAGGATCTATAGATCCAACACTTAAGCAGTGGTGCTCGGGTAATTCCCTTGTAATGTCGTGGCTTCTCAACTCCATGCAAGCACATATCAACCTGTAGTTTTCTCTTTCTAAAGACCGTATATAAGATTTGGACTGCTGTCGCACAAATTTACTCACAGTTTGGTAATGTTGCTCAAATCTATGACCTTTGTAAGTGTGTTCATGACAGAAAAACAAAAAGATTTAAGTGTGGCTGAGTATTATGATAATCTCAATGGCCTTTGGCAAGAATTGGATCACTATCAAAATTTTCAGGCCAGATGTCCAAAGGATAATATCATGTTTCAATAGCTAAAGAAGAAGGAACGAATGTATGATTTCTTGGCAGGCCTTAATGATGAGTATGATCAGTCTCGAGGTCAAGTGTTTGGATGTGATCCTTTTCTTACTCTGCGATAGACATATGTTTTTATACAACAGGAGGAGAGTAAGAGGGGTGTTATGCTTCATACACCCACACAGGACTGATCTTCTTTAGCTACCTTTCCTCAGAACGATTTCAAAACACCATAGCCTCGTGTTAAGAACAAAGGTGGCAATTCTGAGAAGGGCCCAATGAAGTGTGACTACTGCGGCAAAAGATAGCATACCTAGGATAATTGCTGGAAGCTTCATGGTCGTCCAAATACAGGACGAGGTGGTGGAAAAATGGCATTTGGTAGGTCACATGCTCACTTGAAAAAGACTTCAGACACCCATGCTAGCACTAACGATGTTGATCATCTCACATCAGATGAACTATAGGTGTTTAGACGTATGATGGCTTGGTTTGACTCATCCACCTCTGGTTTTACCACTACGTCATCAATCGTATGCCACCTTAGACTACTGTTTTTGGTTTTTTTGGGGTGATGCTATCCTGACTGCTGCCTATCTTATCAACCGCATGCCACTTCAAACTTTGGGTTTTCAAAAACCCTTTGCATTGCTTCCTAGGATCCCCACCGGTTACTTCATTCCTTCCCAAATCTTTGGATGTGTCTACTTTGTTCAAGACCACCGGAATACTACAAGCAAACTTGATCCCAGAGCCTTGCAATATGTCTTTATTGGTTATTCTCCTACTCAAAAAGGCTATAACTGCTACCACCTATCGACTCGGAAGGTGTTTGTCAGTATAGATGTTACCTTTTATAAGACAAAGTCTTTTTACTCCATTCCCCGGCCATCTCTTCACGGGGAGTAGGATTAAGAAAGGACTTTCCCAACTCAAGAAAATATGTTCTTTCAATGGACTTCTCTTCAAAATCGACATCACTGACTCCAGCTCATTTAGCCACATCATCAGGTGATGAAATCTCTAATACATCTCCTATAAGTACTTTTGCTCACTTTGATGATACTAATATTTCTGTTGCTCTTCGTAAGGGAGTTCAAACTTGTACCTAACATCCAATATCTAAATTTGTGTCTTATGACTCCTTATCCACTTCATATCGTGCTTTCATCTCTTCTCTAGCTTCTGTATCTGTTCCCCAAGGGGTGGAAAAAGCTCTAATCGATCCCAAATGAAAAGCAGCCATGGATGAGGAAATGGAAGCTCTAGGGAAAAATGAAACTTGGAAATTGGTCTATATTTTAAATAGAAAGAAGCCAATTGGTTGCAAATGGGTCTTCATAGTCAAGTAGAAAGCATATGGCACTGTTGACAAATATAAGGCTCGGCTAGTTGCCAAAGGGTTTCCCAAACTTATGGCATAGACTACCAAGAGACCTTTGCTCCAGTGGCCAAGATGAATTCCATCAGGACTTTACTTTTAGTAGCAAAGAATTTAGGATAGACATTGCAATAATTAGATGTAAAGAATGCTTTCCTCTATGAAAATCTTGATGATGAGGTGTACATAGAGGTTCCTCCAGGTTATACTACCAAGACAATAGATGGGAAGGTCTACAAATTGAATAAGGCTCTATACGGGCTTAAGCAATCTCTAATAGATTGGTTTGACAGGTTATATAAGGCTATGGTAAAGTTTGGTTATAGATCTAGCCATGCAGATCATACCATGTTCACTAAAAGGGTAGATGGTAAGATCACCATTCTTATTGTCTACGTAGATGATATAATTGTGACAGGGAATGATTCTACAGAGATAACAGGACTGAAGAATTATCTAGCCAACAAATTTGAAATCAAAGACCTAGGAAACCTACGATATTTCCTCATAATCGAAGTTGCCAAATCAGATAAAAGGATCTTCATCTGCCAAAGTAAGTATATCCTTGATTTGCTAAAGGAAACATAGATGTTGGGATGCAAACTAGCAGATATTCCCATGGAAACTAATCATCGACTGAGTGGTAATAAGGGAGATCCTGTGGATAATAGAGGATATCAGAGATTGGTAGGAAGACTAATATACCTCTCTCACATATGTCCTGATATAGCATATGCAGTAGGAGTGACTAGCCAGTTTGTGCATGATCCTAGAGTTCAACACTTAGAGGTAGTGTACTGTATTCTGAGATATCTCAAGTCTACTCCAGGAAAGGGGATTTTGTTTTCATACCACAATCATCTGAAACTAGAAGTGTTCACAAATACATATTGGGCAAGCTCTATAGATGATAGACAGTCTACTTCAGGTTACTATACCTTCTTAGGAGGTAATCTGATTACTTGGAGGAGTAAGAAACAACAGGTGGTAGCTAGGTTTAGCGCCGAGGCCGAATATAGAGCTATAGCAAATGGAGTTTGTGAACTTATGTGGCTTCAAACACTTATGAGTGACCTGGGAGTGCTGCTAGATAAGCCCATAAAGTTGTACTGTGATAACAAGGCAGCCATTAACATTGCACATAACCTGGTTTAGCATGATCACAAAAAACATATTGAGATTGATAGACATTTTATTAAAGAGAAGTGAAATCAAGGGTTAATTTGCATGCCTTTTGTGACTTTAGGGGAACAGTTGGTAGATATTTTTACTAATGGACTTTGCAGTAGAATGTTTCATCCAATTACGAGCAAGTTGGGCATGAGGGATATATATATATATATATATATATATGCATCAACTTGAGGGGGAGTGTTAGAATATGCTATTAGGATATTTTACAGAATAAGTATATTCCCTATAATACATAGATTAGAGAAGAGAATAATAACTCTCTATAATTCTTTTCTCCCTAAACAACTCTTTCCCACTTTTATTTATCTGTCATATTTTCCTATCATTCTTTCAATAAAACCCTAACAATACCTAGTGTTCAATTTCTACTGCTTCTAGCAACCCCCATCTTTCACTCACAATGTCATGACTTTACTAGGGATTGCAGCACTCTTAAGATGGCACCAAAGAGAGCTCGAAACCAAGGTAGACCTCCCTCCAAGTGCCACCAACAGCTCGAGAAGCCCTGCTACAACGGTCGAACTTGTTGCAACTATTATCCCAAGACCATATGTTAGCCTATTCCTCCATAAGGCTATGCTGAAGATGCAAGACACTCATGAGAGGATCCTAGCAAACTTGATGCAACGACCTCAGTCCCAATCACTACCTCAAGTTGTGTCTGTAGGTGTACCTGTTCCACCTTAGGGCGCTAGTTTCCTAGACTCGCTTGTAGACTATCACGACCACTAGTACAATGCCTGATGACAACCCAGTAATGACCCCAACTACCACCCCAAACACTACTTTGAATCCCGTCATAAACCTTAGAGTAAGCACTCACCCCATTCCCATAGAAGTACTATACGTGGTTGCGTTCACAACCACAGAACAGGTATATTCTCTCTTGCAAATAGAAAGGAGTAACCCCATGTCCTTGCTAGTGTTCGACCTACGACCACCCTGTAACACCCCAGCCCCGATTTATTAATAATTAGTTCGCTAATTATTAATTAGAAACATCATAAAAAATAATTAAGAAAATTAATCGAGAATTTCTCGATGGTAACGATAGGCCAATAAAATAATTAAATACATCAAAAAGGGAAAGATGTAATACCCCGAACCTAGTTTTACTATTTAATTAATGTAATGAAGTCTTTTTGGAATCTAATGTATTTATTTAGCTGTTTTAGCTTTATTTTAACACTATTAAAACTCGAATTAGCTAACTACAAAAATCACAAAGAAATAATAACCAACGTAAGACTTAGGACATCGAAGCTAACCAAAATAGGAAATCACCAGAAGAAACCGCTCCGTAAAAAGAGCAATAGAAAAGGAATTATTAAGGAAATAGCTAAAACGAAAAATTGCGCCAGCCAAACGAGGCATAAGTACAAAATAGAGGAAAAATGCCAAAAGTGAGGTCAAGGGGATTTTGAACCCTTGACCCAAAATGAGCAAGAAACTTATTCCCAAAAAACTTTACCACTTGGCCACAAGAACTTTTGTGCTTTATTATACAAAAGATATATATATATATATATATATATATATATTATATAAGGTCTAAATTCTAAATATAAAAAATGAGGTGGCAGCCTCTCATTAGACCACCACCCCCACCAATTAGAATACATGTAGATTTTATGCTTATATATATATATATATATCTATACACCTAAACTATGATCTATAGGTTATGAGTGCATAGACTAGGGGAAAAAGTGGGAGGGAGTTGCGTTTGAGCTGAAGACAATAAGTGTGCCGTCTATGGAATGTGTGTTGTGCAGACCAATGTGCATGAGGACCTATGTTTGATGATGGTGTTGGGTTTATAAGAGTGTAAGTGTGTGCATATGAGTTTCGGCTAGAGAGAGAGTGTGAGATAGAGAGAGGTTTGTGAAAATACACTAAGTGTTATGTGCTGAATATTCAAATAGTGTGTGTGTGCGTGCATGAGTGAAATTGTGTGAGGAAGACATTGTGTGTGAGAGGGAGTGTAAGTACAAGTGTGTGTGTGTGTGTGTGTGCTTGTGTGTGATTGTAATCACTTGGAAGTGTACAAAAAGGAGAAGGAAGGATTGGTTGTACCTGCAAGGTTACATCAAAACAAGAGTCCTAATTGTGAGCCTAGGGGGAAGAAGGGAATCAATTAAAGGTATAGGGCACCACAGTTTTCTTTTAGTTTTCTTTTCTTTTTTCTCTATACTGTTTCAGTTTATTGAGTTATAAGTGCATGCATGTAACTAGAAATATTAAGGGTAAGAGAATAAGAGAAAATGGGCTAAGTTTGAGCCATTCTTGGGCACTAGGCCATGAGAAACCGAGAGTGACAATTTTACTTTTTTTGAAGACCAACCTTAAGCTTGATTTAAGGAGTTTAGACGTAAAGAACATAACAAATGGAGTCCAACGCAAGTTAAATGGACCAAAATGGTCCAAAAATGGGCGAGAAAATGGCAGTTGTAGGTGCAGCTGACCAAAAAGAATATGTAATACCCAAAAAATCCGACATGTCGTAGACTGTACTCAAATTAATAAAAATTTGGTTATGTTAGGTAATAATCAATATAGCCTCAAATATGATAAGCCATAATGGGATTTAATGCCTTCAGATACTAAATGAATATGCTAGAAAAATAATTAACTCGAGGTAGATAAATGAGGCCAATACGCATAATTAATTATAACAATTATGTGAAAATAAATGAGGCATTAACAAGGATCCAATGTTGGCAAAAATTAATTTCTGGCTTTATCGGCGTATTCATGGGATAAAATATTAAACCAATACAGCAAAAATAATCACGATACCGAGTCCTCATAAATAAAATATTGATATGGTAAAATATAAAATATGAAGATATATATATATATATATATATATATATATAAGTGGGAAGATGCCAATGGAAGCTCCTAGATATGCATAAGCCAAAAAAAAAAAAAAAAAGAGAAAAGAAGAACAGGAGCAGCCGAAGCTGCTAGAAAAATTGGGGCTCATGTATACATATATGAATTGCTTGGAGAAGAATCTAGAAGTCTGGAGAAGAATAAGAACAGAGAGAGAAAAATAGAAAGGGAGTGAAATCGTGTGCAACGGGGGACTTCCGTTCGACCAGTTCTAATCGTCGAGTGATGGAGCTATCATCAACGCGATCCGTAATGGGTTGTTCAAATTGGTGCGGTTGACGATATAGAGAGGCTTGGATCAGGGATCGAATTTGGTTATTGGGTGAGTATGGTTTGAGCAATGGAGTTTCGATGAGAAGGTGCAGTAGGTTATTGTTGTTGTGTGTGTGTATGCATGTAACGGTGCAACAGGGGGTAAATATATGTGTATATGTGTGATGTGCAGGAGGAATATGTGTGTGCGTGGTGGCCAGGTGCTGCGGCTAATCAGGAACAGAGATGATGCTTTTGATTGAGTAGCTCAATTTGTTTGTGGGTCAAATTGAGAGAGAAATCTGATACGTGATTGGGTTTGGGAATGAGACGGCAGTAGCGGTGCAGGGGAAGACTGATTCAGCCGGTTAGAGGAGCTGCCGTTGGATGCTGCAGAACCGGGATTATTGGAGCAATGGCATGCAGCAACAGGAGTATGTGTAAATATTTATGTATTTGTATGTTGTGTAATTGTGAGTTGGGATTGTGGTGATTTTGGCACAGCAAGGGAATTATACTGGCTGTAGCGGTGCAGAGAAGGGGACGGCAATGATTGAATTGGGTAGTAGTCGCTACGGGGCTGAACCACGTTGGGTCAAGAGGTGTTGTTTTTGTACAGCTTGTTGGTTTGTGACTGCTGTGATGAATTGAAGGGTTTAAGTGTGATTGATGCTTGGTGTTAGATGGTTTGAGCTTCAATTTCAAATAGCTGGTGAGTGTGGGTACTGCAGGAGTACGGCAGCACCTGCTGTTCAAGATGGGCTGAGTTTAGTGAGAATTTAAATACTGGTCTTGTTGATGTAATTTTGGAGTGGATTTGTTGATCAAGTTTTACGGCTGGTGTTCATGGGTTGAAATAGTGGCTTGAAAAGGGCAGATTGTGATTAGAATTGGATGGATGATTGAGGGGACTGATTCACATAAGGAGGTTGCTGGTATTGCAACCTGGTTGGAAAAGTTACAGTTGGAAGATGGCTCACTCAATTTCAAAGTAGAGAAGTTATTGTCCGTTCATCTAGAGGGTTAACTGAGCCTGGAACTTTATTCAAAACTTAATAGCCATCCTTCGGGATGTTGTTATTTGTTATGATTGCACGGTGAGAGATGTTACGGAAAGAGAGAGATCAGTAACTGGAATTCTGATTCCGGGGTTGCCAAACGAATCCGATAGTACCAACATCAGGTAATTACTTCTCTGCTCCTGTACTAATATTTGTCAATTAAATGTTAAATTGCAGTTTGCCATGATCCTTAACAAATGTGATATCTTTTATGGTTTTGGGGTTACTAGTCAATGATGAAAAATTTAGTTTTGTGCCTAGTTATAATGCCTCGCGTAAAGATTAAATGGGTGCTTGATAGGTAACGATAGAGTCCAAACGACTTATATCATAACCCCGATAGCTACTAAGCTTAATTAAGGAATATAATAGTCTTTGTTGAAACCTAGTGAGAAGATAGCAGGTCATTAGACTATCTTAGGCGATCCGATAGACGCCTAAGGTGATGAATAATATATGAATGGTTAAATTCTGATCTGTCTGTAATTAATGATGATTATTCAGGATGATGGTTATTGAGGATATGCATGGAGGTACCTAACGCATCTGAGGGATATATGTGAATGGAGATAAGCATAAGTTTGTGAGTAACTCGGACTCTTGACTTGGCGTATATTTTCTGTATTACTTTAACTTATATACTGAACTGCTTTATATGCTGAACTGTTTATACACTGAACTATTTTAAATGCATATGCTTTCATGCATACCTCTTGATCTGCATTACTTATGGCATGATTTTGTTCTATCTTGCCTTCTGATATATCCTGTTGATTCTGTTGAAGTCTGTTGTTCTGTTACCTGTCCTTTGGAGTCTGTTTGATTCTGTTTGTCATGTTGAGTCTTATCTGGGGCCTACTACGGGATTGAGTATATCAGTAGATGGATAGCTGACTCTGTGGGACGCCCAGAACTCAGCATCCGCTCAATCCTATCTGATCTGTTCCGCTCTGATATTGACCCCAACCGGTAGTGTGCTGTGGGGACACGGGCCTCCATGTGTGGGGTGGGTGACTGACGGATTATCTCGTGCAGCATCCCACACTGCCTGGGGAAGGTTCAGGCACTTTGAGCTGTATCCGTTCTATTTGAGCTGTATTTGTTCTACTTGAGCTGCATTGTTCTACTTGAGCTGCATTTGAGCATGCATATATATATATGAACTAATTTTGAAACCCTTGGCAGGAACCTATGTTACTCACTGAGCTTGTTTAAGCTCATTCCATTATTTAACATTTTTCAGGTTGTATCTCTATTGGATTAGAAGGCACAAGGAGATGATACTAGTAGGCTGAGAGGCATTCCCAAGTGAGAATCTGATGGCAATAATATGTGGAGACTTGGGTTCTAATGGATTGATCCTGGCTATTCAGGTGAGCGTGATGATATAGTTGACTTTATTCATATATAATAGATGAGTAGGGACATGGCTCATGGTAATGGTACTCTAGAGGAATTTGATATGCTCTGTGTATATATCTGTTATAGATTTGCTCTGTGGTACATACTTATGAGGTATATAGTTGAGTTGCATTCCCGAGATAAAAGGTTTTAATTTCCACTGTTCTGACCCTACATTTGGAATGCAATTCATCGTAAAGTTCAGAAGATTGCCTTTGGTTGGTCGCATTGTTAGTCGGAGACTGGCAAGGCAGCTAACTGGCATCACATCTTCAGCATCCGCGTAAGGTGGGGTGCGGGATGTGACAGAGTGGTATCAGAGCAAAGGTTTGGACATAGTTAAGATTGACGAGTACCACATAGTGATATTTGGGGAAAAAAGGTTAAGGTTACCTGCATATGAGGGGAACTTGAGGACAATAAGGTGTGAAATTATTTAGGAGTCATTGTTCACAACAGAGCACTAAGTCATGGATTAAACACCACAGAGTACCTGAGCCATGGATATTAAGTCCCACTTTTGGAGATTAGATGTGGGATTATGGAAGCCTTTATAATAGGCGATGAATCTGTGATTTTAAAGCATCTAAGGATTAAAGATCAACTAACCTGAAGTTGTAAAGATCGGAGATTTACTAGTATCACCGAGTGATATTTGAGCAATGGTTAATGATCTTTGATATTTGAGCAATGGTTAATGATCTTTGGGAACCTGATTGAAGTTGATTTTTCCTTGGATGATTAGGATGATCAGATACTTAATACTTCTTGGGAGATAGAAGTAGGCCTATGAGTGAAATTGACAATCTTGCGATTTCAAGGATTATATCAGAGTAGCGCAGCAGAAAAGTAAGTTCTAAGTTAATGATTATTTGGGCAAGATCAGACTAGAACTAAATTTGTGGACTATTTAGTGACTTAGATGACTATATGATTGAGTAATTTTTGGTGACAATGGCATGTTTAGTCACTACAGTTAATAGTACTTGGGAGAAAAGACTATGCTATGATTAAATTAATGATTCTAAGGCAATTGAACTGATCAAATGTATAGTAATTTTGAGAGGAAAACAACTCTAGGTCAGCTAACTCTAGTAATGATCATTATAATTATGGATACCGAAATGAGGATTTGGTGGAATCATATATGATTGAATAATATTAAGGATGATTGTCACATTCGATTTAATGTGAAATGAATTTAATATCAAATCTTTGTGATATATTTGTGGATTGTCAACGAGACTTATTATGAAATTTTATGGGTCTGGTTTGATACTTGTGATTGAAGACATCAAAATGATTATTTTGTGGACTTAAATGTGATTGAATGATCCTAGTGACTGATTTTTTTATCATTTGAGGATAATCGCCAAATTTGATTTAATCTTGGTGGTAACATATATTTTGTGAATTGTCAATCGAACTTCTAGTGAATATTTTGAATTTGATCTGAACTTATATGATTTGAGGTTATAGACTCATGATACTTGGAGACGTGTTAGTATTCTGTTAGAGGTCAAAATTGTGTGACAGTACACTTTGTGGTTGACAATCAAACTTATTGTGGATTTCAAGATCTGATCTAACACTTGTAAGATTGGGGATTATCGACAAGTGTTGATTGGAGACATGTCTATAGAAGTACTTGAGGTTAAAACCTTAAGGTACATTACTGAATCATTAGATTCTTCTGTAGATAAATCTGACTGCCGGATGATTACTTCACTATACGACTAGTTGAGTTTTGGGGACAAAACTCTTTTGAAGGTGGGTAGATTGTAATACCCCAAAAATCCGACATGTCGTAGACTGTACTCAAATTAATAAAAATTTGGTTATGTTAGGTAATAATCAATATAGCCTCAAATATGATAAGCCATAATTGGATTTAATGCCTTCAGATACTAAATGAATATGCTAGAAAAATAATTAACCTGAGGTAGATAAATGAGGCCAATACGCATAATTAATTATAACAATTATGTGAAAATAAATGAGGCATTAACAAGGATCCAATGTTGGCAAAAATTAATTTTCGGCTTTATCGGCGTATTCATGGGATAAAATATTAAACCAATACAGCGAAAATAATCACGATACCGAGTCCTCATAAATAAAATATTGATATGGTAAAATATAAAATATGAAGATATATATATATATATATATATAAATGGGAAGATGCCAATGGAAGCTCCTAGATATACATAAGCCAAAAAAAAAAAGAGAAAAGAAGAACAGGAGCAGCCGAAGCTGCTAGAAAAATTGGGGCCCATGTATACATATATGAATTGCTTGGAGAAGAATCCAGAAGTCTGGAGAAGAATAAGAACAGAGAGAGAAAAATAGAAAGGGAGTGAAATCGTGAGCAACGGGGGACTTCCGTTTGACCAGTTCTAATCGTCGAGTGATGGAGCTATCATCAACGCGATCCGTAATGGGTTGTTCAAATTGGTGCGGTTGACGATATAGAGAGGCTTGGATCAGGGATCGAATTTGGTTATTGGGTGAGTATGGTTTGAGCAATGGAGTTTGGATGAGAAGGTGCAGCAGGTTATTGTTGTTGTGTGTGTGTATGCATGTAGCGGTGCAACAGGGGGTAAATATATGTGTATATGTGTGACGTGCAGGAGGAATATGTGTGTGCGTGGTGGCCAGGTGCTGCGGCTAATCAGGAACAGAGATGATGCTTTTGATTGAGTAGCTCAATTTGTTTGGGGTCAAATTGAGAGAGAAATCTGATACGTGATTGGGTTTGGGAATGAGATGGCAGTAGCGGTGCAGGGGAAGACTGATTCAGTCGGTTAGAAGAGCTGCCGTTGGATGCTACAGAACCGGGATTATTGGAGCAATGGCATGCAGCAACAGGAGTATGTGTATATATTTATGTATTTGTATGTTGTGTAATTGTGAGTTGGGATTGTGGTGATTTTGGCACAGTAAGGGAATTATACTGGCTGTAGCGGTGCAGAGAAGGGGACGGCAATGATCGAATTGGGTAGCAGTCGCTACGGGGCTGAACCACGTTGGGTCAAGAGGTGTTGTTTTTGTATAGCTTATTGGTTTGTGACTTCTGTGATGAATTGAAGGGTTTAAGTGTGATTGATGCTTGGTGTTGGATGGTTTGAGCTTCAATTTCAAATAGCTGGTGAGTGTGGGTACTGCAGGAGTACGGCAGCACCTGCTGTTCAAGATGGGCTGAGTTTAGTGAGAATTTAAATACTGGTCTTGTTGATGTAATTTTGGAGTGGATTTGTTGGTCAGGTTTTACGACTGGTGTTCATGGGTTGAAACAATGGCTTGAAAAGGGCAGATTGTGATTAGAATTGGATGGATGATTGAGGGGACTGATTCACATAAGGAGGTTGCTGGTATTGCAACCTGGTTGGAAAAGTTACAGTTGGAAGATGGCTCACTCAATTTTAAAGTAGAGAAGTTATTGTTCGTTCATCTAAAGCGTTAACTGAGCCTGGAACTTTATTCAAAATTTAATAGCCATCCTTCGGGATGTTGTTATCTGTTATGATGGCACGGTGAGAGATGTTACGGAAAAGAGAAAGATCAGTAACTGGAATTCTGATTCTGGGGTTGCCAAACGAATCCGATAGTACCAACATTAGGTAATTACTTCTCTGCACCTGTACTAATATTTGTCAATTAAATGTTAAATTGCAGTTTGCCATGATCCTTAACAAATGTGATATCTTTTATGGTTTTGGGGTTACTAGTCAATGATGAGAAATTTAGTTTTGTGCCTAGTTATAATGCCTCGCGTAAAGATTAAATGGGTGCTTGATAGGTAACGATACAGTCTAAACGACTTATATCATAACCCCGATAGCTACTAAGCTTAATTAAGGAATATAATAGTTTTAGTTGAAACCTAGTGAGAGGATAGCAGGTCATTAGACTATCTTAGGGGATCCGATAGACGCCTAAGGTGATGAATAATATATGAATGGTTAAATTCTGATCTGTCTGTAATTAATGATGATTATTCAGGATGATGGTTATTGAGGATATGCATGGAGGTACCTAACGTATCTGGGGGATATATGTGAATGGAGATAAGCATAAGTTTGTGAGTAACTCGGACTCTCGACTTAAAGTATATTTTCTGTATTACTTAAACTTGTATACTGAACTGCTTTATATGCTGAACTGTTTATACACTGAACTATTTTAAATGCATATGCTTTCATGCATACCTCTTGATCTGCATTACTTATGGCATGATTTTGTTCTATCTTGCCTTCTGATATATCCTGTTGATTCTGTTGAAGTCCGTTGTTTTGTTACCTGTCCTTTGGAGTCTGTTTGATTCTGTTTGTCATGTTGAGTCTTATCTGGGGCCCGCTACGGGATTGAGTATATCAGTAGATGGATAGCTGACTCTGTGGGACGCCCAGAACTCAGCATCCACTCAATCTTATCTGATCTGTTCCGCTCTGATACTGACCCCAACTAGTAGTGTGCTGTGGGGACACGGGCCTCCATGTGTGGGGTGGGTAACTGACGGATTATCTCGTGCAGCATCCCACACTGCCTGGCAAAGGTTCAGGCACTTTGAGCTGTATCCGTTCTATTTGAGCTGTATTTGTTCTACTTGAGCTGCAATTGAGCATGCATATATATATATATATATATATATATGAACTGATTTTGAAACCCTTGGCAGGAACCTATGTTACTCACTGAGCTTGTTTAAGCTCATTCCATTATTTAACATTTTTCAGGTTGTATCTCTATTGGATTAGAAGGCACAAGGAGATGATACTAGTAGGCTGAGAGGCATTCCCAAGTGAGAATCTGATGGCAATAATATGTGGAGACTTGGGTTCTAATGGATTGATCCTGGCTATTCAGGTGAGCGTGATGATATAGTTGACTTTATTCATATATAATAGATGAGTAGGGACATGGCTCATGGTAATGGTACTCTGGAAGAACTTTGATATGCTCTGTGTGTATATCTATTATAGATTTGCTCTGTGGTACATACTTATGAGGTATATAGTTGAGTTGCATTCCCGAGATAAAAGGTTTTAATTTCCACTGTTCTGACCCTACATTTGGAATGCAATTCATCGTAAGGTTCAGAAGATTGCCTTTGGTTGGTCGCATTGTTGGTTGGAGACTGGCAAGGCGGCTAACTGGTATCACATCTTCAACATCCGCGTAGGGTGGGGTGCGGGATGTGACAGAATAATTGTGAAAATTGTTGTGTTTTGTGAGTTTTAAGTATACAAAACTAACCCTAGACGTCCCAAAAAGCTACAGTGGTCGAAATCAGGAGTCAAAACGACTCCAAAACCACGAAAATGAAATTTGAATACCGCCGAAAATTTGACCGTCGCCAGAATACTAGACTGTAAGTCCAAATTCATGAAAATATAGAAGCCTAGGTTAGAATCTGACCCCAGATTTGGAAACCTCATTGAATTTCCTTTTGAACCCCATTGGACCAAACCAAAAATTCACCGGAGTCAACTTGCCGTCGCCGGAGAAGACCATTGTTGGTCACCGGAGAAGATGGTGACCAGTGGTGTTCAGACGGTGACGTTTTGATGCATTAAAGAACAACATGATGTCGTTAGGCCATTTTATTTTTAAACTAAAAGAGGGGTTCGGGACTGTTTGGCCGCAGGGTTAGGGAATTAAATCAGTAAACCTGTTTGGAACGAGGATAACCTATCCTCGAATAGCTCCACCGTTCACACTTTGGATTTAGAACCACTTGAAAAATAAAAGGAGCTAACGCTCTTAGGAATCGACCCTTGAACTCTCGATCACGTGAGGGACGTAACTCCCCACGTGTGACCATTGTGCCAACCACGCCAATGTGTTTTATTTGGGCAGAATAGATATATATATATATATATATATATTATATAATAAAAATATTATATTAATTTAATTAATTTAAAGATAGGAAAATAATCCGATGTCCAAATCGAACATATAAATAGTGTATTTTGACTATGTCGGACATTCTGGACTTAAAGGTGAGGTCCATTTTGTGAACCGGGGTTCCAAAAAATTAAGTCATGTAAAATACGAAATTATCATTTCGCCCTTAGGGGTGCCCGAAGCCAAATGAGAAGCCGCGAAAGCCTAGATTTATTTTATTGGACGTTACGGACTCAACAGTGGAGCCTGTTTACCCAAATATAATATTCTGAAAATCGATGTATAAATTTAACAACTTTAAAAATATGTTAAATGATACCCGAGAGAGTTAAACAAATCACGAACATTGGCATTGACCTAGATAATTAAAGAATGAGTTAATAATGATTAAATTTCTGATTTATAGGAACCTCCAAATGGAAGGAGAAGGAAACTTGGGATTAGTAGAACTGTTGAAAACTATTTTAAGGTAAGTAACTCCTATGCTTTAATATGGGTTCTTCCTAGCAAAGTCACATTTATTTTCAAATGCTGCCAAATTTGTACTCTATCAGTACTTAATGAACTTAATCTCTTTGATTTGAGGCCAATCGACTTGTGATTATTGATTATGCTTGTACTTCAGATTTGATTTGCTTGCCTAGATTAATTGTGAACTTGATTGTTGAAACTTGAGCATAATTATACCACTATGTATACCATGTCATGATCTTGTGATATATCTTATTGATGGAGATCTTGTTGTTCCATACACTTATGTCTCGTTGATTGAGATTTTGGCTATTTCACATCATTGTACATCCTGTGTGGAATTTTATTGATCATGATATTCGGTAAGTGCCCGGGGTTGTGCTTAGTCACAACGGCCCAACTATTCACAGATGCGGGGTGAACCCTTTGGGGTCTTGTGTGTCCTTTGGGGACTTGAGATGAAAGAGCTCTGACGCTATTCAGTAAGCCCGAGATAAAGAGGCGGACCTGAATGTGCATTTTTGGGGGTATGTCAGGCCCCGGTTGTTACGCATCTGTTCAGTTAGAATTTGCTATTGACATTTTTGGCATTCGTTGAATGATCATATTCTATGGCCTGTGAATGATCATATTATTGCAAGCATGATATACTTTTGATTGGCTAACATTTTGTTTGTGGCAGCGATTCATCATGATAGGCTATATCCCATTTTGATTGATTTTATCATTGCCTTCTTGCATCATATTGTGAGATATGCCCCTATTTGGACCCTCGGGTCATTATTGCTCTATTTTGGTGACTGGCTATCTGTTATCTCTTTCTTCTATATCCTTGTGGACTAACCCTGACCCATGGCAAAGCTAGGATCTTACTTACTGAGCTTTGTTAGCTCACCCCTCCTTTATTTCATTTTTTCAGGACGGCAAGAATAGGGGGAAAACCATCGGGCGTATAGGTTGGCTAGACGCCTACTGGCTATTAATAGTTTTTTGCGAATTTTGTAATAGATTGACTACTGTAATGTCCTAATTTCTCCTATGTTTCCACGGTCCTAGTTTGGTTTATGTTTTTAAGGATCTATACTTAAACACTTATATATTTTGGCATGTATAATGATAACCTGTTGATGGTACTAGAATTGCTAATGACTATGACATGCACTCATTAAATATTGTTCACTGTTTAAGATCCTCTTGGCGCGGAACGGCCACGGGCTGCAGACCCGGTCACAGACCCCTTATCCGCATAGGATGGGTTTTGGCTCAAAGAATATAGCCAAGTCACCATACTCCTAAGGCTATGTTGTACCAAAATTCAAACCATTTATAGGAAGAAGTGAAATTCCAAAGAGAATGTCACCCGTTTTATCGACACACTCGGAAGCTTCCGAGAGGATCAAAATCTGCGGCTCAGGGAATTTTCAAAATCTCTCACTAAACAAGCCTTCACTTGGTATGCAAACTTACCGACTAATTTATTTCTAGACAAGGAAGACATGATAAAGAAGTTTTTTCACGCCCCAACATGTGCCCTCATTTCTTCTTCCCCCGAAAAAGGTGAGGGAAACTAGATTGTCTGAAAATATTTTGGATGAGGGCATTTCGCATGGATTTAATGGGACTAATTTAAATTTAGAAGAGAGCGTTGGACCTTTGTTTTTTTTAAGAAGTCGCCACCTAGCATTGGTTTAAAGATATGCTAGGTCATCTAAAATGATTGAGAAATTTGGGATTTTCCAAGGAAAAATGGTTAAGTTTTAAAAGTTAAATAGAAAAGGCCCATTTTAATGTATTAACCCCAAAATGATCTACTTTGCCAAAGATTTGGGTTCGGAGGCTCGATTATGCTAAGAGAAGGTGTTAGGCACCCTTAGACATCCCAAATAGGGTTACCAGAGTACTATTTAATGTCATACCTGTCACGACCCGAAACCCACCCTCTGCAGATTTGGGATCGCGAGGCCGACCCTCGGGTCGTCCCAACATTTTCTTTTAACTGGATTAGTGATAATAATGTGTAGTTAAATAATTAAACAGCAAAAGTCATAATAAGGTTTTATATATATATATAAAAAAATTAACATATACATTACCCCCAAGGTGTGGACACACAGGAGAGCTAAGACCGTACTGATCATTTTCTATTACATTTTATCAAAAATGTCTATTATTGCTTGTAGGCTTCTACTGTCTGCTCGCGATGTTCCTTTCTGAAATAAATGTACAAGTTTGAATGAGCTAACTTAGCTCAGCAAGTAAATTTTCTTTGCTCTGCCATAGGTCAAGGTCAGTATAGAAAGAGTATAATCTAAGATAAGCAAAGATATGATAACATGATACCCAGTCAAGAAATAGAATGGCACAATAGCCAGTCAAGAAATAGAATGTCACAATAGACAGTCAAGAAATAGAATGTCATAATAGGCAATCATCAAAAGTGTGAAACAATAGAAATGACCCTTAGGTCAAAGGCACATCCCATAACGGTAAGAATAAGTGAATATCAAATAATACAAGGTACATGAGATCATCAATAGGGATCTGGCCCAAACAATAGTCATATTGCCACAATCATAAGATAACCAATCGTAATCCAATGGATAAGCTTGCAAAACACATGATCATTCATAGGAAAAATATGATCATCCTATGAGTTCAATGAGAGATATGATATCAAACATAATTGATGCACAGTCTTTTTAGGGCTTGGCACACCCTCAGTCTTTTAGATCCTGGCATACCCTCAGTCTTTTAAAGTCTGGCATACCTTCAGTCTTTTGCGTATATTACGCCATATATTACATCATATGTCCTTCATGGACTTTGACCCGTAGGTCCAGTAATAGCATCAGATGGATGTTGTGACTGTGCAGAACTCTGAGTACTCATAATATATCATGATCATCATAATTCTATGAAAAGTGTACATATATGTGGAATATCATTTTTCTCAATAGTGAGAACATAGCAGTTTGTCTTTCAAGGCATGGTACAAAGTGTACAAGCAATCAGGATCAAGATATAATAGTCAAATTCTCAATAATTTTCACAAGATAGAACAAGTATGAAATTGCAGAATAAATAAGTATCAGGTATGTAAATGAGTACAAATTTGGCAGTATAAAGGAATAACATTGTGACATGGCTAGGAATTACCACATGTAAGAGTTCGGGTTTTACTTACTTTTAAAATAGTTATTTCTTTTTCAATAGGAAATTAGATCACCTTTGCTTTCCCCTTTCGAATTTCCTATTAATCACGAAACATTTCTTAGTTCAATGCTACGTATAGCCTAATCTTCTAGAATTAGTCAATTTCATATATCAACATTTTAAGTATCTCATTTGATAAAATGGACTCCACCATTGAGTCTGGAACGTCGAAGAAAATCGATTTAGGCTTTTATAGACATCAATTTGGCTTCGCGTACTACTAAGGGCAAAACGAAAATTTTTGCATTTTTACGTTTCTTAATTTTTTGGAGTCCCATCTCGTAAAATAGACCCTGCCATTGGGTCTAGAATGCCCAAAATAATAAATTTACACTATTATTTTAATTTATTTGGGTAAGAGGACTAATTACAATAATTAAATTAATTAATTTAATTTAATTACTTAATATAATATTATATATTATATATTATATTCCGTAAATATTAACACATGTGTCACAGTAGCACAGTGGTCCACACGTGGGGCATAAGGTCCCACACACACACAGGTCTTGGGAACGATTTTGGGAAGCTACAGGTCCCCTTTATTTTTCAAATAATTTGAACGCCAAATAGTGGATAGGGGTTCTAAACAGGGATAGGGTTACCCCTGATCCAAATAGGGCTATCAAACCAGGCTTTTCTCTTAAACCAAACAATCCAAGTCTATTTTTAAATTTAAAACATAACACTCAACACGACGTCGTCTCACTTAACATTTTTTGCGACCAGGCGGGTCCCGACCAAAGATCCGGCCCGCCCTGTTCATCATCTTCCCTACCCCCTACGCGCAGTGTTGCCCCTAGTTTTAGGTTTTCTTCTTCTTCTATTTTATGGGGTTTGGGTAGACCATTTTTCCTGCTTTTTGTTCTTACGAATTCCTGAATCTCTTAGGAGTGTTTTGGCATTGGTTAGGGAGCTCGAATTGAGCTCAAAGCTCAATTAGAGCTTGGACACCCCCCACAATTTTTAGGTTCGTAAATGGCCATCTCTTGACCAAAATCAAAGGGGTGTGGCTTGTTGTTCTTGTTTCTTCATGGAGGTTCTAACCTCGATCACCAAATGAGGTTTGGTGTTTATTTCATGGTGTTGGGTTTTTTGAACCGTGGCTGCAACTTGAAAATTGGGGGCCTTCCTTTGGGATTTTGGGTCGTGGTCTAGGGTTTTAGAACCCTTGTGAGATCTACTTTAAGCCCCTAAACATCAAAACTCATTTGTTTACACTTGATTCAGACCTAGTTTGAAAGTCTCATCAATGGCTGTTTTTCTCGGTTTCACAATTTTCTAGGTCTTTCAGACCTTGTTTCTCTTTCTTAAACTATTATCTATAACTATAGAGTGTATATATATATTTTAGACTATTAAAATTGAACTAAAACTTTGAAGGATTCTATAGAGAAACTTACCTTTCTCTTGGTTTTCAACTGCAGCAGTTGCTCAACTTCCCCATTTCCTTCCTTCCTTTCCTTCTTCTTCTTCTCTATCTTTTTCTTTCCTAAGGCATGCACTTCCCATGCATATATATATAGGCAGCACACACACACACACACACACACACCTAAATATCTAATCCACCGCCTCTCTTCTCTCTCTTCCTATGGCAGTTCTCTCTCTCCCTTTCTGATATTTTCTCTTTTCTTTTCTTTTCTTTTTGTTTTTGTTTTACCTTATATATATATATGTATATATGTGTATTATATACATATACACTGTCAACACACACATACACACTACCGACCAAATGCTTCATGCATATATATATATATATATTATATTGCACACACTTATATACTGCACACACACACACTGCCTTTATGCATATATATATATATATATACATAAATACATACATGCATATATACATATACTTATCTCATATATATATATATATGTTTACTTATCACATATATATAAATATGTATATATATACGTGTTCATATACAACCATCACTCTGTACATTTATTATTCGAACACTCAGGGTTTTCGAAACTTAAAATGAACTGTAAATTCAAACATTATAAAATGAACCCTAACGTTTCGGTATTACAGTAATTTGCTCGATTTAATTTGGGTCAGGATATTACATCCTCCCCCTCTTAATAGAGTTTGGTCCCCAAAATTAGCGTACCTTGTAGTGCGAAGAGTTGAGGGTATTTGGCGCGTACTTCGTCCTCTTCGCTCCCATGTGGCTTCCTCAATCCGGTGGCTTCTTCATAGCACTTTCACTAACGGAATAGTTTTATTCTGTAGAACTTGTTCTCGACGATCCAAGATCTGTACTGGTTGCTCAACAGAGCTCAAATTCTCTTGGACATCCAGGGGATCGTGCTCCATCACTTGGTCTAGGGTTGTGCAAACATTTCCTCAACATAGAGACATGAAGGGCATTGTGCACGTGTGCCAACTTCAAAGGTAGGGCAAGTCAATATGCTACCGGTCTGACTCGTCTAATAATCTCAAATGGTCCAATGTATCGGGGCCCTAGCTTCTCTCTCTTGCCAAATCTTACCACGCCTTTCATAGGTGATACCTTCAGAAATACATGATCACCTACTGCGAACTCCAGCTCTCTTCTCCAAGCATTAGCATAACTCTTCTGTCGGTTCTGAGTAGCCAATAAGCGTTGCCTGATCAACTAGATCTTTTCGGTGGTCTATTCCACTATCTCTGGCCTAAATAGCTTTCTTTCACCCACTTTTGTCCAGCATAGTGGTGATTGGCACTTCCTGTCATATAGTGCCTCATATGGTGCCATGCCAATACTGGATTGATAGCTATTATTGTATGTGAATTTCACTAATGATAGCTGATCCTCCTAATTTCCCTTGAAGTCTATGACACAGAATTGTAGCATATCCTCCAGAATTTGTATCGTCCTCTCAGACTGCCTGTCAGTCTCTGGATGGTAGGCAGTACTGAGACTCAGTTTTGTAATCATTACTTGTTGTAGGCTATTCCAAAATCGAGACACGAACCTCAAGTGCATTTCGTGTTCTTCCTGGTTCTTAGAGTAAATAAAGATATCATTGATGAACACAATCACAAAATCATCTAAGTGCGGGTTAGAAACCCTATTCATTAAGCCCATGAATGCAGCTGGGGCATTTGTTACCCCAAAAGGCATCACAAAGAACTCGTAGTGTCCATATCGGGTTTTGAACACCGTTTTCTCTATATCAACAGGCCTAACTTTCAACTGATGGTACCCTGACCTCAAGTCGATCTTTGAGAATACCTGTGCCCCTTTTAACTGATCAAACAAATCATCCACTCTTGGCAGTGGATATCTATTCTTGATGGTGACTTTGTTTAACTCACGATAGTTAATACATAATCGCATAGTCCCATCTTTCTTTTTGACAAACAATATTGGGGCACCCCATGGCGAAGAACTGGGTCGCATAAAACCCTTGTCTAGTAGTTCTTGTAGCTGCAATTTTAATTCTTTCAACTCTGCTGGTGCCATTTAGTATGGGGTTTTAGATATGGGTGAAATACCGGGTAGTACATCAATATTGAACTCAATTTTTCTATCGATAAGCATTCTCGGTAGATCCTTTAAAAATACCTCAGGGAATTCTCTGGCAATAGGGATCTGATCTAACGTAGGCTGTTATGAGAGAGTGTTCAGGACGCTACACAGGAAACCATGACATCCCTTGTGAAGCAGACGTCTAGCCTGGATAGAAGAGACAAAATAGGGTGGAGAAGCTACTCCCATCCCTTCGAACTCGATGCTCGGTCATCCTAGGTTTTGTATAAAAACTCGTTTGGCCACACAATCTATGGTAGCATGATTTGGGACCAACCAGTCCATGCCGAGAATTACATCATACCCATAAATTTCTAAGGGTTTTAGATCGGCTAATAACTGTGCGCCCATAATCTGTATCTCACATGCTCTATGTATAACATTCCCCAATAATGGCTCTCCCGACGGAATGGAAACAATTAATAAGTAGCCTAGGGGTTTAGTTTATAAGTTCAGCTTAGTAAAAAATATGGGGGATATAAATGAATGTGTAGAGCCAGTATTAAATAAAATATGAGTAGGTTATAAACAGACTGGAATGGTACCTATGACTACCGATGTAGTAACCTGAATATCTCTTGGTGTAATAGAGAAAACCCTTCCCACGCATTGCTGCTTGTTCCTTGGCCCATTATTACGGGTCTGGGATCTAGTCACGGGTGCTAATAGGGTAGATGCAGTGCTGGTCATGGAACTGTTACTCTGGGGGCACTCTTTTGCGAAATGCCCAATCTAGCCGTACAAGTAGCAAGCATTGGTGTTTTTTAGGCATTGCCCTTTGTGGGCTTTCAAGCAGGTGAGGCATTTAGTTGTGCCTCCATCGTTGTAATTGACCCTTCTTTGACTGGGCCTCGTGTTTCATGATTCGGGCCTGGAAAATGAGGGTCCCTACCTTCTGTCCTGATTGCCTCCTGGCCTTTGGTTCACCCTCCTTTTGGTGAATTCCTCCCCGCCCTACTCTATGATCTTTGTAGTTGCCACTACTTCATTGTAAGTGGTCAACCGCTAAGGCTTGATTCTGTCCTTAATGGCCTATTTCAACCCGCCTTCAAACTTCTGGGCTCTCATGTTTTCCGTATTGATGACATTTGGGACAAATCTGGCCTAGTTCAGTAAACTTAGCCTCATATTCCTCCACTGTTATGCCGCCCTGTTGTAAGACTAGGAACTCAACGACCTTTCGATCTTTTACATTCTGAGGAAGTATTTCTCGTTGAAGATTTTGGTAAATCGCTTCCAAACCATGTTAGGTTCCCTAGCTTCCTCTAGTAGCCACCACTTGTGAGCAACTCCTTTGAACATAAATGTGGCGTAAGCCACCCTTTGCACCTCCGTACATATCAGGATACGGAAGATCTTGTTCATTTCTAACAGCCATTCCTCAACTGTTGTGGAGCCCTTTGTGCCGTCAAAAATCGATGGCTTCATATCCTGAAATCGCTTGTATAGGTATGTCTGATCTCTGTCATTCCCCTGTCGATCTCCCAGGTTGATAGGACGCTCCTGTCATGCTGGTTCGCTGGTACTAGCCTGACTTCTAGGTAGAGCCTCTATGACTCTTTCCATAAGGCGCTCTAATCTGTCTAATCGGTCCATCGTTATTAAAGTACTTAGGGTGTTAACCATTTGCTACACACACACTACACTTATATATATTACACACACACACACATTACGTTCACACACACACACACATATATATATATATATATAAATACATACATGCATAAATACTTATACTTATCTCATATATATATATATATTTACACTTATCATATATATATATATGTATACTTATCACATATATATATATACGTGTTTATATACAACCATCACTCCGTACGTGTATGCTTTGAACACTTGGGGTTTTCGAAACTTAGAACAAACTATAAATTCAAACATCGTAAAATGAATCCTAACGTTTCGGTATTACAGTATTTGCTCAATTAATTTAGGTCGAGATGTTACAATACCGGCTTTTTGACTTTGATGAAAAATTGAATTAGATTAAAAAATTATTTTTATTGAATTTGAATATATTTTATGAATACAAAAGAATGTTTTGATAATTTTAAAATATGTTTAAAACAAGCTGATTTGGACACAACTTTGGAAAATAGAAATGAGTTTGGTAAAAAACAAATAGGCAATATGGTGCCTGCCTTAATTTTCACTAACTAAGAAATAGACTTAAGTTATGTGAAGCTTTATCCATTCTTTTTTATGGTTCAAGTTTTGAAAACAATACACTAATTTCATGAGAGAAATTAAGTCTTGAAAATTATAATTTCAATTATTTTGGTTTGGAAAGATACTGTCACATCCTAAATCCCCATTCCTTATGAAGAGTTGGAATATGACCCGCAAAGGCCTTAAAATAGCGTACCTCCTTTTATTTTATTTTTTAATTATTATGTTTACATGTAGACCTAGACTTATTATAATACAGGCCAAACCAAAACATTTACTACAACATGATTATCATGAATACTTTTAACAAAGCTTTGTTGAGTACCCGTAGGTTATGCATTATTTAGTACATAACTTAAGTCCATAGATGGACTGTTGTCTCTTCATAATAAAAATGACCATCATCCGACCATTTCTACATACTGTCACAAATCTAATTTTATTTATTTAGGGCATGGCTTATTCTAGGTTTTTCCTTCACCACTCTTCCCCATTTCCCATTCTTTTCTTAAAAATATGGTTGAAACACAAATGTCATCTTAACAGCAGGGTGAGTAAAGCCAGAGCACTATTATTGGTTTTCAAGCATGTACCATGAATAGTGTAGATAGTGAACATAAACTTTTGAGAATATAAGTAATTTAGTAACACAAAACTGAAGCTTTCATCCTACTTTGATATAGCATATCTTGAGAAATTTAAAACATGTTTTAATAAAAACTTTGCATATTATGTATCAGAATCATAGCATCACATTTTATAGCATCATAGATCATATTATTTCATAACATAGCATGCCCATTAGTACGAACAATACATCATAACAAAAGAATTCACGTCGACTTAGATTTTGAACAAAAGGTCAACACATGACCTAGTCACACATAGTGACAACCGAAGAGATATATGACTCACTCATCGGTCAATCATAGGTCCCCCATTGAGGACTTTCATCATTGCTAGCATGTGCCCTCCCTAGACCTGCGGGCTTCGTATAATGGCATATATGTAAAAACATAGATTTTCAAATATTTTTATCCATGGGTTTGCGAAATAGTTAGTACACGTACTTGTAAACCGTATTTTCATAGCGGAACATAATATTTTTGCATGAAAGAAATAACATTCTGATTGTATAAAAAAACAGTTGTGGAAAGTCTCCACTTCGATGATTTGAAATTGCTCACCTTGGTTACTTAGTACCGAATTCTCTCTTGTTGAGTGTCCTACACACATTGTCAAGCTTATTAAGTTTCATGAAGGCCATATCTTAATTTTGTGTTATGCATGAGGGTGTAATTATGTCATTCATGTTTAAATATAATTTAGTATAGTTGCCCTTAAACTTGGTCTTTAAAGAACCTAAGAATGAACTTTTCATAATTAAATCAATGAGATCAAACTTTGTTTTTGAGTCCAGATACATAAAAAAAATCCTAAGATAAGCTATTTTAAAATTATTGTAGTCTTTTTATAAATTTATTTAAGATATTAGAAAATATTTGTAATTAATTTAAAATATATAAAAATCATTTTTTGAAATTTATTCTGCCAAAATGGACCCCGTATTTCAGTTCGGAGCGTCGAAAATAGTCAATATAGCCCTTTTCCAGTGAAAAATACTTTGTTTTTCTATATTTAAAAAGCTAGGGTTATTTTTTTGAAAATATTTTATTAAAACTTAAGAGTACTTTTCTAATTACCCAAAAATATAGGGGCAACTTTGTAATTATGAAAAAAGTTTAGGGTCATTCTCATAAATATTAAAAAGTTTAGGGCCTGTTTTGTAAAAATGAAAAAGCTTAAGGACTATTTTGCAAATATTTAAAAGTCAAGGGTCAAATTACAATATATAAAATCTTGGTTACCAAACAGTTTAAAACCTGTAATACTGAGTTTAGATATATTAAACCCTTAAGCAGACAATCCAATTAATTTCATTTATACATTCATTCAAGTAATTTCATCAAAAGTTAAATGAAATAAACTTTATTTGGTTTTGTAAGCTCGGATTTATTAAATATAGATACATACACACACCCGCATGCACACACACACACATAAATATATATATATACACACACACATATATGCTTCACACGATATAATATCTTACATGCAGAGTAGAGTTATAGAAAACTCCTAGATCTCATACGGTTTCTCCTTCCCAAACCTTCTTCCTCTCTCTCTCTCTCTCTCTCTCTCTCTCTCTCTCTCTCTTTATTCCAAATTGGTGTGTAGATGGATGTGGCAAATAAGGGGTTTATATAGGCAATTTTTTCCTTGGCCACCAAGTTTAGTGACACCCTCATATGATGTCATTTTTATTTTATTTTATTTCTTAGTAACCAAGTTTAGTGACACCCTCATATGATGTCATTTTTATTTTATTTTATTTCTTAGTTACCAAGTTTAGTGATGTCAAGTGTGACATCATCACATTATGTTATCACATGATGTCATCCCCCTTTTATTTTTATTTATTTATTATTTATTATTTATTATTTATTATTTATATATATATATATATATTATGATTATAACTTCTAGGATGTTACATCCTCTCCCTTGCTAAGATTGGTCCTCAATGTCAGTAGGTTCTTTGGTGTGAAACTAACTTAGAATATGGGATTGAATAGGTTTATACTGAAGTTTTCAATTTTTCATCTACAACACTAATCTACAACAAGGATAGAACAATTTATGAATTAAAATTTCAATCAAGAAACACTTAATGTGTTGCAATTCAACAATAAGCTCAATCCATCAAATGTAGTAGCAAGAGTATTCAACACACAAACCAATTTAAACACTAGCCTAATTGATCAACTATGCCAGTTCAAATGTCAATTTCACAATTCAAGTAGAAATTAGACTATGTGATCAATTCTCAATTCCACAATTCAATTTACTAATTCAATTCTCACGAAAAACTATCCGTGATGCAAAACTCCGAAGTTGGCCCATACTCATGGACGTATCCATTATGTGTGAGATTGATTACAACACGATGATGACCTGGACTTAGTTCTTCAAGCTCCGTTCTACTCAATCGCCTTCAATCTCCCTTGAATCCACAAGTCTCTACCATTTATGAAATCTTCATACAACCACAAACTCCTCACCGTCTCGGAATCCTCTGATCGACACTTTTCACAATTGCAAACTCGGTGCAACCTCGGACTCCTCCAGTCGCTCAACAATTGAATCCATAAGGTTGAACTCACAAACACTTCAATGGAATTGAAATGGAAATTGAGGCTCTTTGATTGATTTGGATCAAGTGATGTGATCAAATCAATGAATGATAAGAGTAGAGATGCAGATCAATTACATATATGAATGTTCACTCATGAAAGTCCTATATTCTCTCAAGTTTTTAGCTATCAAAACAAAACTCTCTCTATCTTTGTATCAAAATGCTCTGAAACTGAATTTCTGTGACTCTATAGTATCTTGATCGGATCTCAAAATGTGCTTCAAATATGTATTTTTGAGAAAATTGTTTCACAACACAAGTCAAATACACATGTGATGATAAGATGTCAACTATATGCAATGCATGCAATGTGTGAATGTGTGAGATCCAAATGAAAATAAAAGTTTGAAATACCCAAAATACCCTTCATGAACCAAGTTGGCTGATAGATGTGCATAACCATAACGTATGGACCACCTTGGAGTAAAACGGGGCATTGAATCATTCTAAGCCTAGGACTAATGTAATTATTATAATCAAAGCATGTTTTACCAAACCGGATTAGCCAATTACAATATCGGACCCCTTGGTCCTAACAAACTCTCCCTTTGACAATTCGTGACAAAACTGTACCAATAATATAAGAATACAATGCATCAAAATACATAACCCCCAAAAAGCCAAAGAGAAGTTAATTATACATTTTGACCTAGTATTCTATACTATACAAAACACTTAGCATTGCTCAAATGTAATTACACCAGTTTCCTGCACATCACAACCAACTATAACACGTGAAATCATATCAAGAAAAATACAACAGATATATCCAATGAAATCATGAGACTAGGAGGCATTAACTAAGAATAAATGCAGTGAACAAGGTAACCAATCGATCAAATCCTATGAGCAAGATAAGTGGAATACATGTTATCTCAATCATATGAAAAAAAAAATGTATTACTCCCCCTCAATTTGTACACAAACTAACTCCCCCTCTACTAAGTGCTCAAATAAACATCTCCTCATTTTTGTCATGATGACAAAAGGAGGAATCAAACAAGTAAGGAACATCAAGAAGGAAGTATACTCAAGAATATAATAATTTATAATGAGATAACAAATAGACAGCAATAATAATAGACATGAAGTAAAAAATATATCTATGATATCAAAATAGAATAGTGTATCCATCATCAATCCAAAATAAAATAACACCAGTTTAATCAAAAGGAATAGCTGTCAAAATATAATCATATAATTGATGACTACAAAAAGTACAAGTAAACCTCACTACACAAGTCACTCATAAAGGCATCATTGGTATGCTCCTAGTGGTGGTGGAGGTGGAAAGGCACAGGCGAGTGCATCTGATAGGCCCTGAATGGCTCCTCAGTGGAAAGCCAACTCCTCCATCATCTGTAGTAGTTAGATCGGATACGTGTATAGTGCTACTCTAACCTCTCATCTATGTCAGAATTGATCATGGCATGATGCTTCTCTAACCTCTCTTCTAACTCAACTTTAGAGATCACCTAATGGGTTATAAAAGAGGATGTTCTAACTAACTCTTGAAATTCGAAACCTGGTGGGTACCGAAACTACGGTGGAGTGTTGTCAACCAAATAATTCTCAACCCTAATCTGCTCTCCCGACTGCTCCTACAACGATCGAGGTGGTTGCTGCTGCTATGTCAGGGTCAGTGCTGGTGTTGGATGCTACTACTGCTCCTCATTGCCATCAAATTCATCTAGAGGATTAATGACATGTGCCCGAGACCTCGAAAAAGTCCTACGGGTGAATGGACCAGGCGGGAGAACCAAAGTGTTAACAGTGAATAACGAAACCCGCTAAGTAGCACATATCCTAGTGATAAGGTTGTTGAATGGTAGAGTGGAAGTGCGATGGGGACTGGTGGTCAACGAATCAATGACTAATAGGATGTAAGAGGGAGCATCAATCAGTATAGCTACACAGATATCATAGAAAAATGTAATGAGTGAGAGTGTCAGCGTGTTCAAATGACTGACCGGGTGAAAGACGCTACACACAATGAAGTCGAGGATCCTATAACCCTCATGAAGATAACCTAACTCAAGAGTTGCTGCCTTCGTATAGAAGTCTGTCGAACTATTAGCACGAAGGGTAAAAGCAATAAAAGAAGTAGGGGGAAAGATAGTACCCTCTAGGAACGAAAAACGAAGCTGCTTGACTTGGAGAAATCTGAGAGTCTGAGCAATGAGGTCCGCAGTGAGTACAAACTCGGCACTGCGAATAGTGACCGGGAGACTTCCCTAGCCATTACGAGTACCAAGGTTTGAATAGCACTCTCAAACCATAGTCTCGTTAGCCGGACTCGTGACTTAAAGGAAGGGCAACCAGCCAAGAGAGTCAAACATGCTATATGCGAGTGTATCACGTATATCATCTAGAATGGCTATCCTCTCAACAAGGATAGGATGGGTCATAGTTGATTATGACCGAATCTTGGCAACTTGGGACAGAAAGCGATCAAAATCCAAAGTGCTCTGCCAAAAAGAATGGGATAGGAGAAACGCTCTTGATCCATGGCCACAATCTTAGAAGATATGATCACGTAGTATATATGACAGGATGAAATACATAATAATCCTAGGAAGGTATTACGTCAAGTGTACTGGTCTAGCAGTCCACAATAACCCTAAGTCTAGATGATAAATCAAATAAATGGTAGAAAAGTGAAAAAAATGGACTCGAGGACTTACCAAAACAACAAACGGTGAGAATATGATATTAATCAGTGAAAGTGGAGTCCTCGACGTGTATATCACACTAACCGGAATGGAATATGGGACTGATGAATGTCAGGATCAAAATCAAGCAAGAAATGTGAAGAATGTGAGAGAAAACCGCATGAAAATTATTCAAATGGGTGGTTACTCACGTGCTTGAACTGATCAGTCACTCATTCGAATGAACATATAAACTTTGTTCGAACGAGCCTTCATTCAAATGAGGCTTCATTAAAACACGCAACAACAAATGCCCTTCTCTCAGAAAAATGGAATGTCTTGCTCTGTTCAAAATTCCTCTACTCAATTCAACTGAGCAAAAACATGGGAAATTATTTTTAGAAAAACTTTGGGTTTTAGCAAGAAAACTCTAAGAAGAAATCAATTATTTACAAAGTTAAAAACAATCCCAATGTTTTTGAGCTTAAAGAAAAATTTAAAGAACATTTTAAGTGACATAGAGAGAATAAGAGGTGTTATAAATTGAATCAAAACATTCAAGTAATCCTAGAGCACTTAAAACTCATGCAAGTTAACTCTCTAGTCACTCAAACATGGTATTTAGACATATGCAACAACTTCAACCATGAAATATTTTCATGTCAAAGTTTACTCTATGATGTTGAATGATTTACACATCAATATGAGCAAACAACCATAGTAAATCAACTTTGAAAATTTTGACAATTTCCAACCAAAACTCCCCCTCAACTAAAGAGAATTTTCAAACATGAATTTGCACTTTTCTCACCTTGTGCAAGGTGTCTTTCACACAATTGAGTAGGCTACTTTTTTCAAAGGATTTCCAATGCTAGCAAACACATTATCTTAAAGGTATCACTTTCCTTCCTCTCATTTGATTTTTCATTTTTGTATGTACGCCATTTTATTTTTAGGTTTTTTCTCTTAGGTCCTTTGATTTTTCCAACCTAAATCAATTTTTCTAGTCATAAACTTATTAAAGCATAAACATAAAACCATTAATTTTAACCTATCTACAAGTCAATCTCATGCAAGAAGTATGCAAAACTAAAGACTATGAGATCACAAGTATATTGAAAGATTGTATGCACTCAAGTGATTAAGATTAGCTGAAGATAGTGATAAAATAAAGTACACAAATCATAGTCTCAAGTACTCAAACTGCATCTTAATTCCTTTTTCTTTTAAAAAGATGGAATCATCATTAGCACTGAAGATAAAAGAAAAATGTTTTTGGATTTTTTGATTCACAAAGGTATGAAATGAACCTAACAATGAATTAAGGGAAAAAATCCAACAAATATAAACCATAGACCCATAATAAATGAATAACCTTAAGCTCACCTAGACTATGGAAAGATGATAACTTCTTCTCAACATAAATGATTTTTAAGAAACATTTTGAAGCAAGAAGTATCAAAGCAATTCATAGGGAGACTCTAAGATACAAGTGAAGAATAAAATCCCTAAATTGCTAAACACTTTCTTAATCATCTGAGAGAGGAATTTTCTTTTCCTGGTGTCATTTTTGTTAGGACCAAGTTTAATGACATCATCATATGATGTCATTTTTGTTAGGACCATGTGGTCCAATATTGTAATTGGCTAATCTGGTTTGACAAAATATGTTTTGTGTGTAATCCTTACATAAGTCCTACGAGTGAGTACCTCAATGCCCGTTCTACTCCAAGTTCGTCCAAGAGACATTACCGTGTATCACTACCAATTGGACTTTTGTATTTGATTTGGATCTCACACACTCACATCATGCATGCATTGCATATAGTTTTTGTCGTAACATCGTGTATGTGATTGACTTGTGGTTGTGAACCAATTTTTCCAAATTACATCTTTAAAATACTTAAGGAAAAAATTCAATTCACAAGACAAGCAAGAATGAGTAACTCTCTGTTGCTTATTCGAACGAAGCCTTGGCTCATTCGAACGAACAACAGAGAAGTTCATTTTCATTCGTTCGAATACTCTGTATCAAACGAAGAGCTACAACCTCAGAGTTGTACTCATTTGATATTCGTTCCTTATTCGTTCGAACGAACTAATGCTAGTTTGAACGAATGATGGTTTGTTCGAATGAACCCTGGGCGAAAAATAAATTTATATTCTATTTTCAAGTCATTTGGGGATCAATCAAGCTCTTTGTGAAAATACATGAAAATATAATTTAGGACAATTAAAAATAGAATGAGAGAGTGTCATATTGTAAGAGCAAAATTGTTGATAGATCATGAAGCTCTTGTGAGAGATCATTCATACATGTCATTTATATATATCTCTATTATTGGTCATTGATCGATTTAGATCATCCAGTAGATCCAAATTAGATCTAAGAGCCTTGGTTCATGTCAATTTCACCATTGATGAAAAATTGAGTTCAATCTTGAGGATTCGGCATGAGCGATCAGTGGACACCAAGGTCGTGAGGATTTGCAATTGTTGGGTGGCTTGATCAGAGGAGTCTGACACCATCGAGGATTCTGGTTGTTTGAAGGTTCTGGCTATGAGATGCTTGAGGATTTAAGGGGAATTTGAATATGTAATCGGGGGAACGGAGCTTTAGGTACTAAGCTTGTTCGTAGATACATTGTATTTCATTTTTCATCATAGTGGAAGTCTTCCTTGAGCATTGGCCTAGCTCTGGAGTTTTACTCAAGGATTGTTTTCTTTGATAGTTTCTCCGTCATCAATCGATTTGCAAATCTCTCATTCTCTCCATCTCTTTCAATTTACTATTTGCTTTAATTGATATGTTTCTGCTAGAATATAGAAATTGAGTTTTCGTGGAATTCATACTTGTTCATTAATTTTATAATTTGAAAACTTGATGAGTAAATTGATTGAAATCATAAATTGATTATTTAGTTGAATTAGCTTTGAATTGTTAAATTGTCTATAAAATCAAGCTAGATTGATCAATTTGGTAAAGGTTGACAACTTGGTGTATCTGAATAATTCTTGGATAATCTATTGGTGGATGGGCTTAAATATTGGATTAATCACATTGAGTGATTTTGTTATTTGTGTCATCTTTTATTTTAACCGAGAATTGAACTCAAAATAGAAAGAATTTTTGTATTCAAGACCTACCTATTCAATCCCTCCTTCTTCTAGGTGATATTCACGCTTTGGGAACTTAAGTGATATCCTATTGGTATCACTCCGCAACAATTTTTATTTTTTTATTTTTTATTTATTTTCTTGCTTACCGAGTTTAGTGATGCCATGTGTGACATCATCACATGATGTCATCCCCTTTTTTTTTTTTTTGGTTTTATTATTATTTATACTTTTTTGTTATGATTATAGATACGATTCCACCTACTTTAAAAATGACCACAATTCCAAGTGAGAAATTGGGTTTTAATTAGAAAATATGATTCCAACATTTTTAAGGTTTTAATTTCATGTGAGAAATTAATTTTTAATTGAGAAAATACGGTTCCAAATACTTACAAAAGGACCGCAATTCCTGAAGAATTGAGTATTAATTTGAAAAATACAATTCTTAGATTTAAAAAAGGGCCATAATTCCATTTGAGAAATTGGGTTTCAGAAATTTTGGCATTAGGACGTCTTAGTGTGGGTCAAAGTAAGATGGTAAAAAGGCAATGCCCTTTTTCCTTAACCCCCGTTTAACCACAATAATCAATGTAAATGACTGTGGGTAAGCCGGGATTTCACCGGGATTCGAGAATAGTGGAATCCACTTGTTCCGTAGACATGATGCCATATCAAAGAGCCAAGGACAGAGTACTAAGACGAAGGATATAATTAAAAAAAAAAACCACCACCATTTTCTTTGCCCTCAACACCCCCCCCCCCCCCCCCCCCAAAAAAAAAAAACTTAACCATGTAATTGATGCCAACTTTTATGGGTAAACCAGGAGATCATCGGGGTCAATAAGGAGCTTGAATTTCCTTTCAAATGTCCCCGACACACCCAAGGTCTTGATGCCAACTATGTCGGGGGTGGGTCAGGGTCAAAATTCTAAAAATACAAGCATGGGACACTTAACCCCACGAATGATGCCGTCCCTATAGGAATTAAGAGGCAGAAAATGAGAAAAAATGGAGGAATTGAGCAAGCAAATATATGCTTACTAGTCCTCGCCCCACCACGTTATTGATGCCAATTTTCATAGAAAAGTCGGGACCGTTAGGATATATTGGGGTGAGAAGACAGGAATATGAACTTTAGAGATAAAAATGAAAGACAACAGTTTATACAAGTAAAAATTAGCACAATATAAAATTAGTTCTAATTATAATTAATCAGCGCAAGTATTGACCAGTGAACTGACCGTCAGGACTATGAATAGCTAACCAGCAAATTAAAATATCATACTTGCGAGACTTGAAAACTCCAGCAAAAGATATAAAATATGTCATAATAAGCATATTAATTAACCAATTCTTGATAGAATAATAATAAAATAACCAATGATAATATTAATACAGTAATAATGATAAGATGATAAAAAAAAATCTTGTATGTTAATAAAAATAAGTTATTTCTTTTCTTTTCTCTTCGATCAGACAGTTCCTTTAACATTAAACCACAACACTCCAATATCACAACTCACAACAACCTATACATGCCGTATAAATGTATATATATAAAAAGAGAGAAAGCATGACTTGGAGAGAGAGAGGGAAAGAATGAGATATGAGAGACACTCGGGTCTCTCTCAGGTGGTGTGTGCGTGTGTATTTGTGTGTAAATATGTGTTGTGTGTGAGTGTGTGTTGTGTGCAAAGAGTGAGTGAGAGGTGAGAGACCCATTGGGTCTCTCTCAGGTTGTGTGTGCGTGTTTTTTTAGTATATATATGTAGATGGAGAAAAAGGAAGAGATTACCAATAGAGAGACGAGGCTGGAGGAGAGAGGTGGAGGAACCAGTGGTGGTGGAGACAGTGGCTGACGGTAGTGAGTGGCGTTAGCTGCTACAGTTGTCCACGATGGTGTGCAGTTTGACACTGGTGACGGCACTGATGTTGGTGGTGCGATGGTACAGTGGCACGATTGTGGATGCTGTTGGCTGTTGATGGTCTGGTGGTGGTGCGCAGTGGGCTGTTGTGGATTTTGGTTAATGGCCACCGGTTATGGTGGTGACGGTGGTTGGCTGGGGGCATTGCAGAGAGATAGGGGGTGATTGAGTCATGTTTTTGGCGGTTGTGGTTGGCCGTGAAACGGTGGAGGTGGCTTTGTTGGGACCATTCGTCCTGTTTGTTGCTTGGAGATGGTTTCAAGGATGGGTGCATAGAGTTGGCGACGATGAGGAGATGGTGGTGCCGCTTGGTGGTTGCGACTGAGTGTTAGAGAGGGAGCCAGAGAGGATGAGGGGTAGAGAAAAATTTAAGAGGGTGAGAGGACAGTGATTTGCAGAGGGACAGAAACATCAAGGGAGAAGAGATACCCGATGGTCTCTGCAGGAGCCTAGTTTCAGGGAAAGTGGGAGAATTTTTTAGAGAGAATTTGGAGGAGCTTAAGAGCAATTCCAAGAGCGATTATTTTTGGACTTAATTTTTTTTTTTCAATGTTATTACAATATTTAAGCATATATAAATAGTTTTTAATATTATATATTATTTCAATAATAATATTTAAAAAATATTTATTTAATATTTTAATATATTTTTCTCTTATTTCTATCTTTGTCACATTAATTTATTTCTTTTTCTTTTCTAAAAAGTTTTTAAAATTATTTTTCATAATATTCATATTTACATTTATTTTTATTTTTATGACTAAATTTAAAAGAAGTATTAAAGATGAATATTCTTTTAAAATATCCATACTGTATTATTGAAAATCGTATTAACAGTTGAAAGATGCGATTCTCTTCTTAAAATCACTCTTAGAATTGTTCCGAGAGAAAGAGGGCTGATTTTTGGGAAACTGGAGCCCCTAGTACTTTCTCGAGCTTGCAAATATGAGGGAGAGAGATGGAACAGAAGTCTAAAGAAAACAAAAAAGAAAAGAGAAAAGAATGGAAACGAAAAAGGAAAAGAAAAGAAAAGCAGTATAGAAAAATGGAAAGAGAAAAAGGTCAGCAGGGAGCAGGAGCCGACTGCGCCTCTGGCATCCCCAGCACCTCAGGAAGATAAGAAGAAAAAATAAGAAAGGAAAGGAGGAAAGAGAAAAAATAATAAAAGAAAACGAAAGGAAAAGGAAAAATGAATTAAAGTAATATATTTCAATCAAAATGTAAAGCCAGGTTGTGATGTAAACGTGAATAATGGGTTTTGATCCTATGCGGTGTAACACATTATAATTGAGTTGACTTTTTAATTAAAAAAAAAAAAAATCTTGACTCGTGATATCTTTTTCATCTAATGTCTAATTGAGATGATTCATAAGTCGACGAACCCCTCTTGACAAGTACTTTATTTTGACATGCATTTGAAGGAAAATTTTCAGATATTTATTTTTCATAAAAATAAAAATAATAGTATAATAAAATAAAATAAAAAGCTTGAGAATGAAATACTAAAAAATTGAGTTGTGATGCACCTTTCGCACGATTGAATTTTTAAACGATTCAATACTGGATGAATTTTCAAATATGACTTTTAATTTTTTTTTACTCATTTGAACATACTTCACAATTTTTGGACTTTCAATTTTTATCGAAATGTCGACTTTGCCCCTTTTTTAAAGTTAAGTTGGGGCAAAAATGGGGTGTCTACAAGATCTATGTCAAGTTCTTCCAAATAGACAAGCAGATCACCATCCTGGCATCTCCAAGGTCACTCAACAATTAGGTGAGGATGTGGTCACCTTTGTCAAGAGATTCAAGGAAATATCATTGGAATGTTACGAGGACGTCACAAAAGAAACTCTGGTAAAATTTTGTGTCGAAGGGATGTACCGAGAGTACAAGATTCACCCGACTAACCATGATCTAAGGACCTTTTCAGTTCCCTTTGACAAGGCAAAAAAGTTGAATGAAAATATGTTTCCTTCAAGGTCCTTCCGCATTAAGAACTCGTAGAAAACCCATACTTCCTAATGGAAAGGTTACAGGCTGAGGAAGAGAAGAGGCGAGGATGAGCCTCCACCACTCTCGTGCAATATGGAGAAAGTAGGGACTGTGTTGAAAAGTTAGCTCCAAGACAAGGCAATGACACTCTCTTATGTAAAAGTCCTCCTCTCTCAAAAGGATAAAGAGAGCCCAAATTTTTACATGTATCATCGGACCACCAAACATCCCACGAAAGAATGTTGGGCCTTAAGGGAAACTTTCCAAAAGAAGATCATCGACGGAGCGCTCGAAATCAAGAACTATGATGTTAATGTCCGACCCTTCCCAAACCATATCGCCATGGTAAACATGGTGGCTATGGTAAAGATTGTGGAGATGGAAAAGGTGAACAAAGAAACTTATGCCTCGATAGAGGAAGTAGGCCTATCCGAGAGTTTATCCAAGATAACTTCTTTGACCAATGTGGCTTCGCAAAGAAAACAAGGTAGGAAGTAACCAAGCCAGTAATGGATATTTCCGCGACAAATGGTGAGGTCTGCATGAATATGAGGCAATCATGAGATCGACCCTCGAACACCAAAGCACCATCACATTTCCCAAGGAAGATAGGCAAGTTTTATATCTCCACAAGTGCCCTATGTATGTCCCAGTTGGGTTCATAACCATAATGGAAGCGATTTCAAAAATCTATTTGAATTTTTTCTTTACATGAATCATACAATCTTGAAAAGAGAGTTAGAATTACCTTGTTCTTGATAATCTTAATTGTTGAAGAAGACTTCTTGAAAATATTGATGCAATCTTCCTCCTCTTTCTCCTGTAGGTCTTCTCTTCTTTTCCCTTAGGCAAACCATATCGCAGGAGAGTGGGCTGCCTCTTATTTTTGTCTAGCACAAAAACTTTTGATAAATGGCTCCCTACATATCATATATATAGGGCTTAATTGGGGCAAGAGAAGGGGTCTAGTGGGTCCCATTAAGTTAGCTTCTAATTAATCAATTAAATCTTAATTATCTCATAATTAAATTAATTGATTAAATAATTTCAATTAACTCCACTATATAATTGAAATTGCACTCCAACTTAGTAGAATGGAGTAAACTCATATACAATATACTTTTGCAGTTAGCCCCTCTACATGGATACTAATAATCAGATTTCCATATTATACTGTCAAATTAATTCTCTAATTATTTTAAGAACCTAATTCAATAATTATTAATCACTTGCAATTGGTCATCATTTCACTAAACAATTTACTGAAAAGACCGAATCCGAATTTTGGTGATTAACTTATTGAATTAGCACAAATGTGATATAAATCTCTCTAATATATAAAGTGTAGATTCTATCTTGAGAATATGTGTTCCCACAGTTTAAATAATGACTTCTCAAGATACCGAGATGTTGATCTAAAAGACTTCACTCATTGGTAACTCAAAGTCATCACTATTCAGAACTTGAGTTCACTATCCTCTCAAGATTAAGAGCTTATTGTGAATACTGAATAAGAAACTTATTAAAGGTGACAGTTCCAAATAACGCATTTTTTTATAGTGATTCAGTTCAGTGTATTCTCAATACACCAATATAATAACCTAGAGTCCACTACTCTGATTGTTGAGATAAATCACCTTATCATATAAAGGTTAATTGTATTACAACTTTACAAATAAGATGTCTAATCTTATCAATAGCCGCGAATAATTCTAGAATTGCTTGTATAAGCAGTTCATATCTCTTGTGTATAAATCTCATTTATACACATGAACCACTCCTAATGACAATTCAAGGACTAATCATCTTATGATATAAAGCAACATCCAAACATATGGTAATATGAAACTCGTTAATAAATCAAATCTATTAAATAATAAAATATCTTAGATATGAGGGCACACATCCTAACAAACTCCCACTTGCACTCATATCCATTCCCCATACCATCTGCAACTAATTCGTGTGCTCTATGTGCTTTCCACCCTTGTGGTTTCTTGGCTCCTTAGATTGAACTACAGCTCTACTATTGTCACAATAAAGGACCTTAGGCAACTGAGACTGTGGTACCACTCCTAGTTCCGAAAGGAACTTCTTGAGCCAAACGGCTTCCTTAACTACTTCAGAGGCAACTACATATTCTGCTTCAGTGGTTGAGTTAGCAATACATTGTTGTTTGACACTCCTCCAACTGATAGCTCCACCACCAAGAGTAAACACATATCTTGAGGTTGACTTTCTAGAGTCCTGATCTGACATAAAGTCAGAGTCTGTGTAGCCAACTAGAACTAGATCAGCACCCCCATATCTCAACGTATTATCTCTAGTCCTTCTTAAGTACTTGAGTATATGTTTTACAACAATCCAACGATTTGGTCCTAGATTAGATTGATATCTGTTGAACATGCCCACTATAAAATAAATATCTGGTCTAGTGCAAAACATAGCATATATAAGGCTTCCTACAGCTGAAGCATAAGAAACCGCCTTCATGCGTTCCTTTTCCTTAAGTGTCTTAGGACACTGATTCTTGGACAAAGGTGCTCCATACCTAAAAGGCAATAAGCATTTCTTGGAGTTATGCATTGCAAACTTGACAAGAATCTTGTCTATATATGCAGCTTGAGATAAGTTTATCATCATATTTTTCCGATCTCGCAAAAGCTTAATCCCGATGATGTAACTGACTCTCCCAAGTCCTTCATATCAAACAGATTTGCTAGCCAAACCTTTATCGTAGACAACACCCCTACATCATTCCCAATGAGTAATATATCATCCACAAGAATGCTGTCTTAACATCCATTTGCCCAAGTCCCAAATCTTTATCAGAGATTACCTCATCTTAGCTACTAGAATCTAAAATATATTCATCTAAGATAGACTCTTCTAAGAACATGTACCTATTAGGTGGCCTGATAGTCCTCCCACTACGATGTGGCTCCGGTGTAATAAAATATGTTGGAATAGAGGCATCTAGCCCATGATTATCATTTGCCTGAGGAATAAAAGAAGCATATGATATTTCTTCTAAGGTAATCTTACTCTTGGGCTTCTGACCCATAATATAATCATCCTCCAAAAAGACAGTATTCATGCTAACGAATGCCTTCTGCTCACTGGGATTATAAAAGAGCCAGTCTTTTGTCCCTTTAGGATAACCAATGAAATAGCTTAATTCTGATCTTGGTTCCAACTTGTTAGTCTTTCCTTTCAGCACATAAGTTGGAGACCCCAGATCCGATAATAGTTTAGACTTGGCTTGCGTCCAGTCCAAAGCTCTACTAGAGTCTTGGGAGCAGACTTAGTTGGAAATGAGTTCAGAATATATAACGTTGTCTCCAACTCATACCCCCAAAAGAATATAGGCAAATCAGAATAACTCATCATTGACCTTACCATATCTAAAAGTGTCTTGTTTCTTCTCTCTGTTACACCATTCTGTTGAGGCATGCTAGGTGTGGACAACTAGGGTAAAATCCCATTATCCAACAAATGCTGACTGAAGTCACTAGAGAGATATTCCCCACCTCGATCAGATCGAAGTGATTTTATGCTCCTATCTAATTGATTTTCCACTTCTGCCCGAAACTCTTTGAATTTTTCAAAGGCTTCTGACTTGTGATGCAATAGATAGACATAACCATATCTAGAGTAATCATTAGTAAAAGTGATGAAATACTCATAGCCCCCTCAAACCCTAATATTTACGGGTTCACACACATTAGTATGGATTAACTCTAATACTTCTTTGGCCCTGTTTCCTTTTGAGGCAAAGGGTCTTCTGGTCATCTTTCCTTCCAAATAGGATATACAAACTAATAGTGGTTCAAAAACCAAGGAAGACAACCAGTCTATTCATCCTATCTAGATTAATATGACCTAGCCTCAAGTGCCAAAGATAAGTTGAATTAGTAGAAGAAACTTTTCTTTTAAGTGGTAAAGTTTGTATGGTTCATTCTTTTCGGTGTCATGTATCACATACATCTTAGGAGCAATCAAATAAAGACCATTAACTGTTGTGTCAAAGCATATAAAAGAACTATTATGTTTAATAACAACATTTGAATTAAAATAAATTAAATAACCTTGTTTTATTAAACTTAAAACTGATAATAAGTTCCTTCTAATGCCAAGCACATATAAGCAATCATAAAGTAATAGTGTCTTATTTGAAGAAAAACATAAACTAACTATTCCTATTGACACCGCAATAACTTTTGGTTATGTTCCCAAGTTCAAGATAATCTCTCCATCACTTAGCCGCCTGGTCTCCCGAAACTTACAACAAATTACAGATGTGATTAGTTGTACCAGAGTCTACACACCAAGAATCTGAAGTACCCGCTATATAGCTTACTTCAATAACAAGTGATTCAATTATACATATGTTCTTTTTCTTGGATAGATAATCTGGATAGTTTCTCTTCCAATGTCCCATGACCCCGTAGTGGAAACACTTTCCTTTGGGCTTAATGATTGCCCCTATGGTTGCCTCTTTCTTCCCTTTGCCAACACCCCATTTAGGACCCATATTTCCCTTGGAGTTTTTGGGGTTCTGTTTCTTCTTCCACTTGCCCTTGCCTTTGGGCTTGGGCTTAAAAGAAGAACCTTTAGCCATATGAGCACTAGGATGGCTTTTGATAATACCCTCTGCTGCTTGTAAAGAGCTCAGAAGCTCAGCTAAAGTCAAATTCATTTTGTTCATGTTATAGTTGAGCTTAAATTGATTAAAAAAGTTAGGCAGCGACTCAAGGATAATATCAACCTAGGGACTCACTATCAATGTCAACCCCTAGAACTTCCAGCATATTTAAAAAGTCAATCATTTTTAAAACATGATCTCTTACTAAAGTTCCTTCTGCCATCTTAGTGTTCATGAGTGATCTCACGGCAGTCTGCCTAGTAGGACGCCCCCTGATCCCCAAACATCTCCTTTAAGTTAAGGATCATATCCCTTGCTGTTAAGAAACTCTGATGCTGATGATGCAAAACACTTGACATCGAAGCTAAGATATAGCAACGTGCCATCTCATCAGCCTTGACCCACCTAGAATAGCAGTCAATGTCCTCTTAGGGAGCATCGTCCCCTAGAAGGTCTAGGCTATCCACAGTAATCACATATTTGTACCCCTCTGCAGCAAGGACAATGTCCAAATTTCGTTTCCAGACCATATAGTTAGGTCCAATCAACTTGTTTTCTTTCAGGATGATAGCAAGTGGGTTAAATGAAGATATATGAAAATCATATATATATACATACATTAGCATGAATGTGAATAAACAGTAAAATAACTTTTACTCTCATGAATGCATAGTGGTATCCTCAAGCCACTATCAATGAATGTATTGGAACCTAACCGTATAAAAAACACACTCTATGAGGATGATAATGTCATTCATATGATTAGGAGGACCATCATATCCTATATGATTTCACTATCTAGACATCTCATGTCAAATGAAACATATTTTTCAATATCCTTTAGTCTTTAAAAGACAATGATAGACTCCGTGGGGAGAATATCATTCCATTTTGATCAAGTGTATACCATCATCTCAAATAAAAAGACAATCGTTGCAAGTAGTGTCCCCTTAGGGAGTTCACCCTCACCTTGTCTCTTTCTATTCTATCCTAAGAGCTCCATACTTAACCAACTAGATAGTCACCATCCGTGGGGAGGCCACTCAAAGATGGCTTAGGGCACCTATTTTTGTCTTACTATGGGCCGATGATGAAAGACCGTGGGAACTTTCTTAAAGCATCCCTCTCCCACTTATTTTTATAAATTGAAGATCTTAATTATACAACACATACATAATTATATTAACCTATTCGTGGATCAAAATTAATCATGTGATTTTATGAAATTAAATTTGCAAGCATAAATTAAAATTATCTCTCATGGCCAACTAAAATTCTTGACAACAGGTTCTGTACTTCAATTGGTCTTCTTGATGACTCCCATCCTCTAGCTCTTTCTTCAGAAATAAAATAAATACATGAAGAACTTATACCCACATACATGAGTTTGCATTTAATCTAAAATTAAAAATTAATAGGCTAGAAAAACCAATGGAGCTTGCCTATTCGCGGGAAAAATGTTCAAGTCCATTGCCCTTTACAATTGCCTCAAAACTAATTAAATTAAATACATCACCTAATGGCCAGTCACGAGAGATAGGATACATCCATTCACATAAACAAACCATTCAAATATGAGAAATAAAATATTAAAGCATTTAAATATGCGATTAATCATGTACATCACCCATGTATATCCTAAAGTGTAATAAGATTTAATCCATGTATCCAAGAACTCGTATAGGTCAAATCTCACTTAACCTATAATTTTAAATCTAATGTATTTGAGTATCAAATACCCATTGGTATCATATATCCATAATTTAAAAAGATAGATATAAAAAATAAAATTTAAATTCAAAAAATATTTGAGTATCTCATACTCAAACAATTTAATAAATTTGGATATCTAATATCTAATTAAAATAATAATTTATATTACTTTCAAGATTGTCTATCCATGAGTATCATATACCTATAATATAAACAATGGATATATAAAATAAAATTGAGCCATTGGGTATCATATACCCAAATAGTTAAAAATAATAATTTTTAGTAAATATATAATATCAAATATTACATATTTATATATATATATATATATAATATTTGTCATGTGTCAACCATAGATATCAAATACCCAAGCAATTTAATAAATTTGAGTATCTAATATCTAATTAAAATTATAATTTAATAAATTTCAGTATCTAATATCTAATTAAAATAATAATTTTGAGTTTATAAAATATTTGAGTATCACATATCCAAATAGTTAAATAAAATTAATTCTTAAGTATTCAATACCCATAAATTAAAATATATAACTTACTGATCATATATAATATAATATCAAATATTATATATCTATACATACATAAATTTAATGAGTTGTGCGGCTGTTTTTTTTTTTAGTGCCTTCACAGCGATAGCGCTGTTTGCCCCACGCTTCAGAAAAAATAAAAAAAATACTCCTTGCTTTTTAAACAACAATGTCAACTCAGGCGTATACTTTCCTTTACCTTCTCTTTGTCACGCACGGAATAACCAGCCTTAACGTTACCGAGCACAGGGATAAACCCACAATTTATAATGTTTACGCATGTAACCATGGAATCTGAACACAAATAAATATATTTGTGTTTGGAGACAGCGCCTCAGAACAGTGTGGTAATTATTTTATTTTATTTTCTATTTTTTTAATTTAGCCGCAAATCATTAGCTGTGAAAAAAAAAACCTTTTTTTCAACCAATCAAACTATTCTCTTGGGAACTTCTTGATCACTCTATCATTATGGGTATCTCATACCTATCAAGAATTAAATTTAATTATTAAGATTCTCAAATAAGGATCAAATCTTTGTATCAAATAAATTGTACTACAAAATCCTATTCTAAAATAACCATTTATTTTAATTGGGATCTATGAATAAGTTTAGAACAAGTAAATATAACATAGATTCATCTAAAGAGACTCTGATACCAATTGTTGGGTTCGTAACCACAGTGGAAGCGATTTCAAAAATCTATTTGGATCCTTTCTTTTACATGAATCATACAATCTTGAAAAGAGAGTTAGAATTACCTTGTTCTTGATAATCTTGATTGTTGAATAAGACTTCTTGAAAAGATTGATGCAATCTTCCTCCTCTAGGTCTTCTCCTATTTTCCCTTAGGCAAACCGTATCGCAGGAGAGTGGGTTGTCTCTTATTTTTGTCTAGTACAAAAACTTTTAATAAACGGCTTCCTACATATCGTATATATAGGGCTTAATTAGGGCAAGAGAAGGGATCTAGTGGGTCCCACTAAATTAGCTTCCAATTAATCAATTAAATCTTAATTATCTCATAATTAAATTAATTGATTAAATAATTTTAATTAACTCCACTATATAATTGAAATTGCACTCCAACTTAGTAGAATAGAGTAAACCCATATACATTATACTTTTGCAGTTGACCCCTCTACATGGATACTAATAATCAGAGTTCCATATTATACTGTCAAATTAATTCTCTAATTATTTTAAGAACCCAATTCAATAATTATTAATCACTTGCAATTGGTCATCATTTCAATAAATAATTTACTAAAAAGACCGAATTCGGATTTGAGTGATTAACCCATTAAATTAGCACAAAGGTGATATCCATCTCTTTAATATATAGAATGTAGATTCCATCTTGAGAATATGTGTTCCCACAGTCTAAATAATGACTTTCCAAGACACCGAGGTGTTGATCTAAAAGACCTCACTCATTGGTAACTCAAAGTAATCACTATTCAGAACTTTAGTTCACTATCTTCTCAGGATTAAGAGCTTACTGTGAATAATGAAGAAGAAACTTATTAAAGGTGATAGTTCCAAATAACGCATTTCTTATAGTGATCTAATTCTGTGTATTTTCAATACACCAATACAATAACCTAGAGTCCATTACTCTGATGGTTGAGATAAATCATCTTATCATATAAAGGTTAACTGTATTACAGCTTTACAAATAAGATATCTAGTCTTATCAATAGCTACGAACAATTCTAGAATTGCCTATATAAGCAGTTCATATCTCTTGTGTATAAATATCATTTATATACATGAACCACTCCTAATGACAACTCAAGGACTAATCATCTCATGATATAAAGCAATATTCAAACATATGGTAATATGAAACTCATTAATAAATCAAAGCTATTAAATAATAAAATGTCTTGGATATGAAGGCACACATCTTAACAGTCCCAACGAGGATCAACGAGATAGAATTCAATAGAGGGTTCCTCGACAGTGGAGCATCAGTGAACATCATGCCTCTTAATACTTTCAAAGCAGAATCAAAGCTTGTCAAGCAACCCATAAGCATTGCAGGCTTTACTAGGGGCACTGTCAGACCTTCGGGGCCGTCACTATAGACTTGGTCATGGGCGCCATAAGGTCTACAACCATGTTCCACATCATTTAAAGAGAGTTATCTTATGAAGTTCTCTTTAGAAGGCCTTGGATGCACTGGTATGTCGTGATTCCCTCATCCTACCACCAAGTTATAAAACAAAAAATCAGGAAAAAAACAATCATTGTACAAGCCAACAAAAAACCTTTCACCCCCAAGGAAGTCCACCTGACTGATACAGAATACTCTAATAGGCTGGATGACACCGAGGATAACTTGAGAAAACCCAATGGGGTCCCTTTGCCAAACTAGGAGGATCTCCTAACAGTCGAGGCATCGTCAAAGACCAAAAAAGAGTAAAAAATCGAGGCTACATGCTCGAGGGCCAAAGAGTGGATGGAAATATCATTTATCAATTATGATGGTGCAGGGGGTCATCTTAGTAGAGAAACCTAACCCAACTCCCAAGTGTATGGAGGACCTCCCAAAACCTTAGGAAGAAGGACTCGAACAGATAGACCTTGGATCACTAGATAAGTTATGCCCAACGTTTATCTCTCAGGTGCTTGAGCCCCGAGAAAGTAAAGACCTCGTGGAACTATTAAAGCATTACAAAGATGTGTTCACTTGGGACTATGAGGAGATGTCTGAATTGGATCCTTCCATCGTTAGTTTCTATCTCTATATAAGACCCTTAGCCAAACTTATGAAACAGGGTTTGCAAAAATTCAGCCATAAGCTCGAACTCAGATTAAAGACGAGGTAATCAAATTGTTGAACACGGGATTCATTTCTCTAATTCAACACCTAGAATGATTGGCTAACATCGTTCTCGTAGTAAAGCGCAATGGGAAAATTTGTGTATGCGTGGGATTATTGAGACCTAAACAAAGCCTGCCCTAGAGATGATTTCCTACTTCTCAACATGATCTTATGATCGACGCTACCTTAGGATACCAGATTTTCTCATTTATGGATAGATTTAGTGGATACAATCAAATATGCATGGTCGAGGCAAACGCTTAGAAGAAAGCTTTCAGGACTCCCCATGGGAATTTTTATTGCCAAGTGAAGTCCTTCAATTTGAAAAATGCTAGGGAAACCTATCAACGAGCGATGACATCCATCTTCTATGACATGATGCACAATGAAGTTGAAGATTACGTGAATGATCTCGTGGTCAAGTCCAAGGCAAGAGAAAGCCATCTGGAAGATTTGATCATGATTTTGGAAAGATGTTGAAAATACAAGCTTAAGATTAATCCCCTAAAATGTTCATTCAGGGTCACGACGTGAAGGTTCTTAGGGTTCGTGATCCATCGCCATGCCATCGACGTCGACCCTGTCAAGACAAAAGCTATAACAATGATGAACCCACAAAAGAATATGAATGAGCTAAAGGGATTCCTCAATAAGGTGTCATATTTGTGAAGATTCATACTCGTACTCCCCGAAATCACCTATTAATTTGGGACCCTACTCAAGAAGAAGGTGTCATATCTATGGATAAGTGATGATTAGAAGGCATTTGAAAAATTAAAAGGGATATTAACTTCACCCTCGACGATGATTGGTCCACAAAATGACAAACTTCTCCTACTTTACTTCACCATGACACCGTGGTCCATAAGGGCATTGCTCGCCTAGGAGGTAATTAGGGTAGAGAAATCAGTGCACTACATCAGTAGGATCTTACGAGGGGTAAAGTTGAGATACTCTAACCTCGAAAAGCACTGATTAGCCTTATCATTCACAACCAAGAAGTTTAAGCATTATCTCTTAGCATTCACCACCCATGTAGTCACCAAATACGACCTTTTTAGATATCTCTTGACTCGCCTTGTTCTAGTTGGGAGAATGACAAAGTGGCTTCCAACCTTAAATGGTATACTTTCAATTCCTCGATAGAGGATATGAACCCACCGAGAAGGATCTACCAAAAAACATAGCCGAGGTTAACAATATGGCTAGCTTTAGGGAATGGATCATGTCCTTTGATGGCTCGACCAACGCTAACGGGGGAGGGCAAGTGTAGTGCTAACTATAGTAAAATTAGAAGAGAAGGCCAGTTTCTCCTAAAAAGTAGACTTCCCATGTACCAACAACGAAGCAAAATATGAGGCACTCAATCTAAGGCTCATGACTGCCTATGCTCTTAGCATCTGGCTCTTAAGAATTGGAGGGGACTCCAATTTAGTGGTAAATAAAACTACAGGTATCTTTGCTGCAAGGGATCCATGGATGGCCTACAAGGAAATTGTGCAATGCCTAATTAGTCAATTCGAGGAAGTTATCATGAAACACGCACCGAGATCAGAAAATAGATTTCCTGATGCCCCTACAACTTTAGCAGCCAAATTAGAGGTTTCAGGGAATATCACATAGATGGAAGTAATTCAGAATATTGTACCATGTACTTTAATACAAACCTTTCCTAAGGAAGGTAGGCCTGATTGGAGGACCCTGATCATAGAACAACTTGAAGGTAGGGAAGGTAGTCTCTACCTTAAAGAATTAAGGAAATTCCATCTCTACCTCGAGATGGTATACTTTCCATGCACCGAAAGACTCTTGGCAAGATGTGTGAGTGAATAGGAAGGGAAAGATTGCCTCAAATAGATTCGCCAAAAGATATACCGTACAAGGGACATTAGCCTATACTGAAGAATGCAAAGGGTAGGCTACTATTGGCCAAACATGGAAAGACAGGCTACAGCAACTTAGAGAGGGTGTGAAAAATGCCAAGAATTCTCGATGTTGGACGAAAGTAACTTCCTTGAGGAAATGGTGGATTGGACAATGCCTTACTTGGAGTATCTAACGCAAGAAGTGTTGCCCGTACAACCCCAATATGCGACACAGATGAAAAGACGGGCGATACATTTCTTTGTTTATGAGGGGAACTTATATAGGCGAGACATGTGGGCAGAACCTTGATGTGCTTGCAAGAGGCCATGATCTAAGAAGTCCTCCATGGAATTCACGACGTCGAACACCAGGGTGCGGCAAAGATCCACCAACTTATCCTCAATATAGGGTATTACTAGCCTACCATTGCGAGAGACATCGCCACCTATATGAAGCACTGCCACAAATGTCAGATCCACGATAACCTTCTCTATGCTCCTACAATAGAACTTCATAGCCTAAAAATGTCGTGGTCGTTCCACACTTGGGTTTTGACCTCATTGGGCCAATTTCTCCCTCCTCTCAAGGGCATATATGGATCTTAACAACTACAAACTTTTTCTCTAAGTGGGTAAAAGTTATCCTCCCAAAAGCGTGCAACAACTATGGCATTCCAAAAGTTCATGAAAGAGAATATAGTTCATCGCTTCGGTATCCCTAAGGTGATCATGTTAGACAATGGAACTCTATTTCTAAATCACCAAGTCACCATATTGATAGAAGGCCTCGGTATCACCCACCACAAGTCTACTCCATATTATCCCTAAGGGATCGGATATGTCTAGGCTACAAACAAGACACTAATCCAAATTCTAAGAAAGATAGTCCACGACCACCAAAGGGGTTGGACTGAGCATCTCCTAGAAGCTTTATGGGCATACAGGATCTCCAAGAAAAAGCCTACAGGAGAGTCGCCATTCACCTTAGTCTATAGCTCCGAGACCATAATTCCAATAGAACTCGCAATCCCCTCGGCCAGTGTAATATCCCGACCTGGGATACGTCACGTATACCGAGGTAGGTCGGTTAAACTATGTAACTTGAACGGTAAGAAATGTATATCATGGTATTTCATGGAAATGAATGACTGAAAATGGAAAATGATTGAACTGAATGACCAAGGCTGGGTGACACCCGAGCACCACAGGGCATTGCATCGTAATGCGTGCATGCACGTATTCCCATGCATGCATACGTGAACATAGATGAGTAGCTCGATTAAAATGAATGTATATAAATATGATTAAAAACGGATTTATGCCCCTACACATGAATATATATACATGTATAAAACATGTATTTTATGTGTACTTGTATACATGTATAATGTGATGTATTATACATATATTATGTATATATGTATATGTAAAAGAAAACAAAAAAAAAAAAAAAAAGAAAAGGGAAAGGGAAAAAGGGCTGTTATCAGCCGTGTGTGTGTGAGTGGGTGAATATATATATATATATATATATATATATATATGTATCAAAAGGTGAGTGTGTGTACGGTTATATATGGGTGTAATGAGTTGAGTGTATAACAATCAATAGGGAGTGGTGGAAACTGAAAGTTGGTGATGGAGTGTGTAAGAAGGTCACAGGGCATGGTGAGGTCTGACTAGAGAGAGAGAGAGAGAGAAAAGGAAAAGCTTATCATATACATGTGATCTCTCACTCTCGGGAGAAAAAGAAATCAAAGGAAAAGTCAGGAACTGAAGGGGAGAAGAAGAGAGGAAGATTGATTCAGAAACAGAAGGGCTTGAAGGGGGTCACCGTGAGCAAACAGGAAAACCAAGGTGAGCCACTGTTTCTGTTTCAAAGTTTTATAGCATGATTCGAATTATTTTGAATGTAGGGTCTAAATCAGCATGAAATATGGGATTTATTGCAAAAAGAATGAGGTTAAATGGTTAAGAAACCAAAGAGAAAATCCAAGTTGGAGGTCGGGAGGATAATCTAGGTTTCACTGATTTTATGTTTAAAACCTTGCTTTTAGTTTGTAAAAATGTTGCTATAAAGTGCAGAAACACTTTAGGAACGAAATGGGTTTAAAACCGAGGAGAAACAGTCACGGAAATGAAAAGAAACTAGTTGGCCGGAAAAACGGCCGGAGACGTTGACCCCTTATTCGTGAAAATTTAGGAGGTTTTAATGGAAACGGAAAGTGGATTTGGAATCCTTGAGAGAAGGGTGAGAGAACGGCATTTAATTTGGGGCAAACCGAGATCGAAATCCGGTCACCGTCGCCGGAGAAGGCGACGGAAACCTACTGGTGCTCCACCGGAAAAACGGGGAAGACAACACTGTTGTCTCGGGTTAAGACGAACCGGATCCGGGCCGGGTCGGGTTGAGATCCGACCGACCGCAAAAACGGAGCCAACACTACGTCATTTTATGTTTGAAATTTAAATGAATTAGGCTTGTTTGGCTATGGGGATAGGAAATGGAAATTGGGTTTGGGCTTATTCCAACCACGGATAAGGGTAGGAACCAGGATATTGGAATCCGGTTCTCTGAATGGACTGAACCGTTTGGTTCAGGGGAGGGACAGACCGGTTTAGGGTTTTTGGGTCTGAACCAACTGGTTCAGACCGCAGCTTTTGAAAATTGTGAACCGGCCCCAAATGTTTTAAGAAATTTCACTAAGGCCCAAACAGGAAAATTAATAAAATATTAATTTTTACAAAAATGCCCCTATTTCAAATATGGGTCAAACGAAGTCCAAACGAGGTAAATGAATAGTCAAAACTTATTATCTCGGACGTTCTGAGTCCAATGGTGGGGTCCGTTTTACGAGATGAGACCCCGAAGGATAAAATACCGTAAAAGTGTAAAGTGACCATTTTGCCCTTTTTAGTACAAAAGTCCAAATGGAATTCCGCGAAAGCCTAAACCAACTTTCTTCGGCATTCCGGACTCAATGGTAAAGTCTAAAATAGTATTTGAAATACTTATGATAGAAAGGCATAAAATTTGATGAATATCATTTATTCTGAAACGTATTCACTGATATATAGGAAACTCGAAAGGCAAAGGTACACTCACGGATTTCTGAGATAGAATCACGATAGAAGTAAGTGGATCACTCTCTCTTACATGTGGTGTTTCCACAAGCCAAGTTCATTCTTTTACTACCAAATTCGTACTCTTGAATGTATTGATATCCTTGTGTTCCACAATTCGATATTTTTCTATCTTGTAGACATTTGATTGACTGATGTATCATTGTTATCATGCTTCACTGTGCTTTGAAAGCACCTCATGTTATTGCTATCCACAATGTGATATTGTTCTATCTTGTGGACATTGATTGACTGTTGTATCATTGTTATCATGTTGAACCATGCCTTGAAAGGCATACTGTTATACTTTCATTGAATCTATGATATTCCATTTTATACTTCTATGGAATCACGAATGATCATGATACGTTATGAATACCAGATTTGTGCTCAGTCACAACATCTATCCGATGCTTCTGTATTGACTGGAGACCTAAGGGTCAAGTCCATGAATGGACAGGTGGCAGGAATGAATTCCTCGAAGGCTTTCCACCGGCAATTGACTGGCATGATCATTGGCATCTCATTGCATTTTCACTGGCATTGCATTTGCAAATTCACTAGGCATGTTACAGAATAAAAGCATCTCTTATGGCTGACAGAACTTGATTGTTGAATGGTATTATTCCTTATGATTCTTCGAGTCTCGAAAGACTTGCATTGATTGATTTGATTGTGATCGGTTCATTGTGGCAGTACTTCATTGTTGTTATATTATCATTGGATTTCTTCATATCGCTATTACACCAATACTTCTGATTGTGTATTGTGATTACTGTTCATTGGCCCTCGTGGCAATAGTTTCCATTGGCCCTCGTGGCAATTGTTTCCATTGGCTATCACAGCATCTTATTCTTATGATTGGCTATCATAATCTTATTCATGGATTCATTGATCATCGATACCAGTGTTGGAGATTTGCATTTACTTACTGAGCTTTGTAGCTCATTCCACCCCACTTACCCCCATTTCAGGTGATGACGCTGCGAGACCCCAGTAGGAGTCTGAGAGCGTAGGGGGACATTTTGAAGTACGGTATCAATCTATGTTAGTTCTCCCATGTATTCACCACCCTCGGGTGCTGGTTACGTTTAGTTCTCATTTTGTCTTATGTAGAACTATATCATGTATTTAATAGACTTCCACTGTTTAAATTATTTAAAAGACTTCCGCTGGATTACTGTAATTGATAAAGACTTCCGCTGTTCATTGTTTGAGATTTTTAGTACATTGCATATTAGTACTATGATACAGGAATGGAAAAAGTAGGGACGGCCTTCGGGTCGGCCCCGCGACACGAGATCCGCATAGGGTGGGTTTCGGGTCGTGACAGCCAGGGCAACTCTAGCTTGTGGTCTACACCTAAAAGCAAGAATCTTCAGCCTCGAGAAGGTAGGCTAGAAGAGAAAGGAAGCTGAGGATAAGGGTTCAAGCATATCACACATAGTTAGAAAAAACTTATAACAAAAAGGTAAGGCCGAGGGAAATACAAGAAGGTGACCTCATGTTGAAGACCACGACCGAGGTTATACGGGGGGAAAATGCACCTAAGTTAACACCCAAGTGGGAGGACCCCTTCAGAGTGCCAAGGGTTAACTAGTTAGGGTACTGTGAAATCGTAGATTCAGATAGTCATGATAGTGTTAAACTTGTGAATATCAAATGGCTAAAAATGTATTATCCCTAATTGTTAATCTTTGTGACACGAGGCCAGTTCGTGGATTAATGAAATGAAAGTGCATTGGAGTTTCATCATATTTATTCTTTCATGATGTGTTTTTTCATGTTGAATGTCTTCTATTCCTTTTTCTTATTATTATTTTTTGTCCTTACATGGGCACGAGGCATGAACATGAAGCAAGTTGTTTAAAAATACACATGTAATATAACAAGACAAGTAAATCAACGATAACAATAATAAGAAAAAAAAATCCATTTCATAGATTGAACTATTATTACAAAAATACCCGAGGGTACGAATTATAAAAAAAAGTATTACAAGATTATAATAGAACTTTTAAGACTAAGCTATTCTCACTTATACCCCCCCAATGAGTCCTCGACACCCCTACATTCCTCCATCAGCTTTCTATCCTCTTTCTCGACCTCTAAAAGAGCACCCTCCTTATTGGCAAGCCCCTATTCTAGCTTGGCCAGTTGCGTAGTCATGGCTTGCACCTCTTGAGAAAAGTTACCCGATGTGACGAAACCTCGTTTGCCCGATTAAAAAGGGGGATTGAGGAATGTTTTGCCACACAAGCTTCGAAACACTTCTCTAACCATAAGATATCAATGCCAACCTTGTTGAAGTCACAAAAAAACCTTTTGAACTCACGAGTAGTGCGAGCATCATGATCAAAGATGTGGACGTTACTATAGCTCTTGACATACTTGCAAATGGTGTCAAGGTAGAGGATTTGAATGGTTGGAGTTTCCACGTTAAAATGCTTGAAAGTTTTTGGATGTGCCTTGTTAATGGAGTCCAATAGAGGAACGTTAATCTTGCAAACAAGGAACTCTTTCCAATAAGTGCTATCATCCAATAAAGGAATGGGTGACTCAGGAACTTTTAAGGTACTAGGGATAGAAGGGCCCCAAACCTTTGAGATAACGCTATCATCTCGGCACAAAGGAAGAAGGTTCTCATCGTGGGGATGTTGCCAAGGGGAATGATGAGTGACCTCATAAATAAAACCTCCCAAGGGACCCTCCCTTAGCCACTGGAAACTCTTCTTTGAATCCCTTTTCAACTTCATCCTCATTTTGAGCCCCTAAATCTCCTTCCTCGAACCCCTCGGAAGGATCATTTTCTTTCACTTCCTCAGCGAGGGCCGCGATAACTCTTTTTATAGTTTCTTCTAATAAAGGAAAGTAAGAGCCATCAAGAGAAGTGTCACCACCTAAAATACATATATATATATATAATAAAATATATACATATATGATAACAATAATAGATGTAAAAGAGATAATATGGATGAGTAAATAGCATAAATAGATGGCATATGTAAATATACCTCTGCCAACCCTTGCCTCCGTGTCACTAGCCACAACGTCAATACCCGTCACCTTGTTGCCACCCAAATCCAAGGAACCCGTGACAATAAGCCCAAGTTCATGTGATTCCAGAGGGAAAAAAAAGAAAGAAAGAAAAGCTCATCAAGCTGGGTCCCAACAAATGATGAAATGTCACCACCACGAGGCTTAGTTTTTGAATTAATTGGGGAACTGGGTCCTTAACCTCAACGTCGTCCTCAGTATCAGTAACCAAAGGATGGGAAAGTTATTCAGCTAAAGTCTTCAGTTACTTTCCCTTCCCAACAATGTGTCCAGCGGGAATCTTGACTAACTTTGCTCATTTTTTTCTCGAGAGAGAAGAGAAAACCTTAGATGGGTCGCAATTTCCTTCGGCAACTCCAAGAGTCCCCTGTGAGTTATTCTAAAACAAAGAAGAAAAGAAAAAGAGAAAAATAAAGGAGAGTAAGTAATAATAATTAACAGTAGGTATATAAAGAAATGCAAAATAAAGAGGTAATCAACCTGACCGCCGAGGCCCCCTCCGAGATTGGGAGAATGAGGTCATCCTCCTTTTGGTCCAAAGGGGAAAGTTGTTTAAAAAATAAGAAGAAGAGAGATTAGCTCTCAAAAATAAAAAGGGAGAAGAAAGAGATAAATAAGGTCAAATAAACCAACCAACCTTCTTCTTCTTTGAAGAACTCGTGCCAGCTTCCAAAGGCGAGACATGAATGCATTTTGATAGGGAGGGTTGGGCAAGATGCTCTCCTTGGTTGCCTTCACCCTCCGTAAATAGAGAAACCTCTTATTTGTAAGTCTTCACAAACTTACTAGTGGAGTCCCAATTGGACTCCTACCTCAAGCCAAGGAAACGGAATAGGGTATCGTCGCTCCAAATCACTTGGACCACAGGTAGAACAGGAGTGTCGAGGCAATAGGATAAGAAAGCGTCAAGGTTGGTGTGGCAATAAGATCGGTGAGATGCAGAATATAAGCCAAAGTGAAAAGTGGGGGGAACAAGAACTGCCCACCATACAACCGAGAGTTACGAGCCTTAGAGACGAGGAACTAGTTGACAAACTGAGCAAAAGTCATGGGGATAGGGGGCTGCACGGGCAACCCATGATCAAACCAAATTGATGTGTTACCCTATAAGGAAGATTACACAATATGTCAAGAATGGGGTCAACTTAACTACGAAAAAAGTATTGGATATAATAGTGGCCAACACCCAATCTAAAGTAACAAAATCAAGGGTGAGAAGCATTTCCATGTCTAAAGGAGAATAGATACTCAATCGAGAAATAGTAGGGAGGGCGAAAGTACAGGGATGAGTTACGAAAGCAAAACAATTGTTTATGTACTCGAAAAAGCCCTTGAGAACACACAACCTTGTCCCAATGCTCTGTGCGATTGTAAACGCACGAGGAAGAAGAAGAATCAAAGTATAGGGGTTTAGAGGCAAATGAAGGAAAATGTTCATATATGAAAACAAAAGGAAAAAGCAAGAATGATAGTCATGGACGTCATACCTACTGATGGAACGGACCATACGCTTGTGAATGAGGTCTATGCGATGGCATAGGGTACCGAGGAATAGGGGGCGAGACGAAAACTCTTTCCTAGTGACAGACGAGCTGCCAAAGAGAAAACATGAGGGCTACTACCGTCTTCGGAGGGGTTCTTAGAACACATAGTGGTTTAGCTAGAAAGAAAGAAATATCGTAATGTGGTAAGGCGAGTTTAACATCTTACCCTCGACGACTTGACCATGTTTCATTCTAGTCGTCTCAACCTCAAAGTCCATTTAGAAATACCTTAACCAATGGGAATAGGTACACTTTTTAGAATTTCAAGGAAGGGCGGTGTCCAAAATCTGCCCATTTTTACTAATACGAATGTAGAGGCACCCAGCCATGGTCAGAGAAGATCGAAAAGGAAGTGACAATCTTCTATTCATTAGAAGAAAGCTTATTTGAGAAAGGTGAATCATCTTCAAGCACCTCCATGTGTAACAATTTGAACACATCCTCGAGAGTAGAAGTGAACTTCCCCCCACAAGGCAATGAAAGTATGCATATCTTTGCTCCACCTTAAAAGAATGACCAAAAGTAGTAAATTTTCATAGTGGAACGCGAGGTGGCAAAGAGTTAAAGTCCGATGGAGTTAAAGACCTTGGCTTTCCTTAAAAGCGGTTGATACTCAACGTGGGATAGGACGTAGTCCGACCACTCACCCCAATCTGCCATATGAAGGGAATGCAAGCCAAACTCGTAAAAGGAATATGGGAAATCGCCTCGTTCTATGGCAAACCTCGGAACAGATTTAGGAACACAAGCCTCTGATGAGATAGGCTCCGGTTGGATGAGGAAAAGGGCCTCTGAGACATTATCTAAAGTAGAAAATGACTCGACTCGACCCAAATTTCATCATTTGAGGTTAGGAAAGGACCTCGATAGTGGAGGAACCGCGGGTATAACTTTACTCTTATTCAAAAACTTCTTAACCATCATGAATACAAACCTCGTGGATTGTAGGAGGGAAAGAAACATCGCCGGAAAGTTGGTCAAAAAAAGATAACTCTAGGGAGATGATTGAGAAAAATGACAAAATGAAGCAAGAATGAGTTTAAGTCCTCTTTTATACTAAAAATTTGAGAATGCAAAAAGACGTGCAAAAAATGAAGAGTTCGACGTGTGCTTTGACGAAAATGGCAGATAGAATGCAAAAGGACGTAAGAGAAACAAAGATTTTGACGCATGTGCTAGAAAAAATGATGACTGGAAGGTGAAAAGACAACCTAGATCTATGTGCACATAAACACTCGAATGACAACCAAAGTATATGTGCAGGGGAAAAGATGTAAGACTAGATCCAAGGTGATTGGATTCGCCGAGGTCTCCAAGCAAAAATAAGAAACTAATAAACATTAAAATTGAGGGAGTCGCCAAAATTAAGAGAGATTTCCATAAACTCCGAGGGTTTCCTCCACCCTAACTGAATCCATTACGAGTTCCCCAAAATGGGTAATGCCTAGGGAAGTTAAATAGCTCTAACATTGTCGATGCTAACCCGAGGTAGTGACTAGACGACGGTCGCGAGGAATCCACTCAAAAGTGATGTCCTTAGGCCAGCGGTTGGGGGTACGCTCTAAGGATTTAATATACTTTAACCCCGTGGTTATAGTGATCTTATCACATCCCAAACCCCACCCTATGCGGATTAGGGATAATGACCGGACAGTTAGGCATTTTGCCAATACACTAACTTTGTTTAGCATATTGATGATGTGTCTAATTGAAAACCTTTTTATATATCTAAGTAGATTGCATTCCGTTATATAAAGTTATGTAGTGGAAATTTGAGTCTGTAAAAATTTTTGTTTGAATGCAGTCACATTTGAAAGAGCATAAGTAACATAACATCAAAGATACAATAATGTGAGCCCAACATTACATTACACATGAGTATCTGAACTAATATATCATCGATGAACATCGTTCATATTCTATTCTTGCTCCAAGTTATTACATTAATCTACTATCTATCATTTCAAGTTGCTACCTCCATGGCTAGGATACTAATCCTCTTCTAGCTAGAGTCTTTGCTCATCATAACTTACTAGTATATGGATCTGTAACTTTTTAGTCATTCTTAAAAATATAAAGGATAAAACTCTATGAGCTTAATGAAAAACTCATGAGTAACACCAGTCCCTTTGTTATAGGTTTTTGGGAAACCCCTTCATAACTTTCATAAAACTTTGCATAAGCTACCAATAACTTTTATATATTTCATATGTTTCATGGATAGCAATAAAAAGGATTGTGCTAAAAGCTATTGACATTCTTAAAACATATGCATATAACTAAGAGTTGCAAGATAAGTTGTATCAAGCAAGAGTTCGTGTCAGTCTAATTTTGCAAGATAAAACATAATATCATGAAAATCTATACTATAAAAGCAACTTAGTAAAGTAATACATGACAAGCATCTTGATAGCATTTTTCCCTTGGGACCATGGGTTGTCACATGGTGACTTTTAAGTAATTTAGAGCTCTAGGCTTACATGGACCTACTTTTATTGAACTCCTAGTTGAGTCATGCTATATAAGACTTATCTGGAAGTTTACTAGTCCTTAACCCTCGGCATGGGCTATAAAGCAAGAACACTTTGTGCTTAAAACATGCTTGCAAAACAATCTTCAAGCTATCCATATCATGTAAAATATTTAGATACATGTTGATAAAGACATGAAGTTTAAAACATTTGATATGATAATCTGAAAATCATAAAGTTGTAAAAGAATTGTATGTGATGTCATAAAGCTATAAGGAACTGCATTTCATGGAAAATTTCTATTTCAATGTTCAAGGTTACTCACCTGTGGTCCAGAGTCCAGAGTCCACAGTCACTTGCTTACTTGACTTACCTTGGCATTCATCTGATCTCTATTTCCTTGCTAGTGATCCTAAATCATGGATAAGAATATATTGATATTATATTAGTATATATCTCAACTTAAATCTTTGATTACTTAATGTTTTTAGTCTCTTCGAGACTTAATCTTATTGTTTAAGATTGCCTCATAGTCTTTAGTTAGGGTTCCTAATACTTCGTAGTTCATCACACTCCCGTAGCTTACTTTAGCCTTTAGGGACACTTTGGTTATTTTGCCCATTCATGTCTTATATTGTTCAATACATTATTTACCTTGTCAAACTTCATTTTTGAGTCTTGAAAGTCTTTTAAATCATAAGGTAGTCCATCTTTTAGTTTTTGAGTTCATATGATTGTTTAATTAAGCCTTAATGGTAATTTGGTAATTTTACCATTCATATCATGTGTCTTCGGTAATTAATTATCTCGAATGAAGCTCATTTTAAGACTTAGAGGATCTTATATATGTTGGTATGGGTTTCTCTTTACTTTCTATACTCTTCTGGTAGTTTCATTAAGTCTTAAAGACGTATTCATCATTTTTTTAGTTTGTTTCGATGTTTTATTTTTCCTAAACGAATGTCATCGTTAGGTCTGGAATGTCAAAGATAATAAATTTAGGCTTTTTTGGATCTTAATTTGCCTTGGCTTATTTTAAGTCTAGGGATATTTTCATAATTTTATACTTTCATGTGGGACTACATTTAGGTACCCAGTTGCTTAGTTTGACTCATTGTTAGGTTCGGAGTGTCTGAAAATGTTAAATATGCCTTATTTTATATTTTTCATGTCTATCTAGTAGACCGTATAACAATAAGGGCAGTTTAAAAATTTTACATTTTTAGGTATCTGTATTTTTGGTATCTCATTTGACGAAATGGAGTCTACCGTTGAGTCCAAAACATCGAAAAACGTTAAGGTATGTATTTTTGCAGTCATCGGAATTCAATTGGTAGCTTAATTAATTGTTTATAATACTTTAGAATTATTCCAGTTTGCCTATTCGTAAATTTTGGAGTCCAATTTCCTAAATCGGACTTTGTCATTGACTCCAAAACGCCCAAAAATATTGGTTTAGACTCTTTTACATTTTAATTGGTCTTCGTTTGTCCTATTTTAGGTTTAAGGGCATTTTAGTAAATTCTTATAATTTAAAAAAGATTTAAAAATAAATTTTAATTATTTTTCTAGTTATTTTCATAATTATATAAATTTTTGGGGGTTAAAATATAATTTTAGGAAAGTTGTCATTTAAGTCATCTGATCTAGGTGATTTGCAAGTGAACCGGTTCATTTTGGTCAAGAACCAACCCATTCATTTGGTTTTATGCGTCATCATAATGCCAAGGTGATGTCAGCACCCTCTTTAATGAAACAATGTCGTTTAGTTTAAATCAAGATCCATTTATACGCGGTTAGAACCTGACTCGTATCCGACCCAAGACCTAACCCGACAGTCATTGTTCATCTTCTCCCTCGCGACTGTCACTGCGACCCTAAAACCCTAAAAATTTTTATCTTATTTCATGCATTTTTGGCTACTTTCTCGGTCTATTTTCAATTCAAATCATCCCTTAGTATCTTAATTTAAGTTTCCTCATCAATTTTGAACTTTAATTCGCACTAGGGAGCTCGGTATAAGCTTCCATGGCCTTATCACTTCAGTTCTTCCTTATCTTTCAACCATATCGAAAATGGTTTGTTGCGTTGTGATCCCCTTATCTTGAGGTTTCATTTCACATAGAAAGAATTGAGCTTAATGCTCATTTTGTGGAGTTCGATTCTACGCCTACCGACTATAACTCTATGTTTCTCCCTTGTTTTTGGGTATTTTTACCTAATTCTTCTAGTTTCGCGATCCTCCTAGCATTTAGTTTTAGTTCCAATCATTGGAAACCTTTTTGGTTTCCTTCGATTCAGACCAATTCCAAGTTTCATGTTAATGGCAATTTAGCCTTATCTTACTATTTATGGGCCCTTTAACCTTGGTTCCGTAGTGTATTCTTCATGTAAATTGTAATATCCCCATCCAAAAATACCGGGTCATATGGCACGCATTACAAAGTCATGAAAAATAATGCATAAATTCTAAATTATAAGAAAATACTAAATTAATGTAATAGAGATTAATTAATCAAATGTAAGGAGATAAAATTGCTTAAAGTGTATTGTAGGTATGTACATATGGTCAAGTGTGTATATACATATACACCTACATGTATGTATACAAGTATAGTAGATATATATAAATATAATTTCATATATATATATATATAAATCTATGTATAAATATACATAAAGTAAAGAAAACCAAAAATATCTTTGTGTGTGTAAGTGTACAAGCAGTATGTGTGTGTGTGTCGGTTGAGGTGTGTGTGTGTGTGTGTGTCTTCATGTGTTAGTGTGTGTGTTTTTATATAATATAATATATATATATATATATATATATATATAACTTACAAAATATCAACAAGAAGTAAATGAAAAGCTGAATCTACAAAAGTAGAATTAAAAATTGTGTAAGAGAAATTTATGAGAAGTGAGGGCTAGAAGTAGGCAGTGAGGTCATAGAGAGAAGAGAGAGAGAGAGAGAGAGAGAGAGAGAGAGAGAGAGAGAAGGGTCTGTGGACCCATTATAAAGCAAGTTCATGCATTGCATGCTTGCCATTATCAAGAAAGGAACTGAGAAGCTAAGGAAGAAAATCAGAAGAGAAGGAGGTCAAAACCATAACAAAAAGGTATGGAATGGGAAATTTATCACTTTCTCTCTCTAAAAGTTAAACATGAATATAAACTGTTTTTGAGTTGTTATATGCATATGGTGTTAGATATATGTTTAAAAGCTCATCAAGCATGATTTTAGGCCATGAAAACGACTAAAAACATGAAACCCAGAAGCTACGGCCATTGAAGACCTTGCTTGAAGCAGGTCTGAACCAACTTCCACCAAACTGGTTTTGGCTTACCAAAACCTCAAACTGAGACCATGAGGGTTTTAAAAACCCTAATACGCGATCATAAAACCTAGGAAATGACCTTCAAATATAGAGTTGCAGGTTTCGGGTTTTGAACCCAACACCTCAACTGCACCTCAAAACGTGTTTTAAAGGACGAAATATGAAACCCCATGAAGAGAGGATCAAAACAAGCCCAACCTCATGAACAATGATCAAGAAATACGCATGAACCAGTTAGTTACAGGTCTGGGCTATTCCCTCCGAACTATGATCTTTGAGGTTAATTCGAAGCTCAAAATCAATGTAAAAACATTCCTTAAAGCTCTAGGGAACGTTTGGAAAAGAAAACAGAGAAAATGAGTCCCTAAAATGTCACGAAATCCGACTATAAAAAATTAGGGTTTCACATGAACAGTGTTGACCCCGTTGGGGAAGATGACACTGTTCGGGTCGGACTATAGGTCGGTTACGGGTCTGGGTTAAATCCGGATCCAACGGGTCACGGGTTATTTAAACGGCAACGTTTTGTTTTTAATATTTAAAACATTAGGGCTGACATCATCATGACGTCAGCATCATGTGGCAAACCGACTAAACCGGTTGGTTTACAAAAGGACCGGACCAGTTCACTTAAACTTTAACCGAACCCATTGGTTTTCTGTTTTGAATTAAATCTAACGAACCAGAACTTTATCTATTTGCAGATTGACCCCAGAACTTCTGAAAAATCCTACTGTGGCCCAACTGATGGAAAATCTATGCAATTACACCCTTGAAAAAATAATTAAATAATTAATTTAATTATTTAATAAATAAAGTAAAATTACTATTTTACTCCTAGGTCATATATGAAGCAAATGAAGTCCAAATTAAACATATGAATAATGTATTTTAACTATTTTGGACATCCTGAAACTAATGGCGAGGTCCATTTTCCTAGACGAGGCCCCGAAAAATAAAGACACGTAAAGGGGTAAAATGACCAAAATACCCTTGATACCCCTAAAGCCTAATTGAAACCAGAGAAGGTCTAAATTGACTTTCTTCAACATTCCGGACTCAATGGTGATGTCCAAATTATGAAACGAAGTACGAAAAAATATGACACATAAATAAGTAAATGACCATTTTGCCCTTTTACATATAAAAGTCCGAATAAAATTTTACGAAAGCCTAAACTGACTTTCTTCGACGCTCCGAACTCAATGGTAGAGTCTATTTGACCAAAAGAAATGTCTAAAATAAAAAGACATAAAATTTGATGAACAACATCTGTCAGATAGTTATAAATTGAATTATTGCTGAAGTACTAAACTGAGGCAAGTACGAGGAAATAAGGTACGAGAAGACATGACGCGAAAACATGTGAAGTAAACAAATTAAATTTCTAACATATTAAATTGTGTCATAGGTTAAGAGTACGAGTTAAATTAAGTACACATGAATTATGAGATCGTTTTAGGATCTAATACGAACTAAGCATAAGTTAAGCAACATCAATAAATGTTATTATAGTGAATGTAAAGTTAATGAGGTTATTATGAATTGTTCTTAGGAACTACAAAGGAAGTGGGAAAGTGCATTATTAGCACTAACCCCAAAAGACTGAGGTGAGTAACCCTGCATTTGAAGTGGAGATTTAATTCCATGGATTTGAAAAGGTCTTAAGTTCAAAAGATACGAAGTATTTGAATTCTAAATTCAATATATTACATGATTTTAGTTTTAAATTATTTTTGTTCTTATAAACCCTATGGTGACATGCTTAGTAAATGTTTTCTTTACAGTTTGCTTAAAAATGTGTTTTCAGCATGTTTGAGTTAAAATACAAATCTTGTTAAATATTCTGAGTTTGATTATTTCAAGTATACGAAGATTTTATCATGAAGTCATAAATGTGATGTTTTTGAAATACTCATGAATAGTATTTATTTGAAGAATGCCATATGATAAATGTATTTGTAATACAAGATAACAATGTATAAGTACATAGGCAGGATTTAGGGTTCTTAGGAACTCAATTGACCTGTCATGTGCTATATAGTCAGGATTTTGGGTTACTTTGGAGCCCACTTGGCCTGTCATGTACCAAATATGCCCGGTAGCAGGACCTAGTCCCCCAAGCAATGAGATATCTCGAGAAACCCTATCTGTTCTGTCAGGGAATGAGTCATACCTACCTTTTAGGGACCAGGAAGACGATCCTGATCAGTTCAGTTAGGTTATCTCTTTACGCATACGTAAAATGGGAGTCTAGTTAGAAACAGATTCCATTAATGAAAGTGATAAGATGACAAATGATTTTGAAAATGGAAGCAGGTTTTTACCCTCATTTTCACTATGCATATGTTTGAGTTTTATATACTCTATTTAAGAAATACATGTTATGTTATATGGTTTGAAGTTCATATGTATAAGTATAGCTTGAATACTTTTAATGTTTTAAAGCTATCTGTTTTATGAAATGCATATGTTTCGAGTTATATACTCTATTTGACGAAGTACGAGTTTAGCTTGAATACTTTAAATGTTTCAAAGCTATCTGTTTTAAGAAATGCATATGTTCTATGTTCAAGTATTCGAGCAATTGGCAGTGAATGTTTTACAAACTCTTATGTGCAAAAACCACTACTAATTGAAACCCCATGACGAATACTGGAATTGCTCACAAGCTTAGATTAGCTTACCCAGACTTTGTTCGGATCCCCCTTTCAGGTGATTAAGGGCAGTTTGGATTAGAAGACGATGATGAAGAATCTGCCGTTTTTGGAAGTTATATTCAAAGTAGTTTTTGCCTAGCACTACGAACATTAAGTATGAAATCTTGTATTAGTAAAGTGGTATCCTGTTATGTATAAGCCCCACGGGGCAACTAAACATGTATTGTTTATAAGTCTTTAAGTTTTTAGTTATACTCTGAATGTTAAATCATGTATGCTATATAAAAAGTGGCAGTATCGGACGGATGTGCGTAATTTAAAAATAAGAAAAGAAAAGAAAAAAGTTTTTCAAGCTTCCGCAATCGCATGTCGCACATCTATTCGATACCGCTGCTTATGTGAGCCTTCGCCCTAAGGTCTCCGGGCCTGAGGGTGGCAGTCGCGATGCGAGATCCGCACAGGGTGGGTTTCGGGTCGTGACATAAATATACTTATATACTCATATAAACTACTTAAACAGGCTAAATAGCAAGTTTCCAATCTTAACTTCCTTGAGAAAGAACTTGAAATTTTTTAGGTTTACTTCTCCTATAGCTGATCTATAAGCTTGGTTTGAGCTTTTTCGTGAACTTTCATGGTTTTGAATCCCATATCTTTGCTTTAGTTGGTGTAACTCCTCCCCAAGCTCTCCTCATTTTCCTCCCTTGCTTCTTTTCTTATTCTCTCTCTTTCCTTCAGTTTCTCTATTCTCTCTCTCCCCCCCCCTCTCTCTCTCTCTCTCTCTCTTCTTATTCTTTCACTCACCACCTCTCTATTCGTCTACCTGCTATACGTAACTTTAAGAGCTGCTGCAGGCATGTAGCTAATTGATAATTATTTTATGAAATAATTTTTGATATTCAATGTATAATCCTTCACTTTAGATTAGTGATATGTTATCCACTTAACCCCATGAATCTTGCTATCCTAGATTAGGTTAGGTTTCCTTATGATTGGATTAAATTTTAACCCTACATGAATGATGGCCCAACTAGGGTTATGGCTCAGTGTTGGGTTAGGTTAGTTTTTGATCCTAGTTTAGATCATGTCTTAACATGGTGCCCAAAGTATCTCCAAAAGTTATTTTACTGAATTAATTTTTATCACACTATAATAATGGCCTATTACTAGGGGCGGGTGTTATAGATCCTCCAAGTCGAAATATGTTACAACCTTGGGATGCGGTGTTTGTGCACCACACCCCATCCCACAGTCATGGTATTGCTCCCACAAGTGACCTAGTCATGACTCGCGGTGCAGTCTAGTGCGAACTAAGATACACCAAGCTACAACCCACCTTGGGAGCAAGGGCTCTAGTGGATTGGTGGCTGGTGAGAGGGGCTTGATATTGATTGATCAATGAATCTTCTTATCAGGTACCTAGGCCAATGAGGGAATTACAAACGTTATGACAAGTGCGAATGACGGGAACCCTAAACGGGGTACACTCGAGACGCCTATAAATAACACCCTTGTCCAAAAGGGAAAGAAAAACATTCTTCTACAAAAAAGGCCCCAGTCATACTTCCTGACCTTTCACTCACCTTTTTCTCCATTGACTTTGTGCTCTTGTACAGTTCTTATCTCATCTTCGATTATTTTGGGAGGAAGGCTCCTAACAACCTCCATCTTTCACTCACAGAAGCCATCGTCACCACTTATTGCTCCGAAACCACTCCTACCCCCCTTTCATTTTGCTGAACCTCCAGTACCCCACGCCTTTTTGTTTTATACGCCCCCCTCCCCCTCCTCTTCTTCATTTATGTTTTGTCTATTTGGGGTCATATGTTTTATTTGTATTTTAGAGTTTGGTCATTTGAGTTTTATTAGTAAATTTGGGTTGGTTTGAGCTGGGTTGGATAAAATTGAATACTCAATTAAATGATTATTGTTGGAATGATGCAAAGTGTTATGAGTAATTAGTGTAAGGATAAACAGGGCAACAAAGTAATTAGTGTAGCTATAAATATAGTAACAAAAAGCATATTAATTTTTTACTCCTAAAACTAACTCCCGCTCATGTAATGAGATGTGAGCTACAAGATGTGACAATTAAGGCAAACACATTCATTTTGTGTTTTTTATTCGTAAACAACACAAAATGGATATGTCTGCCCTTGAACGACGTGTCATCGTCTGGCTACAAGAATTGCAGACGCCCACCAGCACACTAAAGAGTAAAGACATTTCTCCTCGTTGGTGTGTTCTCGTACAACATAATCGTCCAGAAAGAAATCTAAAGTTACGATGGCGAAGACGCTGTTGATGCGTCCACATGTGGTGGCTTCATGTGTCTCCGGAGCCAATTTCTTAAGGAGCAGCGCTATCCCATGTTTCCAAGCGACGAAACCCTATTATTATGTCGCTCCGCGCATGTTTCTGTTGTCGGAGAAAACCAAGCTCGGCCTTCACCCCGGTGGCCGCGGATCCAAATTGAATGGCGGTCTCGTAGTCATGGGTCGTCGGAGTCTCAATATCCAAGCAACAACCCAGGACAACCATTCCGGGTCAATCGACTCCCCCTTGATGCAGTCCATGGAGAAGAAGGTACTATTATTAATTTATCAATCAATCATCTCTTTAAACAATTTCTAGGTTCATTTTTCTTTTTCTTCTCGATTCTTGCCTAACTAGACATTAATATGTATTTTATGAGGTTTTATTTTTTATTGTCAAGTTAGTATGGATGGTTTGTGGCTAGTCCTTGTCATTGGTAGTTAGTGGCGGTATAGATTCATTATTGAGCTCTCTTCTTGGAATTTTCTGTATGTCAAGGATCATGCTCAAGATCCTTGGCCTTAATTCAAGGCTTTCCATTTGCATTCTCTTTGACCCAAGATTATCGTTTTCCATACTTGTAATTACCATATACTTGTCATTACCATACACACATATGTACTGTACAAATATATATATGAAATCAACTCATCACAATACTGTGGTGGTTTTCAAGCATTCACACTGTACACAGCATGCTCACGTGTTATTAATAGCGGTCAGTGACGATCCAGAACTTGTGCCCAGGGTGCAAGTGTATGCATTAGAATTTTGGAAGGATTTTCTTACAAATCTTTTTTAAAAAAATTGGTGGATGGGCATTTCTTAATTTTTTTTATGGCAAAATAACAAAAGCTGTAATTTTCAAATCTCATGGCCCCTTCCACCCCTGGATCCGCTAGTTGATATGGTTGACACTTGACAAGTTGTGGTGGATGATGCTGACATTTCCTGAAGGACAAAATTATTAGAGGCCAAGAGGGGGTGACTATCCTAAAAGTCTTTAGAGGCCATGTATATATCTGTGATTTTTGCTTCTTGGGGTTATGGTTTGGTTTCATGCTCGATTTTTTTCTACTTGTATATTATTATCTCTCTTCTTAAGGTCTGATGGGATAGGGATAGGGATAGGATATTATCAGATCGGATAAGAAATAAAATTTTATGGAATAATGAATATCTCAATCCAGTCTTTCGAACAAGATTGTATAAAAGGACTGAACAGGGGATAACTATATACCACACTTCCCTGGAGATTGTTATATACCACACAAGTGAGATATAAAGAACCGACTGGATTAAGTTATTTGTTCCAATCTACTATACCAAATACAGGATAGGATAACTGTTATGCTGTCTGGTTTGCTTATACAATCACTCAACCACAGTAGAAATGAAAAGTAGGGCCTTGAATTGTGGTAAACATGTTAAAGGGAATTTTTAGAAATCTTTACTGCAGGAAGATGATATTCTCAAAATGTTGAAAGTCACTCTTATTGTTTGTTTAAATAAAACAATAGATATGTTTACAAGGATAGTTGCTCATTGTGAAAAGAGGAGGAAGAGATGCTTGATCATCTTCTATTGTATTGTAAGAAAGCTTGGGATGTTATTCTCCATTTTTGGTTGTTGTTGGGTTATGCCGGCCAAAGGCGAGAAACTTTTTTGGGATAGAGATGTGGAAGAATTTGAAGGGAGCTAAGAATCACTTGTGAATGGCCCCCGATTGTCTTGTTTGGTTATATGGCGAGAAAGGAATATAAGAGTGTTTGATGGAGTCGAGTCCTCTCCGTGGAAGATGAAAGACACTTTTTTTGAAAATCTTTTTATTTTGGATTAAGGAAGAATATCCTATGTACTTAGATAGACTTATAGATTTTTTTTAGGGATTTTCGGTTTTAATTTTTTAAGTCAGCCCTATTGTCTTAGGTTTTAAGGAAGAATACCCAACAGATCTGCCATCACAAAACCCCCACACCTGTTGCCCAAAGCTATGAATACTGCCCAGCTCCATAGTAATACCATGTAAGCTCATGAATCGAACCCTTATAGGACGGAGTTCCCTTCCCGTGTGCAACACCCCTCTGCGGCTCATCGATCTAAAAACACCAGCTCCCCTTCGAAGCTTTGGTCCCTCACTGAAAGAATTTTATCCACCTCTTCTTTCGACGGTAGCTTGAACAGGAAAAAGGAACCATGCATGTCCACCACTCTCACTCAAGTTGCCACCCCCCACTTATCATCAAACGACTTTTGGATTTTCTATGCATTTGGAATTGGAGAGCTAATCCGCCCCACTCGACCAACAACACATCTCGGTAATACCTAAGGCGATCTCTACAAGACTCTCATTCCACATATAGGTCGTCCTCCCATCCCTTGTGAAAGCTTCCCCAACCCTTCGCCATCCTTCCCCTTTGTCCACTTCATGGATGAAGATGTTGCGGTGTCCTCCCCCAACTACCTCTTTGATTTTTACAAAATTCTCCAAAGAAGTACACACCCAAAAGAACTCTTTCTTTGTCAATCGCAACCTTATTTTAATACATAGTTAACTTTCTATTTTACTATTATATTTTTTCTTTTTGTTTTTTTTATCTGTAAATAAATGAGGTGAGATTACTAGAGAGATTGAAAATTCTCAAACATTGATTATTTGTCCCTGAAGTTCTTATATATATAACCTCTTAATTTATTTACATGTAATACATAAAGTCTAATTTCTCAAAAATTTTATGTTAATATTATCTGAACTCCTAATTATTTATTTCATATTGTCTAAATAAAATAAATTACATTAATGATTCTTTAGTAGTCATTAATTGCTCTAAATTTTGTTAAGTTTGTTAAATATTGTCTTTTGAATTATCATCAAATTTTATTATTTGAATAGGTTAACTTTTATTCAACTATTTTCTATGTATTGTCCTTTCTATTTGATTTATTTACATATGCTACAATGTTTCTAAAATTCAAACTGTATTTTTGTTTGCTAGTATGAAATAACATAATAATACATAGTTGTTATTGTTTTTTTTTTTTCCCTCTTTTATATAGGAATAAGAATTTTATTTTATTGATTTAGTTTTTTATTAATAAAGTAGATTGTGTGAAATTTTGAATTAAAATAATTATTATATCACTTTTATATCATATTTTTTGACTGGGCGATCGCTTGGACACCTAGGTAGTTGCTTGGGCAGTTAGCTAGGTCCATCGCTTAAGGTCGCCTGGGTAATTTGACAACTATGGTTTTGAAAAATCATTTTAGGATTGGTTCTAGTTCATCATTTTAAATAGTAAGAGCTTAACGCTTAATGATTAATCTAATCCTAAATCACTCAAAACCTAAAATAAAGAAAATAAAAAGTCTTCTCTTGACTTGTCTTGATTCTTTGGGTTTGAGTATGTCCATTTGTTTGGATCTTTATGAGAGCATTCCACTTGATTGGAATTTGCCTTTGAAGCTTGTGCTTTGAGTATGTCTTTAAGCTTGATAAACTCTGTCATTTCTTGGTCAACAATCTTCTTTGACCTAGATGACCTATTTGCATTGTTACTAGATAAAACATTAGTTTACATGGACAATGCCTTGTTATCATCAAATTTATTAAGGTACCCTTGGTTGAAAACCTTAGAGCTAACAATGAGATAGCATCTATCTAAAGGAGGCAGAGACATTTTGATCCAGCCGCTGGTGACCCCCTATCCCAAAGGGCTACCTTATTTTGCCACCCTAGAGTAGGTACGCGGTTAGCCCCCTCGCGTACGGCTCCTCGCTGTTCTAAAAGCCCCATATGAGACGGATACTTTTATACTTTGACTCTTCCTTTGTGGGAGAGGGCAAAAATGCAAGATGTCTTTTTTTGGCGATAATCACTTCTGGGAGGGTGAATGCCAGGTTCCACCACAAGAAAGAAGGACAAATGGAAGGGGGGTCGTCATATGTTTTAGGTGGGGTTTTCTGAAAGAGTGCCCTTTCCCCAGCCTCCAATCGGGTCAGAACAGAGGACTAATCTCACTAGAATTGCAGTCCGCCCCGGCCTCCACTTAGTGAGTTTCGCCTCAAAACCAATGGGAGTAGGCAACCTTTCTTTCTCCCTGCTTTCCGTTGGTCAACAACCAACAAAAGTTCTCTATAGTTCTTCACTACTCGTACAGGCTTGACGAAGTTAAGCTGTCTGGATGTGAGTTAGTGTTCTCACCGATGGAGGACGGAGGGTTGGGTTTTTACGGGCTTTGTTGGAAAGTGGTTGTGGGAGTACACTAAAGAGGGATTAGTTGTGAAGAGGAAAAATGGTGATGAATGGGAGGATTGGCATACAGGAGTTTTGAATCATACTTTTTGTGTCTTTTCAAGATAGTAGTGGATAAAGAGGCTCTAGTTACCGATTACATATGGTTTTAGGGGTGGTGTTGGATATTATCTTTGTTAGGGCATTGTAGTAGTTGGAGTTGGATTCTAGTCGTATCATTCTTTGGCTTTCTTTATTGTCAGCATTTGGAGGTTGGAGGGGGAGCTGCCTTGGGAACAATCTTGACCATTGACAACTTGATCAAAAGGCGTGAAATCATTAACTACTGCTGCATATGTCTAAAATGATTGGTGTATCAGCGAGCCACTTTGATGCATTGTCAAATACATAGAGACAGATGGGCCTTTTCCCTTCTCTTTTCAGATCTTTTTTGGGTTATGTTCAGTTGGTGTAAGTGTTGGATAATTAGAGAGGATGGTTAGGAAGAAGGGTTAAAGAGAAATTTGGCAAGCAGCTTCTCTTTCTTTTGTGGGAGAATCACTGGAATTCTGTTGATGGGTTGAGATGCTATTTGTAAAACATCAGATGTTCCTCCTCCTCCTTCGTGTTGTTCTCTCTCTCTCTCTCTCTCTCTCTCTCTCTCTCTCTCTTAAGTACAAGTCAATCTCTAGTTTTAACAGATTTTTTTGTAAAGCTTTTAAGTGACAGTGTATAGTTTTGTTTATTGTATATCATTGTAAGATCTGGTGTACTTTCTGTTAATGAATTACTATATCAGATAAATAAATATTTTACAATGTGTTTCAACAGATTAAGGAAAATCTAAATGCAGAATCAGTCATTGTGAAGGATGCTTATGGTGATGGTCGGCATGTTAGGTAAGTTTAATTTCTCACTGGAATACTGTATCCATTGACATGATAAAATGACTTGAATATGTACTACATTATTGTTTGTTGCTTTGGATGCTCTTGGTTTACTGGTATTTCATATATATTGTAAATTTGTGCACTTCCTTGGTGCTTCTTAATGAAAGTATTACTAATAAAAAAAAAGTTAATATTTATCCTTTATCGTGGAAACTATTTTAACTTAGGTGAAGTTTTATGTAAGTGGCATCTTCAGCTGAAATGGCACAATCGGATCCTTTGTATAAATTATTCTATCAATCCTTGATTCTTGTTTTAAAATCCAATTTTTTCATTCATCTAAAATTCAGTCTCGGTTAATCCTTTGTTCTTGTTTTTTTATTTTTAATTTTTTTGTAAGTATCCTTTGTACTTGTTTTATTTATTTATTTCCCCAGTTTTTGGCTTGGAATGGTTAAATGTTAGTGGTAGTTTTAGTGGGTGAAAATATTATTAAATTGTGTTCCTTTGCCAATACAAATTGTAAAAGCCATCTTATGCTTTATTACTCTCCCATTTCACAACTACCATATGCCCACCAACATCCTCTGCTATCTTTCCTTGTGAGGCATTTGACTCTCTAGTGAAATTGTTATCTCCCACACAAACCCCTTTGAATATGTTATTTATATCTTGATATCGTCTCAACATTACCTGTTCAAAAAGTTCAGAAAATCTTATCTGCATTGCATATTCACTTATGGATATTTTTGTGTGCTCTCTTGACATAAGTTTTGCCACTTTTATCCTTTCCAATTTTTTGACAGAAAACAACCTATCTCTATTTTTTAATGTTTACAACTTCCTTTATATATTTATCCACAATTATCCCATCTCATGTTTTGTTTCCAAGGAAGAACATTTGAACAAGAAAAAAGGCATTTGGGAATTTCATGCAGAGCTTGATTTGGATTTTTTCTAAGGACTTTAGGTTTAATTTGAGTCCATTTTGAGTTAGTTTAAGGTTAATATGATCTTACTATAAGGAAGAACATTTGAACAAGAAAAGAGGCATTTGGGAATTTCATGCAGAGCTTGATTTGGATTTTTTCTAATGACTTTTAGGTTTAATATGAGTCTATTTTGAGTTAGTTTAAGGTTAATATGATGTTACTATAATTTTATTCATGTTTTATGAGGTTTTAGGAGTTAACATGGTTTTTAAATTTTGTATTGAGATACATAATGGTTGCTATCACGATGTAATGGTATAGGAAGTACCAATTGATGCATAGCATGAATCGGAAACCGCTACCATGAATTTTTTCAATCACTAGCAAGCCCCTTAAAAAGACCTATACATGTAGTCTGACCAAGTTTGTCACCCTTTAGTATTTTTAATTGTTTGTTTTTTTTCTTTCAAATTTATCACATTTAAAGATGTTTGACTTATTGTGTTATGTCTTATATTGATTTTTGTTAAGTCAAACTAATAGGAAAATATCATCCATTATGAATAATATTTCACTAAGCTTGGGGCAAAAGGGAACTTATAAGCAACATTTCAGAACTTCTAGAAGTTACTAGATGGCTCCTGGCAATAAGTTTTGTGCATTTGGTGGTGCTTGACAATTGTGTTTGGAACGATGATCAGATGATGTGACACTGACAGATCAGCCACGATAATTGTGTATGCCTGCAGGAAGTCTTTTGAGATTGTTGATGTAGATAAGGGACTGAATGGGGTCAGATTTCAACTGATCGGGAGAGGTTTAGGGTTTCTGTGACAAATGGTGCCTTGTCGGGTTGACATGAGGTGGATATGCAGGTATCTCGTTGAAGCATCGATTGGCAATTTCCAGCTGCACATGTTGCAAAATAGGTGAGATGCATGGTAATGAGTATGCTAGTGTGTGTATCGCTGTACCCAATAGAATCCGATGGAGAGGGGGTGGGTGGCTTGGGAAGGCATATCTAGGGCTTTTGCAAAGTTGGGAGAGGGGAGAGGGGTGCGCTCCTATCTTCAGGTGGCTGAGAAGGATTCATGGCTGTCAAAGCCATTGAAGATCTCGTTTGCGTTAGAAGCAGGAAAAGGAGAGGTGGCAGTTGATTATGAGTATTGCGTTATTGCGTTGATCGAATGGAGTTTCTAAGAAGTGTTTGGTGGGACACATGGGTGTAATGGACCATTCAGTGTTGGGTTGCCAGAAGATTCAAGATTCAGTGGAAAGTTTTGTTATCTATGTAAATCTTATTTGCTAGTCTTAATAATATGGAAGATATTATAGGTCCAATCTCATAGACATCTAAATTATTTCTAAAAAAATTAGGCCTATGTTAGGAAGACTTTCCATATAGGTGATCAATTTGATGGAAGGAAGATGTTTCATAGCAGGTAGGCTCAGATTTTATGAAGAATGACGATAGTTGGCAGGTTATAGAAGATAAAATGTCAATTCTTAAAATTTTTATATGTTGGAAGTGTTACTTTTCTTAAAACTTTGAATTTTTTGTAACATCTCAAATAATTAAACTATTTATTAGGCTAGTTTTATATTTGATAATAATACTTTTTTTACTATAATAGATCGGACAATAATACTTCTAAATTACAACTATGTTTTTTTATATTGACTTGCCTCTTACAAAATTGTTAAATAAGTGTATAAAACACTATAAACATAAAGGACATACAAGTAAAACCATTATAATTAAAAAGGCCATCGCTTGGTCGCCTCTCACCTTACTTAAGGCGATTGCCTAGTCGTCATCTCTTTGAAGATGCTAGCCCAGAACATGTTAAGGCGATATCACTGAAAATTACCTCACCCGATTGCCTAGGCGACGCGGCGATTGCCTTTGACAACATTGTTTCTAATTTCATCTAATTTTAAGTCTCCACTCAGTGAAACTCTCGGCCAACATCACTCACTCACTACACACACACTTGTACTTGCACGCACACACTGGAAAAATCGATCGCTGTAGAGGTTTTTACCTGGCACCCAATAATCATTATGGCCGGCAAGTTCCTCATCTGAAAATCAATGGAGGGAGTTGGTTTCCAGAAAATGACCAAAGAGTGGGATTTGGGTTGGAGTAGGAATGATGTTTATCCTCGACATTCCTAGAAGGAGGTGGCTAATTTGCCGGAACTCCCATGATAGGCATGGCGACAATCAACAGAGCAAAATGAGGTTTGTGCTTAGATGTCTCCAATGGAAGCATCGGGACCAAAAGGGATTTTCTTCAAAGTTGCCTTGTTGGTAGATTTCCTTCTTTGGCTATTTCTTTTTACTATTGTTGATGACTGCCACTCTCCCCCTCAATTCTCCTGAACTTTCACTCGTCCTTTTTTCCACCGATCTTGTGTTTCCTCTTGTTACATCATCTTTGGCTCCATTCTGGGAGAAAAGTTCTTATGAACCCCCATTTTCACTTACAACAAACTCTCAATGCTCTTCGCTGTCGCATCATGAGTTAAGGAGGGGGGGTGTTAAGAGTAGAATATAGTATTTAAGCCTCACTAAGGATAGTTGAATCTTGAGTCCTGTTTTTTTGGACCCTACAATAAAGGGTACTTGATTATTTTTCTTGTAATTAATCTTTGATGAGACATATGCTGCAGTAATTAAATTTTCTCTCTTTTTTCTTCCTCTTCTATGTTCTCTATACTGGATCAAAGTTTTCAGTTCTTTTGGGGTTAAAAGATTTTAATCCATATGGGGAATATAGTTAGTCTAATTGGTGCAAGTCCATATGGGGATATAGGTAGCTGTGTTAGATTCTGCAAGTAATTACTGCAGCAATGTCATAGTGAAATTAGTGGTGTTGTGGTGAGTTATCATATTGGCTAATACTGATTTACCGTATGTTACCAATCATGAAATTTAGTGTAGTTCAATTCGCGCTATTGTAGTAGCATAGTTGGGTTTTTTTTTTTTTTTTTGGGGGGGGGGGGATTGTTAGATTTTATTGGCTAGGATTAGTTCGATTCAAAGATGAGTTTTTATGATTATTAAGGTTTTAGTATGTAAAAGTGTGATAATCATCTAGTTTGAAGTGAATATTCAATTAAGGACTACCTGCTTTAACTTATCCAAAAAAAGGACTACCTGCTGTAAAGCTTTGAATGTTATATTTTGATTACCTTATTCTTTCTCCTCTCTTCTCTGTAACTTATTTTTCTTTTCTCTCATCTTCTTATTCTAATTCTATCTGTCATCTCTCTCAGATGTACTGCAACTAAACAATCTTTAGTTTCTTTAGTAAGAATCACAAAGCTACTTAAATGGCCCTCGTAAACTTCATTTTGTTTAACAAAAAAACCTAACTTTGATTTCTTATTATAGCTTTGGATTTTTTGAAGGGGGTCTTGCATATATTTGGTATTAGTGCCAAGGGATTTACTATGAGATTACTTCAAAAAAATTTCATTTCCTCTGAATTTTTGATGATCTCACTCTTCCATCAAAATGATGATTTGTGCTGAATTTGATTCTAGGTTTCAAGCATTTCTCTTTAGGTTCTGAGGGCGCTAAGAAGATTTTGTTTCTTGTTCAAGGACAGGATGAGTTCTACCAAAGCAACATTAATGCTGGTAAAAGTAATTTCAGACCAGATGCCATTGCAACTATCCTAACTAAGATTCCTGTTAGAATAGTTTTACTCCAGTTATGAGTGTCTCCAATTCCAGCCCAATTTTAGACTTGATTTCTTATCCTATTCTGGAACTTGAAGTAAAGCATGAGAAGATGCTTGATAGGCCCTATATGTATCTAGATGAGAGAATCTGGACCTAGAAGGGGGTGAATAGGTCAACTTGCCAATTAAAAATTTCTTAACCCAACAATGATTAAGATTATTACTTTTAATCTAGTGAAGCTTATTTTCTAGTGTGTGCAACAATCAATCAGTGTGTATTATCAAATAAAGCGACAAAGCAATAATAATTAAAATAAGAACGAACACACCAAATTTTGTTGACGAGGAAACTGCCACAGATCAACTGTAACTGCTTTGGAAAACCCTGGGGGGCACTGACCCAAATACTGAATCCACTAGAAGAGCTTTGGTGATTACAGACGCGATCTTCACAATGACTTAGAACCTCAAGCCTTGTTCTTGGATTGAACCTCCTCAAGCTCGAATCCACAAGCGCTCTTCAAGTAATTCTCCACTTCAAATCCACGAACGGAATACTTCAATCCATAGTTACCACAATTCGCTCCCTTATTAGCGAATTGCAAATTGGGATCGCATGATTCAAAATATAGATCATTAGTGATTTGTAACGTAAGATTTAGCGCTTCAATCTAAAATATCAGAACTCCCAAAAATTCATACAACATACACGAAAATACATTCACACATCATTGGATCTTTATTTTATAATGGCTTGGATTCGTTGAAATCTTTCTAGTGTATATATATATATAAATATAAATATTGTTATAAATACAATAAAAAAGTATATCGCGTTCTAAATAAACGTATTTCGTTTAAATAAAACGATCTGAAGAAGCTTACCCTTAACGTACCATATTCTATAACAAATGACGATCTACGTTCCCGTTCCCAATCCCCGTACCATAACGATCCACCTTCCAGGTAACATTGCTTCAATCATAGCTGCAAATCTCCACGCAACCTCGAACTCTACCGATTGCGCACAACTTGAATTCCACAAACTTGTACTACGATGATGATGAAGAATATATGATAGGGTTCTTAAATCAATAGGCCATAGATGTGTATAATTATGAAGATGCCTATAGAGACTTTTGGAATAATGGAAAATAATAGCAGCCGCCAAAAGTCCTATAATTTTTGTGCAAGACCTTTTTATGTATTAGGGTTAAAACACAAGGAGTTCTAATGAAAAACTGAACAGAGTTCGTCAGTTTTTCTCGAAGTTCGTTCGAATGAACTTTGGTTTTGTTCGAACGAACTTCTGAAATAAAGCTCTAAGAGACTCAATTGTCGTGATTGCTCGAACGAACTAGCAAACAAGAGCAAATGAGCAATTGTCTTTGTTGGCTACTGTCTGGTCATTCGAACGAAGCCAAGGCTCGTTCGAAACGAATGAGGCAGTAACCTCATTCCCACGAAATATTCACACATAAAAGAGGTTTAAAGGAAATAGATCATTTTGTTAAAAATCATCATTACCTTAAAACATATTTTGAACACTGATAATTTTGAAAACATTTTGAATGAATGAAGTGTGTGTGAATCCATGAACTATTAAATTCAAGAAATTATACGTCGACTATCATTATTGACATCAATTGAAGAATTTTCATGTTTCATGAATTGCAGTGATGATCACAAGGCTTGAGTACTGTGACTTGAATTAATTACAACTCAATAGTTTTGTCAAACAAAAATTAGTCAATACTCAAATAGACTGAAAGTCCTGACAATGCTGATTTTTTGTTCTTGGTCAATCTATGAATGTTTTGAATCTTTTGATTTGTAAGTATTGGTACTAGTTACCATGTGCCATGTGGCAATCCCATATGGAACTCGGGTCAAAATAAAATGACTAAGGTCAACATTCTATACACCACGTCGGAATAGTTCATAAGATGACACATCCTAAATAAGGGTTAGCCCAATACACGAGGTTCCCACCACTAGCGGATGACACATCCTAAATGAGCAACATAAATCGGGACTAAGACATTGGTAATGCGAGATGTGTAATTCTCATTTTAGTAGGAACACATCACTGTCGTAAACATTTATCAATAGAATGAATGATCATTTGAGATAGCATTTAATTTAAATTAGTAATGTCATTGAAATAAGCATTTGCGGGAGCCTCGTACACTTGGGCTAGCCCTTAAAGTCATTGAAATAAGCAATCCATCATTTGGATCACCACAAGGGAAAGCATTAAGCCATCATCTGTAATTGAATTTCTTGTTCATCATTTATATATGTGGCTTAGAATTAGTTAAATTTTTGAATTGAAATAGAAATCATTTGAAAACTTAACCAATAGAGGAATTGAGCTTAGCATGTAGTTGTGCAACATTTTAAAATGACTTGCTATTGAACATCATAAATTAAGATAGGGAATGGGAACAATTGAGTAACTCTCAATTCGGCTTAATAAAATTTTAAAATTCAAAAAGTCTAAAGATGAAGTGGTTGGTGGTCCTTGCTTTACCTACTCATTCCTGAAGAGAAGAGTAGGGTTAAAGTCCTCGCTGGGGTAAAGGAAAGGGGGTCGTACAATAAAAAAATCCAAAAAGCCTGGAGTTTTAGGAACATTTAACCCTTCCTTTTTAAAACATTCACATCCATTTGGTTGCTGGAACTTTCTTTGAAACCAAGAAATGGCAAGAAATATTATTGTCAAAGGAGACTTCAACCTTACAAGATGTTGGAAACAATGAGGCCCAATAGCACAAACACCGTAACTGATATGTGAATTTTATGGAGAGTGATAATAGATAAGCAGACAGGGAATTTTGGAGAAATAGGCACGCTTCAATTTTTTTTCATCATATTTTTGTGCCTCTTATTCTAGATTGTTAAAATGGAGAGGGAGGGTAAATTTTTACCTACCAAAAAAAAGGGGTAAATTTAAAGAAAGGCATGTTAGATTCAAGTACAAAGACGGGAGTACCCTTTTTATATGAAGGGAAACGAAGTTGAAACAGGGCCGAGGATCATTTTTATGATATGAAAGCTGAAAATGCCGCTAGATTTAGTATATTATAGGGGAAGCGGTTATCCACAAAACACATTTATGAACAAAAGAGTTCTCTCATAGCCAAGAGTTTTGTGATGGAAGTTTATCAGCTTCGATCTTTGACATCAGTCTATTAAAGTAGATTTTTCTCAATCAGATCCTTTAATTAGGAAGCACGGACACGAACACAGACACAAGACACGGATATGACACGACACGACATTTTTAAAAAAAGTAGGACACGGATACATAAAGGACACGTTGAATATATATTTTTTATACGACCATATAATAAAGACCTAACATTATTTATATTAAAATTGGCATAAAAATACACAAATCACAAAAAATATTATTAAAATATTAAAATCACAAAGTCATTAAATAAAAATTCAAGAACTTCATTTAATCATCATTCATAATTGAAGTCCCAAAACAAATTTACTAACTACTCTTTTTTCACACATTCGACGCGTGTTCGGGAAGTGTCGGTGTCCGACACGTGTTCAACACGGACATGTGAGCCAAAATAAAGTGTCCTTCATAGATTATGACACTTGTGCATCAAATATAAGAAGAATTCTTATGGCCTCTCAAGGATTTCCACATACAAGGAATGTTGTAAGCTATGGTTTATATTTTTTGTTCACCTTTTTATCCACGCTACACAGGTGGGGATAATTTATACACAATTGCACATATATATATTTATATTCCTTTTCTAATGAAGTATTAGAAGTGCCATCAGTCATGTAGTTAGATAAAGACCATGCAGACAGAATTGTATGCCATAACTACACAATTGCATGTCATAACTAAGTTAAGTAGATTTGAGTGTACAAGAGTGGATATTTCATGACATAAAGTAAAGGGATCTCGAGGTGAAGTGATAGGGAGAAACTAGTGGTAATTTAGAGAAAAAGAAAGAGATTTTAGAGGATGTTGGACTTAGGTATGAATATACCGCCAGATTTCTTGAAGGAAGGCCTAACGCCAACATAATAGCCAAAATGCACTCTCCATTGATTGACAATGATCGGAATAACGTAATTTGGGGAATCAAACCCGCTATTTGTAGTAGTTGAAACGTGTCATTAAAGCTAGAGTTGCGTGGTAAGGTTTCCACGTGTACCACAAATGTTCAAAATAGGAGGTAGTTATGGAATCTCTCTGTTTTTAGAAGGTTCAAGGTGTATTGTCCATAAAGCGGTGGTGCAAGACACACTTTAGAGAACCCAATATTTGAGCCACGATACCACAAGACACTGAGTATCTTGCGACAGACTATGGAACGAAGATCACACCATAATTCAGAAGCCTCATAAGATTTGCCCCCAAGCATTAGGTAAACATGAGATGGAAGGGTGATAAAAAGTTCATGAAGAGCTTAAGAGTGGCTTGCAGAGAGCCAGTTGTGGATCCTTAGGGTTATTGTGGATCCAACACAAAAATAGAATTGTCTAGTCATAGATTTTATATTTCGAAGAGTATTGCACTATGTTAGGGTACCAAAGGATTGGCTTAACCAATTGTAGTGCGGCCGCAGTATGAGGGGTTAGAGTGTGGTTCAACCAAGTTTAGTGCTAAGGAGGAGTGCTTCGACCTAATGAAGGGACTTCACTCAATGTAAGTTGTTCAGCCAATATCTAAGAGTCCAGTTGATAGTGTTTTAACACTTGGACTGAGGAGTTGATGAGCTAGGTGCAATGGGAGAGTTGAGTCAAACTTGATTTACTGTCAGGATTACCACAACCCAATGTAGGGAGGTTACCCTGAAATTGTTGTAGCAATGTAAAGCTTAGGCTCACTGTACCTCATTCCATAGTCCCTATATGAAGCCTATGAGGTGCCTCGTGGGATATGACGTGTCATCCTAGGAATGGACATGTCAAGGGCTGATATGATGAAGCTGCCTCCATGCTATATGAATTGTCAAGTTGTCAGTCTGATGGGGATTGTCACGTGAATGATGTGAAGAACCAATTACTCACATTTTCGTCCCTACGCAAGTGTCCATGGAATTCGACAACTGGGGATGTGTGCGAAAATATTTGGCAGTGTTATTACTTTGTCATTTCATGACATTTTTTTTTTCCAGAGATGTCACTTCACTCTTTTGGCGCCAAATTTCAATTGTGGTGGTCAATTTTGAAATATTTTAGCTGACGTGTCAGTTCTTGATTCGATGACTTTGTAGGGTTGCTCCGAAAATCTGAAGAGTTGCGTCGAAATACAACAAAAGTTCATAATTACCCCATTAGTGCACATATAAATAAGTGTTTTTGCTTTTCATTGAGCCGTGTGATCTCTTGAAAGTTTTGTTTGTTCTTTTTTTTTTGGGGAGGGAGGGGGTGGGGGTCGAATTGCATGGAACATTCACAAGTCAAGGGGTCAGAATTCTTTTAAAATGAGCAAGTGGTTGTCTATTGATGGCAAAGTGCCTTCTTTGGAGGCAAAACCCCCTACTTAAATGTTGAGCGAACTTTGGAATTTATTTATTTTTTTTAACTTACCAAAAAAAGAAAAAGAAAAGGGGTATACATTTACTTTGGTCTTGTGTGAATATGGGTTTGCATTTGAGAAAGTGGAGATACTTGCGCAGAAATCTGTTTTTATGGTATTTATATAAAACAAAATGTGTATATAGAATGTTGGTGATGACAATGTGTAAGCACATCATTGTCTGTCTTTCAAAAATTGACTCTAGAATGTGTGTTTGCAGCATTGATGTTATCTCTTCAGCATTTGAGGGACAATCGGCTGTGAATAGGCAGAGGATGGTATACAAAGCTATATGGGAGGAACTTCAAAACACTGTGCATGCAGTTGACCAGATGACTACTAGGACTCCTACTGAAGCAGCAGACAAGTGAGAAACCTCAGTCAAGACTCAAAACTGCCTTTTAAATGAACTAAGACCTGCTGATATAATGCTTAATCTTTGTACTTGAGTTTAGATTTTTTCTTTTAACACAATCCAATTGAAAATCAACCATTGCCAAACTCCTTTATTCTGTTGAAATATGAGTAATGCTATGTATCAAATTTGGCCATCTCTTGAAAAGATACCATGAAAAACAGAAGGTGGCTTGCTACATGACTCAATAAACAAGTAGTCAAACCTCAGAAATATCGGTTGCATATATGTTTTATACATTTTATTTATTTATTTTTTAATAATTAAGAAAACCTGTGGCTGTGTTCAGTAACAAGTTGTAAAATGTCTCTATTATTGGTTATCGGTCTTAATTCTAAAGTTGGAATACATCCCACACACACACACATCTTTATTGATTTTATACTCTGATGAGAATTGAATTCATTCGTTATCATATTCTTTCCTTTTATAATATAATTTCAATACTGTACTAAAAAGGGTTGGAAGAATATATTAAACTTTTTTTTCTCCCCAGTTATATGTATTGTCTTCATAAAATTGCAATGGAAGTAGTAATACAGAAAAGAAGGCATGGGAAAATGAGAAATGAACATACTAGCACCATATGATTAGCCTTTTGTTTTTGTGTCATATGCATATGCATATGCATAAGCATGTCTTTTTTATTTATTATATTTTAATGTTCATGGAGAAACTCTTTTACCAGCAGCCTTGATAGAAGTGCGAAGACTGTCACCACTAATAGCTCCATTTTGGTGCCTTGATGGACCGGAAGGTGTGATTGGGATACATTTGGGGAGGTAACCAAGTGAGGGGGCCGCAGAGGGAGAGGGAGGGGGAAAGAGAGAATCAACCTTTTTTCTTTCTGGACAGACAGTGCAAGTGTTGGGTGAATTGCTTGCATTTATAAATAGATGAAATCTCTCAAAAACTCTCTTGTGGGCACACAGGAGTGTAAGGGAAGGGAAGGGAAGGGAAGGGAAGGGAAGGGAAAGGAAAAGAAAGGAAAGGAAAGGAAAGCACTTGGAAGGACAAGTAACTAATAATGAAAACGATTTGTAACTGATAAAAATCAACCATCATTGTTATATATATATATATTATATATGTGTGTGTGTGTGTGTGTGTGTGTGTGTATGGTAACCAGCAGCTTATTATGAGAGTCTGAAAGGCAGGCCATGTGACTTCACAAAAGAACACTGAAAATTCCTACCTAGTTGATACATACCATCACCATTACCATTTCAAGCATTCGTCTCCCTCCATCCAATACTACATTCCATTACTTCCCTCTCAATGCATTAATACTATCCTCAGATTCTAATACTGGAAATAATTCAAGTCGTCATTTGGAACTACTTTTAACTACTTTTTTAAAATATTATTTTATTTATTTAAGTGAAATAGTAAAAAAAAAAAAAAAAGGTGAGGTTTGGTTTGCACAAACAAGTGCTTTTACGTATTGATGTTTCACATTTCTGGTCTGAAGGCTTCTTCTCTAAATTGTCTATCAAGAATTCGAAGTTAGAGAGTCATCAGGAAGGCTCCGGAGGTAGCCACTCTGATGATAAAGTTAGTAAAAGAATAAAGACAATAATTTAAAAAAAGAATTGAACATGAATTGAAAGAATATCTTATGGGTTCATTTATAGGCTGTAAATCTCTCAAGTTGAGTAATGTTAGAAGCCACAAAAGTAGGAATTTGAAGACATCCAAAGATTGTAGTTTTCATATAAAACTTTGTTTCCTTATTCTGGGGTCAGTAACCTATAGAAGGCGGTGACTAACTCAGAACATCTTACCTTTGAACTTTATGTGTTGGTAGGTCGAATGAGAAAGCTTTCTTATGATCTATGTGTTGAAGAACTTCTTGTAGACACGTGTCATGCTTCGAGTACTTAAGTCGAATTACGATATATCAGCTACTCCCCCCCAAGCATCAGTTTTGTGGGACCTATTTAGAGCTGAGGTTAGGGTTTCTGAAGAGTCACGCGTGTCTTATTCATAAATAAGTTGTTACGTATTTCGATAAAACATCTGTTGATGGGACAGTTAATGTCACATCATTGCGTCAGCCGCCAGTTGGACAACCGAGGTCACTATCGTTCCAACCGTCGTATTGATCCTGATATGTTGGTTAAAGGTGACACTTTAAATGACATACCTTTTGGATGATCTATAAATAGGAGAAACATCCTTTAAGAGGAGATTTGTACAATCTCTTAAAATATCAAGTGTCTTTTGAGCAACAAGAAACCCTTAAGGCGATTTTCGGTGTACCTAAAGTTTCTTCGATCACCAATCTCCCAATTTCCGGTCAAGTTTGAAAGCACTTTAAAGACCTTTATGTTATCCTTTCTCTACACTCACTTCCTTCCCTCTTTTTGTTTTTATTTAATTTATTTGGGAAGATGGATGCTATTGACGCTCAGTCGAGTACGGGAGATGAAGCTAGGGAGCTTATAGAAGTAGGGGGTCAAGAGGCACTAGGCCTTATTTTGGGTGATAAAGTTAGGAACGCCTCTAATAGTAATTTGGATGTCCTTCTAATTGAAGCACACCTTGAGCCTAGGAATAGAGAGGTCGGTACCTTATGTAAATCTCGTAAGAGAGAGGAAGGTGAGAGTGCCATGACCTAGGGCATGTTAGATGCCCTTATTGTTAATTTCAACTTCCCCCAAAATGTGTCATGTAGGGTCCCGAGGACTATAGATCGTCCAACAAATATTGAGAGAGGAGAAATCTGTGCCTACCTTGAATGGTTTGAGGTCGGTGTACATTTATCATTCCACCCCCTAGTGAGTGAGTTCTTTTATTGGTTCAAAATTTGCCTTGCAGAACTGAATATCAACAGTTGGAGGCAATTGATGCCTTTTTTAGTTCTAGGATATCAAAACGAAGTTGAAGTAGATCTGAGTCTCATTAGGAGTAATATGGACTTAAAATACCAGAAAAACAGAGGTGAGCCTCACTTACCCGTGTGAGCTTTTGGCTTGCAGTTTCCCCCTCATTTTCTTTTGGTTTTCTTCTATACTTTCACTTCTGAATATCAGTAACTCTCCCAGCTTATTGGTTTCCTCATTTCTTTTCTGATTTCTCTCAAAACACCCCTTGGTATTTATAGATAAATTTTTCCCTCTCATGCCCACTTGCTGCGCCCATCATTTCTCTCTCTTCCTCCCTTTCTTGCAGTCATATTGGATTGCTTTTCACCGCCCTTCTCTTCTCCATTAACCACACACCAACTATGCATTATAGATACATATATAAATCACTCAACTTGCCCTCCCTGTGTCGGCTGTCACTGCCTCATCCAACTCACACACAACACACATTTGACACACACAGAGTCACACACTGCACACTGCCATGCTGCATGCATGGCAGTCCCCTTTTCCTTTTGTATTTCCAATTTAACATACATATATATACATTATACAATATTATACATACATATATATATATATATGTATGTATATTTATACCTTACTTATACATCCATATATATCTATATATATACATATATACTAATTTTTATAAGTATATAGATACACTTCTATCTAACGGGTTACACATATATGCAAACGTACACATGCATGGGAATGCGTATGTGCATGTATTACGAGGCTCGATCCTGGGTTGCTCGGGTGTCACCTAGCACTGACTGTACAAAACAAACCGTTCATATTCCAAAATCGTTTAGTCCATATGATATCATGATATAGCCTTAATAGCTCGGGTTACAACTGGTATTACACTACTCGATTGGGCCTACCTCAATTTACGTGCCATATCTTGGGTCGAGATATTACAGGTAGGAAATTTAGCTATGTCACGACCCGAGACCCACCCTCTGCAGATCTCGAATGGCGAACCCCGGCCTGACCCTTTTGTCAAATTGGGTTTCATCTGAAACTTGCTACACACTCAGTGCTACTAACATGCAATAACTATCATAATATAAATACCAGAAGACTTTAAATAAAAGCTGCATGTAATATATATATATATATATCTGTTTCTCAAAATACAGACTGTAAAATTCTTTAACTACTGTACATCATCAAGACGTGGATGACATGGGAGGCTACAAGACTGTACTATGTATTACACTTACAACTTCAAAAAGAAATGTCCAGCTTTAAGCTAGCAGGCTCTATCGTCTGCTCTTGATACCTGTGCCTGAAAATATAAGTAGTATCTGTATGAGGTATGAAAACTCAGTAAGTAATTCTCCTTTGCTCTGCCATGTGTACAGGTCAATATAGAAAAGGACTAATCCAAAAAGAATTAGGATAATGCAAACATGCTAGCCAGTCAAGAAATATAGAACTCATCAATGAATATCAAATGGTAGGAAACTCAAATGATAAATCAATGAAAAAATTGTCAGATAACAATAATCATACTGCTACAGTCATGAGCTGTCTCAAGTATAATCATATGCACTCAATAAAAAGCTGTGTAATCTCATGATCATTCATAATGAAATAATATGATCATTTATGAAATTTCAATAATAGATTCTGATAACAACAAATGTGGATGCACTTTAACTCGGGGCCCGACATACCCCAAAGCTCATTTTGTTCCCTTTTTCCTCGATCTCTCAGCCTAGCACTTAACCCGTCGGTTTAGTACTCGACCTCACAGATCCCACTTTAAATGCCATTTTAATTACCACTTTAAATTCCCTTTTTTTCGACCCGTAGGTCTAGTAAGCATCATATGGAGTTTATGATTGAGCACAAATCTGACACTTTATAATATATCGAGATGATGCTAAATCCCATGAAAATTAAATGCAATAACACTTTTCTCAGCAGTAAAAATGAAACCGTTGCCTTAATAGGCCAGTGTAAACTGGGTTGCTGAGATCATAAGTCTTGCCCCTCGAGGCCTATGTACAGAGTGTACAGAAATCATGATTAAGATATATAACAGTCAATAAACACTTTTCACAAGATAGAATAATATCAAATGTGGACTCAATAAACTTTCTAGCATATATGGAATACAATAGATAGTACATGAAAAACTGTTGACATGGCTGGAAGTATCACATGTAGAGATCAGATAATACTTACCTCTTCCTTTCTTTCCCAATAAAATCAAGTCACCTTTCCTTTCTCTTTGAAGTCCCTATTCATCAATAGATAATGTATCTCAGTTTACTTTTTCATAATCTATGCTATTCATTAAATTTTACAGTCTCTCTACTATTGGTATATCTTTTACTAAAATAGACTCTACTATTGAATTTGGAACGTTGAACTCGGTTTAGGCTTTCACGGAATTCAATTCAGACATCTGTACTAAAAAGGGCAAAATAGTCATTTTGTACTTTTACATGTTCTTACTTCTCGAGACCTCTTTTCATAAATCAAACTCCACCGTTGAGTTTGAAATACTCGAAATAATAAAAATTTACTATTCATTTACTTTAATCGGAGTCCGTTTGACTCATATTTGACTTAGGGGTATTTTGGTAATTTCTCCTTTATTTTTAATTAATTTAATTAATATTTAATTAATTATTTTATTCTAGTGGGTCATTTTATAATAACCATAAGTTCTGGGCTTCTTTTTAATTTCTCAAAACTTCTGGGCTAATTCAAATTTCAAGTATTACTATTCTAACTAGGGACAGCCAAACAATGGCCAATAAATCAAAATAGGGATAAGCTATCCCTATTCTGATTCCAATTTCATTTCAATTTCTTATGTCTCAAACCAAACTCCCCAATTTCTTGTTTAATTTAAAACCAACCCTACATTGAAACGACGCAGTTTAAACATACCATAGCGTAACACGGTGCCGTTTTAGGGAACTGTTCATCATCTTGCCCACGTTTATCTGGCGAGACTTTGGTGGGTTTTCGGCATCTCTTCCGGCATTGGTGACCTTTTTTTCGATCAGTTTTCTGCCTAAAATCAATGCAGTTCTCTTCCAAAATCCATGGGCTTTCCATATCTAAACTTAGTTTTTAGAATAGGTCATTAGATCCTCACGAATAGAGAGGAAATCGTAGCTCCGGCCAACTGGTTTTCTCTCTATTTCATGCCCCTTTTTCCACCATTTTGATCCAATTCATGTCCTATTTAATTTTTGCACCTAAAAGGATAAGTTCCTCATGGTTTAAATCAAGTTTCATGCATAAAAACTTTAAACCCGAATTTATCATCAAGACCTGCAGCTGTATATTTCTATTTCATTTCTAACTCTTTTTCCTTCATTCTTTTTGCAATAAAATCCTAAATTCATGCTGGTTATGACCCTACAATCAAATCTATCATCCATGCTTTAAAACTTAAAAACAGAAACTCAGTTGCTTACCTCTTTCTAAATTTTCTTAGTGGCAATATCTCTTCCTTCTGATTTCCACTTCTGTTTCTCTACTTCTGAGCCCTCTGAACTCCTCAAGGTGCTCTTAGCTTCTCAATTTTTCTCTTCCTTTTATGATTTTCTACCCAAACATCCCTCACCTATATATAAGCCAAGCAACTGCCTCAACTCCTCCTCTCTCCTCTCTCTCGGTTTCTCCCTCTTTCCTCTTTTTTTTTTAGCCCATTTTCTTGAGTGCTTTCCCCTTTGATTTTTCTTTGCTTTAACTTCACATAAGATATTTGTATATATATAATATAATATTCCTATTATAGACACTAACACTTTCTCTCACACACACAAGCACTCAACACTTGCTTGTCGACACCTTTTTCTCTCCTTCCTTTCCATGCAACTTGCATGCATGTCTATATATATATATAATTCTAGAGGTATATATATATATATATAATTCTGGAGGTATATATATATATTGGTAGCGCGTCGTTAACACTCCAAAAATAAATTAACCTTACTTCTTAACACAATAAACACAGTAGCTAGCTGAGTAAGGGTCGATCCCACAGAGAGTGTCTGCAATTTATTTATTTTATTTATTCTGACTAAATCTAAACTAAAATCCAATTAATAACAAAACAATAAAAAGGGGGGTTGGAATTTTGATTAAACTAATTACGAATGAAAATTAAATTAATAACAAAAATCAATGAATTTAAAACTTCAGTTCTTCGGTTCAATCTCACCCTCACAGTCAATGGAACAATCAATCAATTATAACATTATTCTACCCTTCAATGAATCTAATAATCCTAGGTAACAACAAGCTCTGCTACCCGAAATTTCCCTTAATTCCTCACCAATGAAACAAGCTCTCCATTAGATTCTAACCATTACACAATTTAGAATAAGCTCTCTAAATTCAATATAATGGCAGCATTAATATCTAGGAAATTAGATTATTCTAAGCAACAATTACACAAGCTCGGACTGTTTAACTTAGGACATGATAATCATAGCAATAAACAAAAGCTTGACCACAATCATCTATCACTATTTACCACAATTGATTAGGAACCATATCAATTACGTAATATACTTCCTGAATCTAGCAATTGATAATAATCTGATCACTCTAACAGGCCTGATTAAATCAATCAAACTAAATATCAATAAAACAATTTAAACAGATTACCATGAACAGATTAAGAGAAGGAAGAAATAATATTATTGAATTGAGTCAACCATTAAACTGTAATGAGGGTTCGAAATCCCCTAGAACTGAATTAAAAATTTAGCCTAACATAATTGAATAAGAAAATAAAACTAATAAATTATTGTCACTGTGCTGCACTGTTCCGTAGCCTTTGTTTAGCACGCCGCAGCTCCTATTTTTTGTCTCTCCCCTGTGCGCTGCACAGGTCGGCTGCCGTTTTTTAAAAATCCCCCAAACAAAACAGCCGCACAATCCTTTTAAACACCAACAGTGCTTCCAGCCCTAGGCGCAAGCTTTGGACTTCCGTATTGTACGAGTTTTTTTTCTTTTGTTCCAGCCGTGCTCCAAGTCCAGCCCACTTGAATTGACTTTTCTTCTTTCTAATTTTTTTGTTCTTTCATGGGCCCTACAATTGCTTCCTTTTCTTTCTTTATTTTTTCCTTCTTTGACTTTGCAAACTTTTTTCTCTTTTGTTTTTTTCCTCTTCAGCTTTTATTTCTTTGGCTTTGTGTTCCATTCAGCCGTCCAGTGCAAGCCCAGCCCATTGTTCAGAACTAATTTCTTGAAATTATCAAAACTGCTGAAACTTGTAAACTATTTTTTCATCTGAAAACGATGGAATATTGACTTGAGCTCTTCATAAAAGTTGTAGCCCTCGAAGAGTAGATAATTCTAGGCTTTTAAAACACTTGATTTGGACTTCAGAAACTCAATTTACAGCCTGTTGAAGCCGGCTGGTCAGACAGGAAATCAGCTGTGCAAAACAGCTTTCTTGATTTCAAAATAATGTTTGGAAGCCCAAACGAACTCAGATTTTTGCAATTTAGATCTTTCTGAAAAGCCCAAGACGCTATCTACAAACTTCATGAAGACCACTTCCTCATTCTCGAACTCTAACATCATTCAAATCTCAAGTGAAGCTCCATAGGTAAAATCTGTCCAAAAACCAAAAATTGCACAAAATTATTCTTTTGTCATCAATGCTTTCCTAATTCAATAAATAAATTAATTACCTCACTAAAACAGAAAATATACCACAAAACTAAATATAAAGGAATTAAAAATACTGAATATTATGCTCCTATCATATATATATATATATATTAAAGCCTATGTATATGTGTATATATATATGTATTATACCTTTAACTTACATATACATATACTTTCATATGTATATATACATATATACTACTATATATATATACTCATTTATATATACATAATTATATATATATATATATATTCATATTGTATACATAATTTACAATGCATGTATATCGATACGTGTACTGGTCTACGTGTACGACTTTTCGTACTGTCAAGGTTTCTTGTATGAGTAGTCCTGGATACTCGGGATTGCGTGAAATGATTATCGGATATTTGATATTATGTGTGTCGTACAATATCGTACAATAATTTTATTAAAGTGCGTGTTCGATTTACATTTCAGTTTTACACTGCTCAACTCGGCCTATCTCAGTTTGAGTGCCATATTCTGGGTCAGGGTATTACAAGTTGCCTCATTGCATTTCCTCTCATATAATGGTACCTGAAAAATGGTTATAAATATGGAGTGAGCTAACTTAGCTCAGTAAATAAATGCCCTCACTCTGCCATGGGAAAAGGTCAGTTTGGGTAACAAGAAACAACCAAATGGCAAGCGAAATGATAGATAACAATAACCAGTCACAAAGGAAAATAAATAAACCAAGATGATCCGTGGGTCCAAAAGGCATATCCCAAAGCAGTTTGAACAAAGTAATGTAAACAGTTTAGCAATTCAACAATAGGGATTTAGCCTATACAACAATCAACTGCCAAATATCACAAGTTATCACAAATTGCCAAATCGAATCCAATGATAGGCTTGCAAAGTGTATTAACAACGAAAGAGTGCATTATCAAATTATGATTCAAAAAAGATATGAGATACTAACAAAATAGATGCATCAACAAATAGGGCCTGGCTACCCCCAAAAGCACTGATTCAAGTTCACCCCTCATTCGAGTTCTTGGATAGCACTAGAGCTTTTATCATATATCATGTCTTCTATGGACTAAGTGTTGGGTATCATTCCCATTTACTGACTCGTAGGTCCAAATCAACATCTATGGAATCAGATGGATGTTATGACAGACACAACTCCAGGCACTCATAATAATATCATGATCATTAAAATTTCACAAAGGATGTACATATATGTGGAATATCAAATTCTTAGTAGTGAGAAACATAACAATTTTTCAATATCCAAAGCAAGGTATAGAAATGAACAAGCAATCACATCAAGATATTAGTAGTCGAATTCTCAACATATCCATAAGGTAGAACATGTATCAAATTGTGGAATCAATAAATGTCAGGTATGTATAAGAATACAAATTGGCAGCATCGAGAAAAATATAAGTGTGATATGGCTTAAGGACATACCACATATTAGAGTTCAGGTTTACTTACATTGGTTTCTTAGCATCGCATTCCCATGCAGTTACCATAATAGCTATCCCGTAGCTTTCTTTCCATTTTCCATCATTTGGGTGATCCTATAATCACGGATAAAAAATACATGGCATAATGAATTAGTATCTATTCTAATCTCAAACTTTGTTATTCAGTGTTTTAGATTTTTTTAAACTTAGTCTATTCAATTAAGGGTCCCATGATGCCTTGTAACTTATTTGGCACTTCAAGGGCAAATTGGTAATTTATACTTTTTTAATGTCCCATATTTTTTCGTACACGATTTACGTATTCAGACTCCATTTTGAGTCTATTTGGTCATTATAACATTTTCGTGGACTTATTAATTTCATTTTTATACGTTAGGTAACTTTATTAAGTCCTAAGGACGTATTCATCATTTTTCAGTTTGTTACCGAGTCTTACTTTTCTCAAAGGGACATTCCCATCAAGGCCGAAATATTAAATATAATTAATTTAGGCTATCACAACCCAAAACCCATCCTGTACGAATCCCGAATCGCAACCGCCACCCTTCGGCCCGGGGCCGTCGGGTGAGGCTCAAGTAAGCAACTGTGCCGGTCGGCAGTGCGGCCTGTGTTTACGAAAGGGTGAAAAAATTTTTCTTTTCTTTTCTTCTTTTAATTTGTTGCACATCCGCCCGGTACTGCCGCTCTTCAAAACGGTACACATGATTATACATTCAGAGCATAATAAAAACTTTTAAGACTTTATAAATAATACATGTTCGATTGCCCCATGGGACTTAAGTACATATTGTCAAAAACTACTTATAACAAAAGTGACCAACATATGGTCCTACTGCTTCCATGCTAATCTTGTAGGGAGCTGCCTACGTCTTCCTATCAAATGACCAAACTCCTAATCATCTTTATCACCTAAAAGAGAGTCATGGGTAACAAATTCATGTGAGCTTTATGAAAAGCTCGTGAGTAATTCCAACGTTTGTCATGGGTTTTTAATTGGCAGTGGCTAGTATAAGAGAGTTTATAAAACATTCACTATCAATTGCTTGCATACTTCAAATATAGAATATATGCATTCTTTAAAACAGATAGCTTTGAAACAATTTAAAGTATTCAAGCTAAACATGTACTTTTTCAAATATACCACAAAAGGAACTTCAAAACATGTAGATGCGTTTAGTAAAATGGGGGTAAAACCTGCTACCATTTTTGAACATAACATCTTATCACTTTCATTAGTATAATCCGTTTCGAACTGGACTCCAATATTGTTTCTTGTGGAGAATTCTCATGCCTGAGGGATTAGATCCTGCTACCTGGCATTTTACATGTCAATTGAGTTCCGAAGAAACCCAATATCATTTATAGTGCTTATCCACGATTTATCTTGCATTACTAGTAGCAACATGAGGCATATAAAATAATTTCAAATTGATGTTATTCAAAACATTAAAACATGACCTCCCTATAATTGCATTTAAATACAATTAACACATGACTTCTTCAAATATATGCTTTTATGAGCATTCAAAACATAATGTTCATGGCTTCATGATAGAGTCTTCAAATACTTGGAATATGCAAATTCAAAATATTTAATAAGATTTGGCATTTTAAACTTAGACATGCTGAAATATATTTTAAGGAAAACTGTAGTAGGAACCATTCACTGAGCATGTCACAATAAGATTTTATAAGGAACATAAATACTTTAAAACATGAATCATATAAATACTGAATTTAAGATTCAAATGCTTCAGATATTTTGAATTTAAAACTTCTTCAAATCTGTGGAGTTAAATCTCTACTTCAAATACAAGATTACTCACCTTAAACTTTGGGGTTGGCGCTACTGATGTGCCTTTCCCTTTCCTTTTACACGCCTAAAACAATTTATGAAAATTTCATAAATTTCACATGTACTTCAATTATCATCAATTTGTGATCTTAACCTATTCTTAGACAGTGTAAAACCTAAATCCTATGATAGGTTTTTATTCTTCTTAAATCAGACCATTCGTAACAATTTATATGTTGCATTTAAATATCTATTTACCATTTTGTACTTAATCGATAAAATAGATATTACCTTCGTTCCTTATCCTCGGGTGACTCAAACTCCTCAAAGTTATCGCTCACATCTTATGTTTTTTCGGCTAGCTCCTTTGCGGCCTTTTCTTTCATCAGTCGTCCCATCGGGACGATAGGAGTCCGGATAATAAACGGCTCCCAACATAGTATTTCCACCTTCTTGGCGGTGTTTATTTTTCTTTCGGTTACCTTCTACTCCCAGGTTGAATCATCCATGTTGGTTTAATTTAATCTCAACCTACGGCACAGTTTAAGGTATTAGGAAATTAATTACTATTTCTAATTATACTCTTCGGGTAGCTTCATCAAATTTTAGGTTTGATTTTATAACTTCACATATTTTTTCGTACTTATTTTCATGATATGGACTTCACCATTAAGTCTAGAACGTCGGAGAAAGTCAACTTAGTTCCTCTCGAATTTCTATTTGGCCTCGGGGTACTAGGGGCAAAATGGTCATTTTACACTTTTAAGTGTCTTTATTTTTTGGAGTCCCGTCTCATAAAATGGACCTTTCCATTAGCTTTAGAATATTCCTTACGTAAAGAAAACACTAATCACTTGTCTAAATTAGACATCGAAATCTCATTTTAATAGTTTAATTAATTAAATTAATTAAATTAACTATTTATATATTATATATATATATATATATATATATATATTTCTTCCATATCAGGCCACATGTGCCCATGTGGCACGGTGGTGGGTGTGGGGGATAAGTGCCCACATGCCATAAGGTCTGACGTTCGAAACTTGTTGGCAGCAACTCTCCCTATTTTCTTAAAAACTCAAACAGTTTTATATATAACTCAACAGTCCCCCAAAACGACGTAGTTTAAATAGAGTTCCCCCCAAGCACGACACCGTTTTGGTCACTATTCATTGTCTTCCCCAACAATATTCCAATTGTCCCTTCTGTCGATGGCAACTCGCCAGCTATTGTTTTTCCTATTTTTTCCAATTGGGTTCGGCTAGATTTTTCAAGGGGTTTCCATATATCAATTAAATAACCAAAATGGTGGGGTTTTTGGCCGTCAAACAAGCCATTACAGTGGCTGTTTCTGGTAGAATTCAAAATTCTAGTGACAGCTTCTTTTCTAATTTCGTGCATTTTTTCCCTTAGTTTGATCCCAATCTCTCCTCAATAGTTTCGTGCACCTTATAGGAATGATTCTACATCATTTAAACCAAGCTTAATGCATTCAAACCCTAAAATCGAATTATCCTAAAAAACCTGCAACTGCTTCTTTCTCCCTCATTTCTAAACCTTTTTAATTGATTCTTTTTGCAAAATGTTCCCACTTTCATGCTTGTTTAGGCCCTATACTCAAAACTAGACGAATATACTTGAACATTAAAAAATAAATAAGGTTTTCACTTACCCATATAAGCTTTTGACTCGTAGTTTCTCTCTCATTTCTTCTCGGTTTCTCCTTTCTTTCTTCTTTTGAATCTCAGAAACACTCTCAGCTTCTTGGTTTTTCCTCCTTTAGTTTTTGATTTTCTCTAAGCTAACTAACCGTATACATAGGCAAGAATCACCCACTTGCCCACCCACTTGCAGCCCACAATTTCTCTTTCTTCCTCACTTCCTTGACCTCCTTTCTGCTTTCTTTCTTTTCTTTGAGCTCTACATTTAATGCTTGCTAATATTTGTGTTCATATATGTATATTATACTAAAACACACACTACACACACTCACTTACACACACTAGCTGCTGATGTCACGACCCGAAACCCACCCTGTGCGGATCTCGAGTCGGGACTGCCACCCTTCGGCCCGGAGGCCTTGGGGCAAGGCTCGTGCATAAGCAACAGTATCGGACAGTGATGCGACCTGTGGTTGCGGAAGCGTGAAAAACTTTTTTCTTTTCTTTTAAATAAAAACATCTGTCGCATATCCGCTTGATACTGCCGCTCTTCATAGCGGTACACATAAATATAATAATCAGAGCATAATAATAATAACTAAAGATTTTATATCATACATATCCATATCATACATATCCATGTGCCCCTCGGGCTTAAGTACATAATTGTCCCAAAACTATAACTACAAAAGTTTGACCAACGATGGGTCCTATTACTTCCAAAATATCTCCAGATCCTAATGGAGCTGCCAATCATTGCTCCCCAAATTGAGCAAGGGTCCACCCATCATCATCACCTGAGAAATGTTGGGGAGTGGGGTGAGCTTCGAGAAGCCCAATGAGTAATTCCTACATCTATCATGGGTTTTTAATTGGTAGAGGTTTCGTACATGAGAGTTCATAAAATACTCAACTACCAATTGGTCGTATACTTGAACATAGAGGACATGCATTCTTAAAATATGTAGCTTTGAAACATTCAAGGTATTCAAGCTAAAACATATATTTCGTACAAGAGCATATGTATTTCAAAACATGTAACTTAAAATCATGTAAAGATGCATAGTGAAAATGAGGGTAAAACCTGCTTCCATTTCCAAAATCGTTTGTCATATTTTCTCTCTAATTAGGTGGAATCTGTTTCGAACCAGACTCCTGTTTTACGTATAGTGGAGATATCTCATTTGCCTGGGGGATTAGATCCTGCTACCGGGCATTTCACATGATAGATCCGCGGGGTTCCGTACAACCCTACTCACCACCTATGTGATAATGCACATGATAGGTCCGTTGAGTTCCGTACAACCCACAACACTACCTATGTGCTTATTATTTATCTTGCAAAACGTTTGTCATATGACTTTTATATAAAAGCCTTTTATGAGTATTTAAAACATGTGACGTATAACTTTTGCGGTGATGCTTCAATAGTTGTAATAATCAAATTCAGAATATTAGAGGAAATCAGACATGCTAACTATTTTGAAAAGGAAACATTTACGGATATAAATATGTAAATAATCGTGGAGCATGTCATAGCGGAATATTTAAGAAAACAGAAATCATGAATACTGAATTTGATATATTAATGCTGTAAATATCTTGAACTTAAAAACGTCCGTTGAAATTCGTGGAGTTAAGGCCTCCACTTCAAATGCAAGATTACTCACTTTACGTGTCTGGGCCAGCTCTATTGAGGTGCCTTCCCTTTACCCTTTTCCTTTCTTAGCCTATCAAGATTTATGAAGATTCCATAAATTCCATATGCACTTATTCAACTTCATGACTTACCAATTGTAGACTGTGAAAAGCCTAAATTCTTATACTGGTCCGACTTATAGATGTATTATAATCTAGCAACTTATGTACTTAATGATAATAATATTACCTGCGACGCATTTCAGCTAAGGTTTCAGTGTTCTCTCTTTCCTCTTCTTCTTTCAGCTGCGCCTCAGCAAGTCTCCTTGCTGCTGCTTCCTCGGCGTGTCGACCAATTGGAATAATTGGTTCCCAATGGATGAAAGGTGTGAGGGACTTAATCTTACAGTATTTGGCAATCCTCAATTTCTTGTGAATTACCCGGTGTTGTCGATCTAATTCATCCAGAAAAACTTGCTGTTTCTCACCCTTAATTATGGTTTGCGGCTTAATCATTTTGAATTAGCTGAAACTGACCTACACAATTTAATGTATTAGGAACTTACTTCGTTCTAAACTATACTCTTCTGGTAGCTCCATTAACTTTAATTTAATTTATTTACTTCACATGTTTACGTGTCGTATCTTCTAGTATCGTATTTCCTCGTACTGGTCTTAGTTTAATATTTCAGCAATACTTTAGTCTTTAGTCATCTGACAGATGCTATTCAACAAATTTTATGTTCTTTTATTTTAGACATTTCTTTTTGGTCGAATAGACTCTACCATTGAGTTCCGGAGCGTCGAAGAAAGTCAGTTTAGGCTTTCTTAGAATTTAATTCGGCTTAGGACATGTTAGGGGTATTTTGGTAATTTACACCTTAACGTGTCTAAATTTTTCAGAGTCCCGTCTCGTGAAACAGACTCCACCATTAGATTCAGAATGTTTGAAATAAGTTAAAATCCACTATTTATTTATTTAATTTGGACCTCGTTTGACTCATTTATGGGGCAGGGGCATTTTGGTCATTTTAACATTTTTAGGGATCTTTAATTTTTTGAGACCTCATCTCATGTCGTGGACCTCACCAATGGACTCAGGAGGTTTGAGATAGTAAGAATACATATATAACTTATCTTAATTGGACACTAGGCATTTCGGGTCTATTTAATTTAATTAAATAGATTTAATTAAATTAAATTTATAAAGTCTGATATATATATATATATATTAATGTGCACTTAATTAACGGTCGAATAGGGTGGCACGCTGGCCAGCGTGTCACCTCCCTCCCAAAAGATACCACGTTCGAATCCCAACAGGTGCAATGCACCTTTTATTTTCTGATTTTTATTTAATATATAATATATATATTTTGGTCCCATATATGGCACACGCGAGTGCGTGGCCGAGTGGAAAGAAAGGGCGCGTGGGCACGTGAGGTCAGGGGTTCGAACCCCACTGACCGCAAATTTTCCTTTCTTCTCTTTTAAAACTTACACAGTTCTTATATATATACACATCAGGCCCCCAAACGACGTCGTTCTAATTATTCGGTGGCAAGCCCAGATGCTGTCACGTGTCCGAGTTGACTCAACCTGGTTTTAAAAATCGAGTTGACTCACTGTCACCTTCTTCATTCGACCCCTACTGTTGCCCTAATTTCAGCGTTTCATTTCTTCTATTTTCGTGGATTTTTGTTTAAGGAAATCCCACTATTTTTTATCCAAATAGTTTCTAGGAACTTAAGGCACATTCTTACATTGATTTAGAGCTTCGCATTTAGCTTAGAGGCTCGATTTAAGCCATGATAATCCGAACTGTAAACCCACGGTTCATGCTCATTTCTTGATTATTTTTCATGGGGTTTAGCTTGTTTTGATTCCCCTCTTCATGGGGATTCAGTTTTCATTCGTAAAAGAGGGTTTAATGGTAAGGGTGTGAGGTTGGGTTTTGAAACCCGTACTTGCAACTCGTATTATGAAGGTCAGTTTTTGAGTTTTGTGATCGCGTAGTAGGGTTCTTAAAACCCTCATGGCCTCAGTTTGAAGTCTTGATAAGCCGAGATGGATTTGGTAAACGTCCGTTCAGACCTGCTTGAGCAAGGTCCATCCATGGCTGCCACTTCTGGGTTGGATGTTTTTAACCGTTTTCAAGCTTAGATTTCATGCTTAATCATGTTTATTTACTCTAAACATCATATACACAAAAACTAGAAGCTAAAACAGTTCATGCATAGGAAAATTTCCTAGAGAGAGAAAGTGATGGTTTTTTTTTGTGTTTTACCTCTAACAGTGACTCTCTCTCTTCTTCCTCCTTCCTCCGAGATCTCCTTTCTCTTCTTCTGAATGCCCAAAACTCTCTCTCTCTCTCTCTATGACTGATCGGGTGGAGGTTTTGGTGTGTATACAATGTATGGCCATATGTATAAGTGAGAAATTTAATGGCCATCACTTCACTTAATTGCCCTTCACTTCACCCCCTTACTCCATCAGATCAGTAGCCATACTTCCTCCTATTCATCTTTACCTAATGACATATAATATATACATATAGTACATAGCTACCTTACCCCTCTTAATTTCATGCTTCTTCTCTTATATATATATATATAATGTTTTATACACATCACACACCACACACACACACGGCTGATCTAGGTACTCACTCACACACACACACACACACACATATATATATATATATATTTAATTAATTTCTTATGTTTAATTAATTAACAAATTAGTTATTCAATTAATTATATTTTATAAATTAATCATCACATTTTTATATTAATTATAACTAATACTTAATTTCTCATATTAATAAATTAATTTTATTAAATTAATTTATCATATTCTTTAGGGCATAATATTTACACTCATTTTTCATTGCCTCGTAATATGTGCCCTATGACCCGATATTTTTGGGTCGGGGTATTACAGCTGACACCACCATAAATCCTCTCACAAATCTGAATACTCCCATACAGTAGTATATATATATATGTGTGTGTGTGTGTGTGTGTGTGTGTGTGCTCATATATTTCTTCATATACATATACATATATATATATATATATAGATATCCTTATGCACATTCAACCGTACACACACACACATACACACTTAGTGTGTGTATTATACATATATTTATATACATGCATAATTATATATATATCACTATATACATGTACACACGTAACGTACGTATGTATTTATTATTGTGAATTTTCGTATATTGCCCGACTCTCGGTCTTTTGTAGTTATATTTAAACTACTATTCCAAATCTCGTAAAGCAAGCCAGTTCGCTCGGGTATTTTGGGTCGGGGTGTTATATAGGCTTTTTCGGATCTTAATTTGCATTTATATGACTTACATTAAGCTAAGGCATATTTTTATAATTTTATATTTTCACGCGTCACATTTTTTGGTACTTTGTTTGCTAAAATGGACTCCACCGTCGAGTTCGAGATGTCAAAAAAAGTCAGAATATACTGCCTCTAACATTTATCTAGCTTTTAGATTACTAAGGATAAGATGGTAATTTGACATTTCACGTGTCTATATTTTTGGGACTTCATTTCGCAAAACAGATCTTGCCATTAGGTCCGGAATGTCCCAAAATGTTAAGGTACGTATTTGTACAGTCATCAGAGTCTAATTGATCACTTAACTAATCATTAGGACGTATTTGGAATTACTCCAGTTTGCCCGTTCGTATTTTAAATGATTTAATTTCACAAATCAGACTCTGCTGTTGAGTTCGGAATGCCTAAAAATATTGGGTTGCACTATTCTTTTATTTTAATTGGCCTTCATTTGGCCTATTTTTGGCCTATGGGAATCTTGGTAATTTTTCATATAATTAAAGGGATTTAAAATTAATATTTAATTAATTTCTGGGCCATTTCATAATTAATCAAAACTGTTGGGGGTCATTTTATAATTAACTGAAGGTTCTGGGGGTCCAATTATAATTTCAGAAACTAGTGGGGACCAAAACATAATTTCTGAAAGCTATTTAAATAAAACCAATTGGTTTAATTGGATTTTAAGTGAACCGGCCCCAAATAGTGCTAAACCAATTGGTCCATCCGGTTCAATGCGTCATACTGACGTCAGTCCTAATATTTTATTATTTTTTTAATCCATTTAAGCCAAAACGACGTAGTTTTGATAAGTGTTTTAAAACCCATTTTATAATTCGATCAAAGCCTGACCTGAATCTGACCCGAGACCTGACCCGTCACTGTTCTTCTTTCCCATTACTCCGGTGAGGGTTCTAGGTGGCCTTCTCCGGTGCTGACAACCATCGTCGGTTGAATTCTAGTGCAAACTCAACGTGGTTTGAACCTAAATGTTATGAGGATTCCATTTCTGGTTTCGGTTTTTCAATTGGTTGCTTCCTTATGCTCAAAATAGGATGTTATAGTCGGGCTTCGGCCAGGGCCCGACTTTTCGACAAGGCACACATTCTCTATTTCGTGGCTTTTTAGCCACTATTTTTGCCCCAATTTCATTGTACAAGTTTCTAGAACTATAAAGAAGATTTTTTCGTTCCTTTAATGCAACAAAGCAAGCTAAATTACAAGTTTTTAATTTTTTCTTCTCCTAATATAACCACTGTTTTCTCAATGGTTTCTTAGCCATTTTCTATGATTCAAGTTGCAGAACACTCCTTGTTTCATGCTCTTTTGAGCCTTGTAGTTTGTTTGAAGCTTTAATCAAGTTTGATCAAAAACTCAATTTTTCACATATTCGGGTCTTAGAGTTCTTAGGGTTTTCAAGCTTCAAAACTCACCAGTTTTCTTCTATTTTCATTCCTTAACATTATAAAACACATGCATGCATATTTTAGGCCATAAACAAGTTTAAAAATTGAATTTTTCTAGAGAGAAAATTTACCTCTCTTAGCTTTTCCTTCTTTCTCTACTACTTCTCTCTCTTCTTCCTTGATTTTGATTTCTTATTTCTTCTTCTTCTTCTTCTTCTTCTTCTTTAGTAAATCTCTCACTCTCTCTACAATTCTCTCTCTCTAGCCAGACCATTATGGTATGTTTTTCTTTTCTTCTTACACACGCATAGCACACACACATGGTATATATATATATATCTACAACATATATATATATATACACACACACACACACACACATATATTTATTTTAATTCCTGCATGAAAATTGATTGGTTGAAGTGTTGGCCTAATAGGGTGATGACACCTAGCTTTTTGCATGCAGACACATGTATCTTTCATGGGATATATACATAGCATGTAGCCAAGTTGGTTATTCTTTTTGGTATAGAATTCCCCCTCATTTTTTGATCTTGGGTTCAAGTCCTTTGGCCAAACCTTTTGGCCTTATTTTCCCCATTTTTCTCTCCTTATGCCTTGTTTGGTAATTTGGGTGTGTTTCTTAAATTTTTAAAATTGCGTTTCAATTGCCGTAAAATCTTTTGGCATTCTCGCAATGTTTTTGATTCTTTGCATGCTTTTTCTTCATGTCATAAATTTTATTTTTAACACGTCCTATCATGTTTGGTTTATGCCAAAAATATATTATTTTATCAAAAAACTCTCGATTAACTTGTATCACTATTTATTCTCTTAACGTGTCAATTTCGTAAATCGAGATCTTATTAGGCTTTTATAGCCTTTACTGTCTCACCTTGATGTATTTAAATATATTTTAATTATTCTAATAGTCCATCATAATTATCAGATTAATTCCGATTAAACGTGCTCCCATCGCACATTATGTTAATTTGCGCAGGTGTACTTCATGCAGTAATTTTTCACATTCACTTGTGTGTTAATCCTCGATCAATACTAGTCGTAACTTCTTATCAAATTATGGCCCTCCGTATTAAGTTCCATTCTCACATTGGTCGTATTGAATTTAGGATTAATTATTTTCATCATTTATACCTTTGCTTCTATATTTTGAGTCATTAGTCATATCTAGCATCGTCCTTGGTTATTAAGCAAATTAACTTATGATAATTGTCATTATCGTTAATTGCTTTGCTTAATTGGGTCGAGGTGTTACAGCACCCCTGCCGATGGGCATTAATTAGGATTTTCATGTATTTTCTTTTTTTTTTTTGGTCCCTTTCTTGTATTTTCTCAATCTTATATATAAAATCATCTTCTTGGCTTCAGAGCTGATGTTTGAGTATGATTTATTTTGGTTAACTTTTTTAAGCAATCAGACGTGTGAATTGAATCAAGTAATAACATTGAGATTGGTAGTATCCACATCGATAATAATATCACAACGATAAATAATTCAGTCATGCAATATTATAATACTTGTAGTGGATATAAGAGTTTTAGGGGTCTGGTGGCAATGCAGCAATAATAAAATATATAGACCTATAACACTTGTAAAGAATATAAGGGTTTTTAGGGGTTTGGTGGCAACGCCGCAATAATAGAATATACAGACCTATAACACTTGTAACGAATACAAGGTTTTTAGGGGTCTAGTGGCAACGTTGCAATAATAGAATATACAAACCTATCTGGTGGAAATGCCGCAATAATAAACATAAAGACCTATAACACTTGTAACAGAAACAAGTTTTTTAGGGGTCTGTGTGTTTAACAAATACTGAAGTGGATAAAAATCTTAGAATTTTTATTGATAATACCTGTGCAGGTGCTCAAAATTCCGAGGCCTGGGTACAAGTTTTCTAGCCAGATCTTCCAACCAATAAGTTGTAGGTCTTACAATTTTGGTTATTTTGTAGGGTCCTCCCAATTAGGGAAAAGTTTTCCCATAGTAGGATCCTTAGTGTTTAGGAACATTTTTCTTAGGACGAGATCTCTGAGCTGGAAATTAACAGATTTCAGCCATAGTTATTAGAGCCGGACCGGATGATGAACAGGTGAAGAGGCCGGTTCACGGTTCACTAGTTCAACCGATTTTATAATTAATATATTAAAAATATACATAAATATATTAAAAATTAAGAAAATAATAAGAAAAAAATTATTATCTAGTGATAAGTAACAAAATATAAGCATAATCATTGAAATTATCTTAATGTATAAGTTTTATATATTTGTATATATAACAAATATACATGCAACAATATCTTATTTTATACTAAATTTCATCATTTAATCATCAAATATAAGAAGTTTTGTGAGAAAAAAAATTATAGGTAATAAAAAGACAAAAGGTGGTCCAACTGATTTTTTTAAAAAAACTCGCTAGTTCACTCAATTTTTTTTTTAAAATTTTCCAATTTAACTAGTTTTTTTCGATTCTTTAGCAAAAATGGTATATTAATCGAATTGAACCAGTTTAATGCCCGATTTCTGGTTCAACCGATCAAACCAGCCGGTTCGGTCTAATTCTGATAACTATGGTTTCAGCCCTTTGTTGAAGTATTTGGTCGTCCTTTGTTGGTAAGCTTCAGTCTTGATCCATGTTTGTTCACATTTCTCTTCTAGAAGATCGAGATTTCCAACAAGCTTTTGACTGTTGACTTCTTGATCAAACAGGTCTGTCTTGAAAATTGGCATCCCGATCTCAACAGAAATGACCGCCTTAGTCCCATAAGTGAGTGAGAACGGTGTTTCAGCAGATGGGGTTCTCCTAGTAGTTCGGTAGGCCCAAATAACTCTAGGGAGCTCTTCAACCCACTTTCCTTTTGCCTCTTCTAACTTCCTTTTTATGGCTTCTAGAATGGTACAATTGGTGACTTCAGCTTGCGCATTAGCCTGAGGGTGTCCTGGATAGGAAAAATGATATCTAATATGGAGATCCTTACAAAATTTTCCAAACACCTTTCTTGTAAATTACGTCCCATTATATAAAATAATGACTTTAGGGTTTTTCCAAGTGATGTTCTTAACCTCCACCTCTGTGATGTTGGTCAGGGGTTCTGCTTTTGCCCATTTTGAGAAGTAGTCGATAACGTTCAACAAGAATCTCCTCTTCTGAGGGGCCTTTGGCAATGGTCCCACGATATTTATTCCCCACTGGGCAAAAGGCTAAGGACTGGTAATGAGGACGAGCTCATGTTGGGTTGGGTGTTGGTAAGAAGCAAAACGTTGACATTTATCACACTTCTAAACATACTCTTTAGCCTATTTCAGCATACTAGGCCAGTAATAGCCCTGAGTCAGAGCTCGATGGGCAATGGTTCTTTAGCCGTTATGGTTGCCATATATTCCCTCGTGTATTTCAATTAGAATGTAGTGGGCTTCCTTTGGAGCCAAGCATAACAGATGGGTTATGTGTATGATCTTCGGTAGAATTTATCTTTAAGGATCAAATATCAAGCCGCTCTGATTCAGAGCCTTCTAGCTTGATTTTTATCTTCTGGAAGTAGTCCCTCTATTAGAAATTTGATAATGGGAGTCATCCAATTAGGAGTCTATTCTGAAACTTGGAGAGCCTGTTATATTTCAATGCTGGGATTCGATTGGTAAGAGATTTTCATGGTAGAATCCCTTCCTGGCCTCAGATGGGAGGCCATATTTGCTAGTGTAAGCCCTTGAGTTTTTATTTATTTCAATCTTCTAAATGATGAATTTGAGAAAATACTTCTTCAATGAATCCACCAGTTCTGAATACTTTATCATTCTATTATCTTTGGCTGAATATTCCCCAAGAACTTGACTGACTACGAGCTAGGAGTCAGAAAATACATTGAGGTACAAAGATTCACACTCCAAAGCTAACCTCAACCCAAGGATAAGTGTTTCATACTCTAATTTATTGTTAGAGGCTCTGAATCCTAGGCTAACGACTCTTTTAGTTATGATCCCATCAGGGGACTGAAGTATTAACCCTGCTCTAGAGCCCTTGTCTGTAGAAGACCCATCCATGTAAAGTAGCTATGGTGAAGTGTCTGCAGGAGTCTAAGCTTTTGGGTGTTGTCCTCTAGTGAATTCAGCTATAAAATCTACCAACACTTGGGCTTTGACGGCAGTTCATGGAACATAAGCTATGTCAAATTCTCTCAATTCCACTGATCATTTAACCAATCATCTAGAGACTTCAGGTTTGTGAAGAACTGATTTCAGAGGATAAGATGTGGGGATTACGAGGGAATAAGCTTGGAAATACGGCCTGAGCTTCCGAGTATATATCACCAAGGCTAAACCAATTTTTCAATTTTGGAATACCTCATTTCGGTGTCAATGAGTGCCTTGCTGACATAGAAGATAGGCCTCTGAACTTCATTTTCTTTCCTGATTAACGTAGAGCTTACCACACTTTCTGACACGACCAAATATAGGAGCAATTTTTCTCCTAGTACAGGTTTGAAAGAAGATCGGGAGAGGCTAAGTACTCCTTGAGTTGTTGAAAGACTTCTTCACATTCAGAGATCTATGCTAGGGCCTTACTTCCCCTCAAAGCATTAAAGAATGAAAGGCAACGATCCATGGGTTTAGAAATAAACCTATTCAGTGTTGCTATCCTGTCATTCAACCCCTAGATATCTGTCTTAGTTTTGGGGGATTCTAGATCAATCAAAGCCTTGATCTGGGTAGGATCTACTGCAATTCCATTTTATGAGACCAAAAACCCCAAAATGTTTCCCTCCGTAATCCCAAATGTACACTTTGATGGGTTGAGTTTGATTCTATGTTCCTTTAGGATACTGAATGTCTAGGATAAGTGTTAGATGTGGTTTTCCTGCTGAACACTTTTGACAAGCATATCATCGATGTAGACCTCCATTGTATCTCCGATCTAGAGGCCAAACATTTTGTTCACAAGCCTTTTACATGTTGCTCCAGCATTCTTTAAATTGAACGACATTCCTTTATAACAATAGAGACCTCGTTCTGATATGAAAGTTGTTTTCTCCTAGTCCAGATGGTATATTTGGATCTGATTGTACCCAGAGTAAGCATCCATGAAGCTCATTAGTTCGTGACTTGCCATAACATCCAGGAGTTGATCAATTTTGGGGAAAGGGAAGCTGTCTTTAGGACAAGCTTTATTGACGTCGGTATAGTCAATGCAGACTCTCCACTTGCCATTCTTTTTCTTTGCGAGGACTGTATTCGTGAGCCATTCGGGGTAGAATACTTCCCTTATCATCCTGGCGTCAAGTAACCTCTGAACTTCGTCATTGATGATCTTATGACGTTCTGGAGCAAATGTTCCCCTCTTTTGTCACACAGAAGGGTGGTCTAGATGTGATATCCCGACCCGGGATATGACACGTTTATCGAGGTCAATCGACTGAATAGTGTAATGTGAGCTGTTTAAGCTCTATATCATGGTATTTCATGGAACCAAACGATTGAGGGATATGAATGGTTTGCTTAGTATACCTAGTGCCGAGCAACACCCGAGCACTTTAAGACCCAACATTGTAATGCGTGCATGCACACATTTCCATGCACGAACATATTTCTCAAACACGTAGTACGTCTAAAATCAGTGTATGCATGCGCCATTATAAATGAATTTATATGCACATGTATGGATATATTTTCATGTATAAAGATATGTATTGTATATGTGTATATATGTATGAATACATGAGGCATGATGTATAGTATATATATATATATATATATTTATATATGTAAATATATACATGTTTATGTAAGTAAAAAATCAAGGAAAGTTAAAGGGGAAAGGGGGCTGCATGTGCACAGTGACTAGTGTGTGCATCACTCTGTGTGTGTGAGTGTGTCATGGTGTGTGCTATGCGGCTGAGAGGAAGGCAGCAAGGCTGCCGACTTAAGGAAGGCAAGTTGGGCTGCCAATATATGTACACATGTATGGCGTAGGATATGAGTGGATGGTGAGGATTGAATGGACGGTGAGAATGCAGTCAAGGATGATTGCAAGTAGAGAGAGAGAGGAGAGAGAAAGAAGCGGTGGGTTGCTGTATATATATATATATATATATACATGTGTGAGTTGAGAGAAATAGAAAGGAAACAAAGGGAATGGAAAACTAAGGGTAGACTGAAGTGTTGGATGCAGAGGAGGAATGGAAAAGGATACTGCAACAGGAAGAAGAAACTCAGAGAAAAATACAGTAAGTGGGTCTATTCTGTTTTTATGATTTAAAACATGGAAGCTTGGTTTAGTACTAGGGTCTTGTAGAGTATGAAATTAGAAAGTTAATGCAAAAGGAATCACTTTAAATGGTTGAGAAACCAGGTAGGAAAACGGAGTTGCAGGTCTTGTGATAATTCGGGTTCCATGGTTTTGTGTTTTAAAACTCTATTTAAGTGATGAGAAACTGATCCTCTATTATACAAGAATAATTTAGAGACAAATCTGGGTTCAAACAGTCAAAGAATATGCATGGAAACTGAGGAATTCAATCGCCGGAAACTGGGAAAAAGAAATGAGAGAAACTATAGTTTCTTAGGTTTTAAACTATCCAAATGACGGCTTAAAACAGTGGGATTGATTTGGCATGAAAAGATCTGAAAAACAGTAAAAATTAGACGTAAAATTTGTAAAAACAGTGGCTAGGGTTACTGTTCCGGCGACCATGGACAAAAAAATGATTAGGGAAGATGACCGGAATGTCGGGGGGCATTTCGGGTTAAAACGGAACCGGGTCTGGGTTCGGATCGGGTCGGGACCCGACCGAAATAAAAAGGGGCAGTGAAACTGTGTCGTTTGTGTTTGGAATTTAAATGGTATTTGGGTTGTTTGGTTACATGGATAGGAAATGTGGAAAGTGGGTTTGGGCTTATCCAAACCGTGGATAGGATAGGAGAATTGGTTATTTTAATCTGGTTCTCTGAATTTAACTGAACCGTTTGGTTTAGTGACAGGTCAGGCCGGTTTAGGGTTACTGGTTGTGAACCAATTGGTTCAGACCGCAACTCTGAGAAATTGTGAACCGACCCCAAAAGTTTTAGGAAATGTCACTTTGGCCCAAACAGAAAAATTAATAAAATATTAAGTTTTACAAAAATGCCCCTATTTCAAATATGGGTCAAACGAAGTCCAAACGAGGCAAATGAATAGTCAAAATTTATTATCTCGAACATTCTGAGTCCAATGGTGAGGTCCGTTTCACTAGATGGGGTCCTGAAGGATAAAATAACGTAAAAGTGCAAAATGACTATTTTGCCCTTTTTAGTACAAAAGTCCAAATGGAATTCCTTGAAAGCCTAAACCGACGTTCTTCGGCGTTCTGGACTCAATGGTAAGGTCTAAATTAGTGTTAGAGATACTTATGATAGCAAGGCATAAAATTTATTGAATAGCATTAATTCTAAGACGGATCTATTGATATATAGGGGACTCGATAGGAAAGGGCAAACTCACGGGATACTGATTTAAGAACGCACATTTAGAGGTAAGTAAATTCCCTTTCTCTTCCATGTGGTGTTTCTAAAGCTAAGTTTATTCTTTACTGCCAAACTTGTACTCTTGAAAGTACCTCATGTTATTGCTATCCATAATGTGATATTGTTCTATCTTGTGGACCTTGATTAACTACTGTATCATTGCTTTCATATTGAATCGTGCCTGGAAAGGCCTACTGTTATGTCTCTATTGAATATATGATATTCCATTTTATACTTCTATGGAATCACGAAATGATCATGACGTGTTATGAATACCGGATTTGTGCTCAGTCACAACATCCATCCGATGCTTTCTGACTTGATTGGAGACCTAAGGGTCGAGTACATGAACGGACAGGTGGCAGGAATGAATTCCTCGAAGGCTTTCCACCGGCATTTCCACTGGCATTCTTATTGCATTTCCAATGGCATTTCCATTTGCATTCCCATTGGCATTTCATTTACATTTGCATTGGCGTTCTACCTGAGAACAGAGTAAATGCATCTCTTAGGGATTGATATGATTACGTTATTGAATGACACTATTCCTTATGACTTATCTTAAACTGAGAGGACATTCTTCATTGAATTGATTGTGATCAGTTTATTGTGGCAGTACATTCTTGTTGTATTATATTATTATTGAGAGATTCATGTTGATGTTGTATCCATTACTCCTAATTGTACATTGTGACCTATTATTCACTGGCCCTCATGGCAACTGTTCTCATTGGCTATCACAGCATCTCTTCTCTTATGATTGGCTATCATAATCTTATTCATGGATTCATATTTCACCGATACCAGTGTCGGAGATCTGTTTTTACTTGCTGAGCTCTCGTAGCTCATTCCACCCTACTTACCCCCATTTCAGGTAATGACGCTGCAAGACCCTAGTAGGAGTCTGAGAGCGTAGGAGGACATTTTGAGGAACTGTACCAGTCTATGTTTAGTTCTCCCATGTATTCACCACCCACAGGTGCTGGTTATGTCTGGTTCTTATTTTTGTTATTGTAGAACCATATCATGTATTGAATAGACTTCCGCTGACATTGTGTACTGAAAGACTTCCGCTGATTATGGTCATTGATAAGACTTCCGCTATTATTGTTTTAAGATTTTAGTACTTTGCATATTAGTACTATGATACAGGAATGAAAAAAGTAGGGACGGCCTTAGGGTCGGCCCCGCGACACGAGATCCGCATAGGGTGGGTTTCGGGTCGTGACAGCTTGGTATCAGAGCTATAGGTTCGATTGTGAGTCATGGGAGATAGGACTAGAATTAGAATTGATAGATAAGACTGACGTTTTATTTTATACGATCATTGACTGGTCATCTCATTGGTTATCTACATTAGTTATTTTCACAGACATGGTTATCATAAGAAATACATTGATTGTTATGGATCGCATAAATCGCTTAGAGCGACTGATGGAAGGGGTTATTGAGGCTTTATTTGGGAGTCAGACGTAGATAATGCTTGATTATTACGCTAGACTCAAATATGAATATTGACTGCCTATCTTACGTAAATGCTAACTGTTCTCTTTTACAGCAAATAATAAACACCAGGAAATAATTAAGCTACTATATTAGTAGTTATAGGTACTTTTCTAGTTATTCATGAAGTTTATAGACTACTGAGATTTATGTTGATTCTACGCACTTATTGATGTCTCCACATTTCTACTGAACTGAACTTAGCAACTGAACACTTGGATGATTGATTTACTGATTCTATTATATCGGGAAGGTTATTGTTGGAGACTGTTAGACAGAAGAAGCATGTGAACTCTAGGCTATTTACTGAACCATTTTATGGTTACTATGAGGATCATTGTTTATAAATGTTAAACATAGGACACACCAGATACAGGTCAGGATTGCAGGTATTTTCAATGATTGACCTATACTTGAAAGTTAGGTCTAGTGATATAAAAGAAATGACATTTAGAAATCAACACAGATACTACGAACTCTTTATGATACTGTTAGGATGACATATGCCTCAGTGGACGTGATGAATGGAATTCTATAGCACCACTACACCTATCCTACCAAACCCAGTGATATCAGGAGATGATTGGAGCATTAAGTTAAATCCTTAGGCTCAATTGATATCAAGGATTTGGTATTAAACCAGATTTGTAATAAGTAATTTATGGGAGATGAGACTGATGTACTGGTATTACCAATGCCAAGTGGAGTAAATCCTGACATGATAAATAAACTCGTATGTGAATACTGACCATTGATCTTTTACAGTGAATTGGGAGATGATTAGGCTACTGTACCAGTAGTCATAGGTATTTTTAGTTGTTTACAAAATGCACGATATTGTTAAGATGTTAGCTCCGCATACTGATTTATAGTTCCAACATTTACTGCTAGTTGAACATAGAGACAGAACTCTTAAGTTATATGTTAACTGTTCAAGGATGATGATTGATGATAGATATTATGAATGAAAAATAGGTGGAGTACGTAACATGAATATACGAGTGTTAGATCGACATATTGAATAGACTTCCGCTGACATTGTGTATTGAAAGACTTCCGCTGATTATGGTCATTGATAAGACTTCCGCTATTATCGTTTTAAGATTTTAGTACTTTGCATATTAGTACTATGATATAGGAATGGAAAAAGTAAGGACGGCCTTAGGGTCGGCCCCGTGACACAAGATCCGCATAGGGTGGATTTCGGGTCGTGACACTAGATCTGTCATTAACTTGTGAGAGATGAAGTCAATGTCTATTCTCTCCATGTCTCTGGTCTCCTAGGAAAATACCGAGAGGTTAGCTTTCAAGAATTTAACAATCTCCTCTTTCTTTGAGAGAGATAGAGCTAAGCCAATTTACAAATACTTTCCTTTTTCTTCAGTACTGACGAGCACTTTGATGGCCTCCTCCATTGGCTTGACCATGCTGTCCCTTCCTTTGGGACTTAATGATTCTTTAATTTTGGAAGGGCATTCCTCGGCATCGTGGAGATTTGCAGTGGTAGAGTTTCCTCTTTGTTATGATAGTGTAATGCTATTTGGAGGGTCTTTCTTTGAGTGCAAAGGCATGACACTCTCGAGCAATGGACTGATAATTTTTAATGGTGTGAACTTTGTCATAGTGAGTAAATTTAAGGCATTGATAGAGGGTTGAAGTAACTGCGCCCATCTGGTGGATCTAGGGCCTTCCAATAATGACATTATAAGGGGATTTGACGTCTAAGATCATGAATTCAGAGATTAGGGTCTTTTGTTTGTCTCATTCCCCTATTGTGGTTAGCAAATCAATTCTACCCATTGGAAAATTGAGGTGCCCATTGAATCCTGCCAGTACTTTAAGGGTAGCTCTAATGTCCTTGGAGTCGAGCTTCATATGTTTGAAAGGCTCATAAAACAACACATTGGTAGGGCTCTTAGTGTCTATAAGAACCCTTCTGATCTCAAAATTAGCAATTTTGAGTGAGATAAGAAGGGCATCGCTGTAGGGGCAATGTATCATGACAAGGTCCAGTTTAGAAAATTGTATCTGAGGTACCATCTTGATTTGTTTCTCAATGGTTGAGATCTAGATGACGTAGGGCTCTACCCTTGCTTCCCGAGCATATTTTTTTCTAGCCCAATTAGACATCCTAGCCACCGTGTTGTCAACATGAAGTACGAAGATCACTTGTTAATTGTTCGGCTACTACTAATCATTCTGAACTTCCTTTTTGTTACTACCATGGGATTCGATTTTGTAATTAGCAAATCCAGTTTGACAAAAATGTGCTTTGTGTGTAATCCTTACGTAACTCCTACAAGTGAGTACCTCATTGCCCGATTTTCTCCAAGTTTGTCCACGAGACATTACCGTGTATCACTATCAATTACCTTGGTTCTCGAAGGCTATATTGGACTTTTGTATTTGATTTGGATCTTACACATTCATATTATGCATACATTTATTTAGTTTTTATCATAACATTATGTATATGATTGATTGGTGGTTGTGAACTAATTATTCCAAAATGTATCTTTAAAACACTTAAGGGAAAAATTCAGTTCACAAGACAAGCAAGAATGAGCAACTTATTGTTGCTCGTTCGAATGAGGCCTTGGCTCATTCGAACGAACAATAGAGAAGTTCGTTCTCATTTGTTTTCATTCGATCGAACACTCTGTATCAAACAAATTGCTGCAACCTCAGAGTTGTGCTTATTTGATATTCATTTCATATTCGTTCGGATGAACAAGTGCTCGTTCAAACGAATGATGGTTCATTCGAACGAACCCTCGGTGAAAAACAGCCATTTGGGGATTAATCAAGCTTTTTGCAAAAATAGACGAAAATACGATTTAGAGTAGCCAAAAACAAAGTGAGAGAGTCTCAAATTGTGAGTGCTAATTTCTTAATAGATCTTAAAGCTCTTGTGAGAGATCATTCATACATGACACTCATAATCATCTCTACTCTTATTCATTGATCGAATTTGATAAAATCACACGATCTAATCAAATCCAAAGAACCTTGGTTCACATCAAATTCACTATTGACGATAGATGGAGTTCAAGCATGAGGATTTGACATTGAGTATTAGTGGGCATCGAGGTCATGAGGATTCACGATTATTGAGCGGCTTGATCGGAGGGGTCTGATTGTTTGAAGGATTGACAATGAGAAGCTTGATGATCGAGGGGAGTTTGAAGACGTAATCAGTGAGAATGTAGCTTGAGGTGCTTAGCTCGTTCGTAGATTCATTATATTTAACTTTCCATTATAGTGCATTCCTTCCATGAGCATTGGCCTGACTTTGGAGTTTTACTCCAAGGATTGTTGTCGTTAGTAGTTTTCTCCGTCATCAATCGGTTTGTAATCTCTCTCTCCATCTCTTTCAATTTACTATGTGCTTAATTGAATTGCTTTCACTTAATTTTTAGAAATTGATAGGTTAGTTGATTTTGCTTTGAATTGTGAAAATCGCATATAAAATCAATTTAGTTGATCAATTAGGTGAAGTTTGAATAGGTTGGTAAATTGGATAATTCTTGGTGGATTCATTGGTTGAAGGGTATATTATATGTTGGATTAATCATGTTGAGTGATTTCTTATTGATTGTGTCATCCTTTTGTTTAACCAAAAATTATAATTAACTTGAAAGAAATTTTTAATTCAAGACCTACCTGTTCAACCCCCCCTTCTAGGTATAATTCACGCTTTGGGACCTTGAGTGATATTCTAGTGGTATCCCTCCACACAAACAAAGTGGTATCAGAGCCTTCTTTCTAAGGCATTGATTGATATCCTAAGTAGTGAAATTCGTGGAACGGTTAAGAGGGGAAGGATCGATCTCAAGACCACCTCTATTTGTCGACTCTAATCATGTCTATTGGAAAGCTCGTATGAGAGCATTTTTAAAAGCTATGGATGAGCAAGTTTGGCTTGCCATCCAAAAAGGTTATAACCCACCGGTCACAACTACAATTACGAAAATTCCCTTCGTAGTCAAGCCTTTAAACTCTTGGAACGAGTTAAAGTTAAGGATAAGTGACTAAACACCAAAAGGTTGAATGTCATCTTTAATGCGGTAACTCTTGATTAGTTTCGCCGCAATTATGACTTGTGAGATGTCCAATGAGGCTTGTGACATCCTTGAGACTACCCATGATGGTACGTCGATGATAAAGAGGTCAAAACTCCAAATGTTGACTTTTGTGTTTGAAGCCCTAAGAATGGAAGAATCAAAAACCTTTTCCAAGTTTTATCCAAAATTGAGTGACATTGTCAACTCATCATTCAACCTAGGAGAGAAACTTGAAAGGACCAAGATTGTAAGGAAAATATTGAGATCTCTTCTCGAGAGATTTCAACCTAAGATAACTGCCATTGGAGAGAGTAAGGACGTGGACTCTCTAATTGTTGATAAGTTAGTTGGATCACTTCAAACCTTTAAACTAACTCTTAGGCAAGCAAAGAAGACCAAAATTCTTGCCTTGAAATCAACACAAGTAGAAAGTGAATGGGGATATGAAAATTAACCCCGAGTCCATGAATGATAAAGACTTGGCTCTTTTGTTAGGAGGTTTAACAAATACCTCAAAGGTAGACTCCCTAACTCCAAGGGAACTCAAAGTTCAAGCAAAAGATGCTTTGAAAATTCTAACACTTCAAGAGGCCAAGTCCAAAAATCTTCTTCTAGTGGTGATAGAAGAAGACATTCATTACAATCCACCTCTAAGCCTATCGAATGCTATGATTGTCCTAACTTTGGGTATATAACGGCTGATTGTCCTAATAAGTGAAAGGAAAATTCTCGAAATTGGAAGGCAATGAAATCATCTCTTTCCAAAGATGATGAAGAGGAAAAAGGGGATGAGAATGATGATGATGAAGAAGAAGGTGATGAAAGTCAATTCTCGGCTTTCATGAGCGTCACTAATGTCCATGAATGGTCATCTTCCATTGCGGATGAAGATCATGAGGGCATCAAAGACTTTGTGTCTAGTGATGAAGAGAGCGATGACGAAGACAACATTAAGACTGCCTTTAAAAAGTTGTTCAATGAATCAAAAAATCTCAAGAAGTCTAACATGAAGCTTATCACTAAGCTCAAGTCTTGTGAGAAGGACAAGAGTGCTTTAATAGTTGATCAATCTTTATTGAATCAACTAAATGAAGATAAATTTTCTTTTTTAAAGGAAGTTGAATCCTTATAAAAGGATAGAAATTAATTGGTTGTTGAGGTAGGAGGACTTAAGACTTCTTTAGTTGCTTATGAAATTGAAAAAAAAATGATTTGAATTACAAAGTTCACTCTTAGTGAACGACTCACACAAGCTAGGAATGTTAAAGTCAATCTTGAAGATAGATCTAATAAGCTTTCTAAAATGCTTAATACCATCCAAATCAAGAATGATAAAAGTGGTTTGGATTATGACATATTCATGAATAAGGACAAGCCATCCATATCCACTTCAAGTTAATCTTCTATTCTCAAGCTGGTTGTGTTTGTGTCCTCAAAATCTAAAGGAGTTGAACCACCAAAACCTATGTGGAAAGCCCAACCACAACCAAAGCCTCAAGCACATTCTTGCCCCAACCTCAATCTAGACCTCAAGTCAAACCTTAACCAAGATCATTTTATTGCTCCCATTGAATGGTTGAAGGGAATTCTAGGCAGAAGTATGGATTTGCCAAGAAAAGGCAAACAAAATCTCACACTATGGCCTTAGAGCACAAATTGAGAATTGCTACCTTGAAGCAACCAATAAATAATCATATTCAAAAATGAAGGATCATGGCTCAAAGGATCATTCATATTTCAAACCTTGAAAAGTCTAAAGTAATTTCCCATTCCAAGGTTAGAGGTAAGGTCAAGACCCAAAAAGTTCCTCCAAAAAGGTCCCATTCCAAAAGAATAGAGTGTCCTGCTCTGTTTGAAAATCCCGTTCCAAAAAAATTATAAGACAAATTTGGGTAAGGAAGGATAAACTAAAAGGTCTTGAGAAGGAGTCTGTAAATCACACTTCACAATTTGCTTCTTCTTTGGGAAGAGCAAACTTGACTCTTAGATGACTAAGACATTTTATAACAATATATGAATTTCACTCTTCACTCTCATCTTAGAGTTTCCTTATGAATTGCTTTATTACTTCTTACTCCATTTCACTCATTGAAAACTATATCAAGTAAGTTGTGTTCTTTTCCATAGTTTAGGTGATTCTTAAGATTTTTTTATCCATTCTAGGTCCATGGATTTTATTTTTTTTGTTTTTTTATTTTTGTGAATTTTTGATCCCTCATAGTTAGGTGTATTTCATACCTTTGTGAAATCAATAATCCAAAAATATTGTTCTCTTGTTTAAATTGCTAATGGTAACCCCATTTTTTTAAAAAGAGAATTATATTAAATGTATTTTGAGTGATTAAGTCTTGACTTGTAAACTTTATCCTATCAATATCTTCACTTAGTCTTTTTCACTTTGGTTCACACAATCTTTCAATCTACTTGTTATCTCATAGGTGTTAGTCTTGCATATTTCTTGTATGAGATTGTCTTGTAGATAGGATGGGCTTAATGGTTTTATGTTTTCATCTCAACAAGTACATAACATGGCTAGAAAGATTGATTTAGGTTAGAAAAATCAAAAGACCAAAAGTAAAAGCCTAAAAAGAAAATGGCGCGCACACAAAATATTTAAGAGTGGAAGGAAAGGGCTACCCTTGAGATAAAGTGTTTGCTAGCATTGGTAAATCCTTTGAAAAGAGCAACCTACTCAATTGTGTGAAAGGCGCCTTGCAAAAGGTGAGTCAAATGCAAATTCAATTTGTAATTTTTTGCTTTTAAGGTGAGAGGGAATTTTGATTGGAAATGGTAAAAAATTCCTAGGTTGGTTAACTATAGTTGTTTGCTTTTATTGATGTGAAAATCATTCAACACCATAGAAATTCAACCTTGAGACAAAGGACATTTCATGATTAAAATTAATGCATATGTCTAGCTATCATGAATGAGTGAGTAGATAGTGAGCTTGTATGTGTTTTAGTGTTCCAAGATCATTTGAATATATTGATATTATGTAGAACATATGTACATCTCTCTAATTCACTCAAAATGTTCTTCAAATTCAGTTTTCAACTCAAAGACATTAGAATTATTTTTAGCTTTAAAAACAATTTATTCATTTTAAAGTTTATAGCTAAAAACAATGTTTTTCATGAAAATCTCTAATTTTTTCCTGTTTTATAGTTAAAAAATGTACAGGATTTTCAAACAGAGTAGGATACTCTATTTTTCTAAGGGAAAAGCAACTTCTGGTGTTCGTTCGAATGAAGCTCGTTCGAATGAAGGTCACTTATTCGTTCAAACGAACAACTGCTTAGTTCAAACATGCGAGAAATCGCGAATTCTTCATAAAATCCTTTGGTTTGCTCTCTTTTTCTCTCAAATCCTCACATTTTCTTATGTCGTATTGATCCCAGAGTTCATCAATCTTAGATTTCGTTCCGGTTAGTGTGTTCTACACATCGATGGCTTCACTTTCACTGATCGTTTTGCGATTCCGTGCGTTCATTGTTACGGTAAGTCTTCGAGTCCATTTTCACTTTTCATTTGGTATATTTGATCTTTCATCTAGACTTAGGATTAGTGTGGACTGTAGTTCAGTACACTTAACATAGTACCATCTTAGGTTCATCCTATAGTTATTCTTTTGCTATATACTACGTGGTCATGGAAACCAAGACAGTGTCCATGGAGCGTCGACATTTTCCTTATATCATCCGCTCGGGAGTAGCACCTCGGGCTGTTGTTTGGTTTTTGACCCAAGTCACTCAGTTTCAGGCAGGGACCATCATGTCTTGTCTAGTCCTAGCAGAGTGTGTATGCACCAATAATGATATTCGTGAGACTTTAGCCTTTAGGTTATTTAACTCACGAGGTTAGCTACCCCTCTTATCGGTCACGGGTCCAGTCAACGAGACCCTAGTTTGAGAGTTTTACTTGAACCTCAGTTATCGTGATGCCTAAGGAGCCTACCCTATGACTGTCTGCGATGTCCCTTTCTCTTTCACTGTTGAGATGATAGTTAAGACTCTTGGTCATCCTTTTCCTCAAGTTGAGCAGCCAGGCTTCTTATACCCTCAAGGTGTCGCTCTTCTATCAGCCAACCTTATTGCTTTCACCCTACGTGTTGATAGTTCGATTGTCTTCGCCTTGAGGGGTGCGACCTTAGAGCAGGGATATCTACACGAGGGTTTTCGCATCCTCAACCTCATTGTGTGTAGTGTGTTTCATCCTGTTAGCCACATAAACACGTTGACTCTCTACCATGCCATACTACTGTATGCATTCGGTGCTACTATTCCTATCGATGCTCTATTGTACATTCTTCGAGTCATCGATTCCTCCACCATAAATACTAGATGCATTCCGTCTTTGCCATGGTAGCCTGATCACTAGGCTTTGTGCTGCACAGTAGGTTCTTTTTTACACTGTTGATATGCTCGTCGTCCCACCTAATCTGTTTACACGTCAAACTTTAGTCAGGTCATAAGGTCATGTCATCGCTCCTCCCGATGAGGACAATGTTGACGATGAACAAGAGGAGGCTCACCTGCCAGAGCAGCAATAGTAGCAAGCACCAACTCTATAGTAGTAGCCACACATGTCGCTGCAACAGCAACTGCCACAAATGTCACTACAACAACAACAGTCTGGAGATCAGATACACATTGAGGACTTCCTAGTTGACCGAACACCACCGCATTTTCATCCCCCCTTGGGTGCAGACTTTCATGCATTTACAGGAGCTTCCTCATCTTTCATCGATCAACCGATTACTGGGGATGAGCTAGAGGAGTGATTACAGCTTCATCATGATCATATCACTATTGATATTGATCACGGGCTAGAGCAGCATTATCTTCAGGTTGGCTCAGATTTTTTTATCCCGATGTTGGAGGAGACTGCCCACTTTCGAGGAACACTTCAGGGATTGATAGAGGCCCTTGCTCTTGTCTTTCCACCTCCACCTCTACCTATAGATAATCAGTGATGTAGACTATAGTTGGTTATATAAGTGATGAGTGTTATTGTAGTAAGGTTTTTACCTATATTTTCTTTACTCATCAGCTACATGTACTTATGTTTTTTAGAGTATCTTTCTTTACTTTTCTTGTATATTTTTTTTGAGATTGGTGATAGACCATGTTTTCTATGATATCTTTGATATATATCTTTTGTGTCTATTATCTTTACTATATGTACTCTGTTATCTTACTATGCATATCTGTCTTGTTATATCTTATTTCCTTATGATCTTCATTTGTTGCTACCTCCTTTGTCATCGTGACAAAAAGGGGGAGATGGTGTTACATGTATAGAAAGGGAGACTAGATATTTAGATATTTGTATTGAGCATACACTGAGGGAGAATAACATTCATTTTTTTGTGCATAAATATAAGATAGCTTAGAGTCACTTTGTATTGCTCATGTCTTGTTTTAATTGCATATGGTTTCCATGTTTACTGTACATTATTTTTTATTGATACTCATCTATAGTGTGATCTCATTAGATTTATTTGATATATCTCTTTTAATGTGATCTCACGTGGTATAATTGAGGTTGTTGTGCAAGAAAGAGTTTTGTTACTTGTTGAGTACTAAGTGATATTTATAGTATAGGGTACTGAGTCAAAATGTATAATTTCCTTCTATCTGGCTCTTTGGAGGTTATAGATTTTAGTATTGTATTCTTATTTTTGTTTTTTTGCAGTTTTGTCACGGATGCTAAATGGGGAGTTTGTTAGGACTATGGGGTCCAATTTTGTACTTGGCTAATCTAGTTTGACAAAATATGCTTGTGGGTAATCCTTACAGAAGTCCTACGAGTGAGTACCTCAATACCCATTCTTCTCCAAGTTTGTCCACGAGACGTTACTGTATATCACTACTGGTCGACTTGGTTCTCGAAGGGTATATTGGACTTTTGTATTTGATTTGGATCTCACACATTTACATCGTGCATGTATTGCATATAGTTTTTATCATAACATCATGTATGTGATTGACTTGTGGTTGTGAACTAATTCTCCCAAAATGCATCTTTAAAACACTTAAGGAAAAAATTTAGTTCAAAAGACAAGCAAGAAGGAGCAACTCACTGTTGCTCGTTCGAACAAAAAATAAAGAAGTTCATTCTCATTTGTTTTCATTAATGAATTGCTGCAACCTCAGAGTTATGCTTGTTTGATATTCATTCCCTATTCATTCGAACAAGCAAGTGCTCGTTTGAAAAATGATGGTTCGTTCAAACGAACCCTAGGCAGAAAATAGATTTATATTATGATTTCTAGCCATTTGGGGATTAATCAAGCCCTTTGCAAAAATAGATGAAAATATGATTTAAAGCAGCTAAAAACAAAGTAAGAGAGTCTCAAATTGTGAGAGCTAATTTGTTGATAGATCTTGAAGCTCTTGTGAGAGATCATTCATACATGACATTCATAATCATCTCTACTCTTATTCATTAATCGGATTTGATCAAACCACACGATCCAATCAGATCTAAAGAGCCTTGGTTCATGTCAAACTCACCATTAACGATAGATGGAGTTCAAACACGAGGATTCGGCGTTGAGTGATCGGTGGACACCGAGGTCGTGAGGATTCACGATTATTGAGTGGCTTGATCGGAGGAGTCCGATTGTTTGAAGGAACTATAAGAAGCTTGAGGATTCAAGGGGAATTTGAAGACGTAATTGGTGAGAACGGAATTTGAGGTACTTAGCTCGTTCGTAAATTCATTGTATTTCATTTTCCATCATAATGCATTCCTTCCATGAGTATTGGCCCGAATCTGGTGTTTTACTCCAAGGATTGTTGTCCTTGTTAGTTTTCTCCGTCATCAATTGGTTTGCAATCTTTCTATCTCTTTCAATTTGCTATGTGTTTAATTGAATTGCTTCTACTTAATTTTTAGAAATTGAGTTTTTCATAATTTCTTAATTCTTTATTAATTAGACTTGTTGAAAAACATGATTTAGTAAATTGATTGATATAAAAAATTGATAAGTTAATTGATTTTTCTTTAAAATGTGAAAATTGCATATAAAATCAATTAGTTGATTAATTAGGTGAAGTTTGAATAGGTTGGTAAATTGGATAATTCTTGGTGGATTCATTGGTGGAATGGCATATATGTTGGATTAATCACATTGAGCGATTTCTTTTTGATTGTGTCATCTTTGTGTTTAACCAAGAATTATAATTAACTTGAAAGAAATTTTTAATTCAAGGCTTATCTATTCAACCCCCATTTCTAGGTATAATTCACGCTTTGGGACCTTGAGTGATATCATAGTGGTATCCTTTCGCTCAAACACCTTTGTTCGGGCCTTAGTTCTGGCCTGCTTTGAGGGGGTCTCTCATCTCTAGGGTTCTTTTTTCTGTCTTGGCAGACAAACTCTCTTACTTATCCTCTCTTGATGGGTGCTCTATTTCCTGCTTCAGAGCTCTGCACTCCTCATTGGTGTGTCCCTGCTTTTCGTGGAAATCACAATACTTGTTTCTATTCCTAGAGTCTGGGTTCCTTTTCAACGGCTCTGGCTACTTCAGGTTTTCACGAGTCTAGACCTGTTAAAGTATGCGAGTAAGGGAAGCATTTAACGGGGTGTGAGTTCCGTACCTTCTAGAGCTAGAGTTATTTTCTGCTCTTGATGCTATTACTTTGTCAGACTCCTGGTTTTCTTTTTATTATCCTTGTTGTCTCTCTTCTGAACCTACTCATCCCCTTGAGTTTATTATTTAGATTTTCAAAATAAGGCTTTGGTGTCTTCTAGATTAATATTCTTTCGTGCTTTCTCCATGAGTACTACTATATCGGTTGGGGGATTCTTAGTTAAAAAATCTTAAAAGCATCTAGGTCCTAGTCCTAAAGTGAATGCAGCCACCAAGAAACTCAAACGGTAGTCGTTTGTCTCTGTGAGCTATGTATTGAAACAAGCTACGTACTCCCATAATGACTTTCCCTTTACTTGCTTAATAGTCAACAAGAACTCTGGCCCCTTTCTTAACTTCCTACTTGTCAAAAAGCAGTAAAGAAACAGCCTGCTGAGTTTATAAAAATTGTTGATTGAGTTTTTAAGGAGGTTATGAAATCATTTAAAGGTGGTACCCTTCAGATTGGTTACAAAGGCTCGACACATAAAGGCGTCGGTAGCCTCATACAAAGCCATTGCGTGTTGATAGTGTGATAGGTGGTGACCAGGGCTGCAGACCCATCGTAGAAAGTAAATTTTAGGACAATTAACTTCTTAGGTCGTTCTTCTATCATTATGGCAGGAATGAATAGCATGGAGAACCTACCAAGCAATTTGCTTAACTCGTCTTATTCTTGAGGGACGTGGAACCTCTTGGTCGAGATTGTCTAATCTTGGGAATCAACTATCTTTTCTACCCCCTGAAGGGCTCTGGGTACATTCTATTGCACCACTGGTGCCCGTTGTTGGTCCTGTCCCATGTTTTCAAGTCCTGAATTCATCCAACAGGAGGTTGACTTTGAGGGTTTTGAGGATTCCTTCTGGGACGAACGTTTAGAGCCATTGGTTTTCTAAAAAAAAGCTTAGTCTCTGAAGTAAAAATAATGAGAATGATTTTCATTCCCACAAACGGTGCCAACTGATGTTGCACCTTTCTGGTCTAAAGGCTTCTTCTACGAATTGTCTGTCAAGAGCTCGAAGTAAGAGGGTCACCAGAAAGGCTCCGATTGTAGCTGCTCCGATAATAAAGTTAGTAAAAAGAATAAAGACAGTAATTCAAGAGAAAAATTGAACATGAATTGAAAACACACCTTATGGGTTTATTTATAGGCTGTAAATCTCACAAGTTGAGTAGGATTATGAGCCATGAAAGTAGAGATTTGAAGATATTCAAAGATAGTAGTTTCCGTGTAAAACTTTGTTTTCTTATTTTGAGATCGGTAGGCCATAGAAAGTGGTGACTAACTCGGAACATTTTACTTCTGAACTCTATGTGCTGGTAAGTCAGATGAGAAAGCCATCTTATGATTTATGTACTAAAGAACTTCTTGTAGACACGTGTCGTGCTTCAAGTACTTTGGTCGAATTACGGTATATTAGGTATAAAAATAAAAATTTAAACCACCAAGTTTTTTTGTGAAAAATGAAGGTTGACAAAAAAGTGAGGAATTGTAGATGCAAGCAATCCATAAATTTAGTGGGTGCTCTTAACTCAAGTGGTGTGGAGAGGAAGAAAAAGAAATCAAAGAGTATGGCTATCTGGAACATTTGCTATTTATTTATGTTATTTGTTATTTCAATTGCACTATCCTTATTTAATTGATTAATTGTTGCATTATATATTAGTTTTTATAGATGGAAATGGAAATGGAGATGAATTATAATTTCATTAATGTATTTTGAATTAAAAACAATAATTTAAAAGAGTGATTACCTAAAGTAGAGAGTGAATAGGTAAAATAGATATGAGAAATTTTTAGTTAAAATGGGCAGTAGTGATGGAAAAACTCTTAGGCTTCTATTATTATCAAATTTAAAATGAACAAAAAATATTTATTTGAAGGGGATGACAACATTACATATATATACTTTACTTGTCCATCATCATCTTCATCTCCATCTCTGTATATGGGTCTTTTGTTTTATTTTTCTTTTTTGGTCTAACTCAAGATAGAGAAAGAAAGAGACTTCCCATCTCCATCTCATTTAATTAAGGGTAGGAAGGAGCCCCCCCAACCCCAACCCCCAAAATGTCTACACTAATATGTAGCAAAGAAATTTAAATTATTATGGCATCTCGCATTAACATAATAAGTGCAGGCTTTAACTTCTATTGCACATTCTGAGAGTTAATTTAGAAAAAGGAAAACTGTGGAACCAATCATCCAACCTATTAAACAGAACACATCAACCCCATATTTCATTTTCTTCATAGTCCATTCAACTGCTACAAACTCTCTCTCTCTCTCTCTCTCTCTCTCTCTCTCTCTCTCTATACCATTTCCTAGCAATCATTATCCTACTCATGCCCTCTTTTCTTTTCCTTCTCTTCTCAATTATGTCTACAACTAGAGACAATTTCTATTACTTTGATATCTTTTTTTTTTTTTTTTCTCTTTTTCATAATTCAACAAAATATTGACACTTTCTCATTTCACACACACACACATATATCTATCTATACTATATATTATTACAATGTAGTGTCAACGTGACACTCCATTTTTTTCTTTCTTTAATTTTAAATTTTATGTGGCACACTTATGAAAGTGTTTTCTATATTTTCTTATATCATTTTTTATGTTACACTTTCTAATCAGTGGGGCTCCGTTCTTCGTCTTCTGTCAAGCATTCAGAGAATAGGATCAGAGGGCCGCCAGGTTGGCTTTAGTGGTACCCGCTCCAATGATAAAGTTAGTAAAATCTAAAAGAAAGACTATAATTGAAAGTCATTGAAAAAGCGTAATTGATGTCATGAACCGAAACCCACCTATGTGGATCTCGTGTCGCGAGGCCAACCCTAAGGCCGTCCCTACTTTTTCCATTCCTGTATCATAGTACTAATATGCAATGTACTAAAAATTTAAAACAATAATCAACGGAAGTCTTTTCAATAATAATAATCAGCGGAAGTCTTTTCAATACAATGATCAGCGGAAGTCTTTTCAATACATAATATGGTTCTACAATAATCAAAATAAAACCAAACATAACCAGCACCCATGGGTGGTGAATACATGGGAGAACTAAAACATAAACTGGTACATTTCCTTAAAATGTCCTCCTATGCTTTCAGACTCCTACTGGGGTCTTGCAGCGTTGCTACTTGAAAGGTGGTAAGTAAGGTGGAATGAGTTACAAAAGCTCAGCAAGTAAATATAGATCTCCGACACTGGTATTGGTGATCATAAAAGAATGTGAATCCATGAATATGAATATGATAGCCAATCATATGAAGTAAGATGCTGTGATAGCCAATGAGGACAGTTCCCATAATGGCTAATGAATAATGGGTCACAATGTACAATCAGGAGTAATGGATATAACATCAACATGGAACTCTCAATGATAATATAACAACAAGAATGTACTGCCACAATAAACCGATCACAATCAAATCAATAAGGAAATGTCTCTCAATACAAGATAATCATAAGGGATAGTGTAACTCAACAGTCATAGTCAAAATAATCAAATAAGAGATGCATTTATTCTGTGTCAAGGCTTGGCACACCCTTGGTCTTTTGGGGCTCGGCGTACCCCTTAGTGAATTCTAATGTATTGCCATATGTCCGTTCACGGACTTGACCCGTAGGTCTCCAATGTATCAGAAAGCATCAGATGGATATTGTGACTGAGCACAAATCCGGTATACATAAACATGTCATGATCATAAATGATTCCATAAGAGTATAAAAATGGAATGTCATATATACGGTGAAAACATTACAGTAGGCCTTTCAAGGCATGGTGTAGCATGATAACAATGATATAGTAGTCAATCAATGTCCACAAGATAGATCAATATCACATTGTGGAAAACAATAATATCGGGTACGTTCCAGAGTACAAGTTTGACTAATAAAGTGAATAAACTTGGCTTTGGAAACACCACATGGAAGAGAAAGTGAATTTACTTACCTTAAAAACGCATTCTCGGATTAGTATCCCGTGATTCTGCCCTTTCCTTTTAAGCTCCCTATATATCAGTAAATACGTCTTAGTTTTAATGCTATTTATCAAATTTTATGCCTTGCTATTATAAGTATCTCTTTTACTAATTTATACTATACCATTGAATCCGGAATGTCGAACAAATTCGGTTTAGGCTTTCGCGGAATTTAATTCGGACTTCGGTACTAAAAAGGGTGAAATGGTCATTTTGCACTTTTACGAGTTCTTACTTCTCGAGACCTCTTTTCACAAATCAGACTCCATGGTTGAGTCCGGAATGCTTGAAATAATAAAAATTTACTATTCTTTTATTTTAATCGGAGTCCATTTGACTACTTTTTGAATTAGGGGCATTTTGGTAATTTTTCCTTTAAATTAAATATTATTTTATTACTTGGGGTCAAAATCTAATTATCATAAGTTCTGGGTAAATTTATAATTATTATAATTTCCTATTCCAATTTGGAATATCCAAGCAATGGACGTCTCTTAAACCTTGGATAAGCTATCCTTGTTCTCAATCTCAATTTAATTTCTATCTACTATTCTTGCATCCAAACAGCCCCAAATCCATAATTTTAAACTTTTAAAAATTATAAACTATTTGGATCTAACCCATGGGTGGCTGGGTGGGTCAACCCGACCCGACCCATGGCCCAAAATGCTAAAAAACCCAACACGCAGCAGCACGTCCAGCGTTGCCAGCCGTGGGGTTGGTTGTCTTCTCCGGCGATAGCAGCCGGTTTTCGGTGACGTTTTGACATCCGACCACTCGGATCCTCTTCTACTCCTCATGGGCTTTCCATATCTACCCTCAGAATTCAGTTTGGATCACCGGAAGGCCTTAAAAAATGGAGTTGCAGCCAGCTCCAGCGAGCTGTCCCAACTTTTCGGTGAACTGAATTTTCACTTTTTTCATGGCCTTTTAGCCATTGTTTTGAGCCCAAATTTCACCTAAAATTTACTGCACTTATGGGCAACAATTCCCCATTCATAAAACAAGCTAAATCGTTCAAAAATCCAATGACTCGGAAATTTCTTTCAAACTTTAAATTGGTTTTTCTCACTCGTTTCTTAACCAAATGAGCTGCGGTTTCTTCCTAAATTCACCATTTTTTATGCTCTTTAAAACCATATAATTCTTTCTAAGCTTTAATCAATTCTACAAAAAATCCAGCAAATTCAAAACTTGAAATATACAGTAAATTCTCACATTTTTCTTTCTATTTCTCCTTCATTCTTCTTTTGTTTCTTACTTCTGAATGTTTTAGAATCCCTCTAAGCTCTCAGCTTCTTTGTTTCATGTGTTTTCTTTCCATTACATTTTAGTGTACATATATATGTATATATGGAGCAGCAGTGCACCGCCCCTCACGTTCTCCCCCTTTCCTCTCTCTTTCCTCTTTTTTTTCTTTTCCACTTGCAACCCTTTTCCTTGACTATTCTTTTCTGTTTTCTTTCTTTGTTGCTTTCCTTGTTTTCAATTGAGATATTATATATATATATATATATTTATATATATATATATTAAATAATATATATCACACACACACACCAAACACACCACACAACATACTACCGACACTTGATATTTGTCTAGCACACACCATCCCTCTTGCATGCTTTTTGCATGCATTTATATATATATATATATATATATATACATATATAAAATCAGCCTTATATATATTTATACTTTAATTTGATTTGTACATTATATATTATACTTATATAATACGTGTACATACGTATACCTATTTCCATAAACATATACGTACACTTATTTTTAGCAGCCTACACATATATGAAATCGTACACATGCATGGAAATGTGTGTGTACACGTATTATGATGTTCAGTCCTCAGTTGCTCGGGTGTTGCCCGACAATGTCTGTAAAAATGAACCATTCACATTCCAATACCGTTCAATCCCTATGATATCATGATATAGAGCTTTAACAGCTCGGTTTACGACTAGTGTTATTCTACTCAATCAGGTCTACCTCAGTATACATGACATATCCTGGGTCGGGATATTACATTCTTACCCCCTTAAAAATAAGTTTGTCCCCAAACTTAGCAGTTCTAACTCCGGTGGTTCCCGTGGTTCCTCTAACATCGTGGTATAACTTAAATAGGAATTTCATTTAACTAGTTAAAAATTTCTACTGAGAATCAAGTTTTACCGTTACATCATATCAAGTTTTACCTTTCTAAAATTTTCAAGTGTATTTTGAAACCTTCACGTGAATCTCAATTCTTTTCTATGGTTCTCCTAGTTCTTCGTAAATTTAAGGCATCTTTTGGTGAACAAAATCATGAAATTTCCTAAACATGGTTTTAAAACTCTATCCATTAAGTCTACTATTATATCTAGGGTATATATATATATATATATCATTCCAATAGTGTCATATGGAACTCATAGAGTTCATATCAGTTTCTAAGTGCCATTCCCTCTATAATAGGCTTACTGTTCAACTAACTGTTCCTTGACCTCAAGTCAACTGTTTAATAATATATGTGTCCCTGGCCTGTATTTCATGTGTTATGTATCTAACATGGTTCAATGATAATTCCCTTGACAAACATGTAAGCAATGAGTCAAATAGTCTAGGTGTTCAGTCTCTACATTCAGTTAGCAACTATATAGGGACTTAATCGAATATGTAAAAAGAATATGAAATGTAACAGGTCGTAAGTAACTAGAAGGGTACCTTTGGCCACTGATGCAGTACTAGAAACTCAAAAATTCTCGGATTCCTAATTTCCTAAGGAAAGTACTTCCTACTAAAGGCCTCTATAACTGTTGCCAATCCCTGTCTTTGTCTGAGATTCAATCAATTGGTTTAAGCCTTCTAAAGTCGATACAGTTCATAATTCCTTACTGTTCACAGATCTTTACTTTCTTCTATACTTATAAGCATTCTTGTAGTATTTCCTACAATTTCATGTATCGTTTTTATTTCATGATCCCTTTAAATAATTTGCCACACTTCTAGTCTTTTACAATCATTTATCAAATCCTTTCTAACATTTATTCATCATATATCAGTCTCATGTCAAATTCATCACATTTCATAATGTCAATTCTAACAGTCTTGCTTATTTCGTAAATATCTTCGAAACTCTATTCATCTTTTGCCTTATCAGGGTCTATCTATAACTTACTCAAGACTTTTCAAATTTCTAGTATGTCATCAATTCTCTTGTACTACCCAATTAAGTTTTCTTCAGACTATCTCTCATCTTTTAATTCATTGCTACATCAATTCCCTTTCAGTGTATAGGTATTCTAATTAACTGTTACCTGTCACATATATCATCTTTCAAGGTGTTACTACTCTGTCTAGATATCACTATTAGTTCTACTACCTTTCCAAGTATTTCCATTCCATTTAGATATTACTGTCATATTCACTACTTTTCAAAGCGTCATATTTTCAATTCTATGTTACATTCTATCCTTCAGTGTGCACTAACTGTTTTCCTCGTTCACTATGGAACATAATTTCAACTCTCACTAATTCTCACATTATAGAACAATCATTTAATCGTAAACATCAAATTCATAATCTGTAAATAGAATTTCAATTCTCAATAACTCTCGCAATATAAAACGATCGTCAAATCATAAACATCAAGTCTATCGTCTTTAATTCCCAATGGTTCCCTCAATATAAAACAATCATCAAACCGTAACCCAATAGATATCAAGTACATGCTTCCATAAGATAAGACAATCATCAAGGATTACAAATTTTCAATATCACTATAATTCCTTCCAAGTTTTCTTAAGTATAATTACTATCTCCCATTTAAGCCTCGTTCATCTGTCTATATCTGTTATCGAAACCTCATCCAGTATTTTCAATGTCAAATCTCAAGAATTCTCATCAATTATCTTTAAGTAAACTACTATCCTTAAGGATCACTAGTCAATAATCATCAACTTTCATTATAACATGTAGTCTTTTTCCGAAACTAGTTAACCTTTAGTATCTTAACTTGCTTTCATCTTCTGACAGCCACAATTCATTTAGTTGTTTTTAAATTATCAATTTCTTTCTTAGACCAGTTAAGGACTGTACATTTATGATCTGTACCTCCTATATTCTATGTATATCACTCATTTCTAATGATTTCCCAATGTATAACATTTAGTGATAATGACTCTTCCAAGAGTCGCCATTCATTCTATCTCGCCTATCAAGTAATCATTCATATCTATATCAGTATGTAGTTCATTCTAAAGATTATAAATCTTTGCATTTAAATCTGGCATTCTTCCTTGAAGTTTATCAATCACTTACTTACTTAACTCATCAATGTCTTTCAAATTCTATGAGATGATAATATGTCGATTTAATACTCGTATATCCATGTTACGTACTCTACCCGTTTCATGCATAACATCTATCATCAATCATTCTCTTAGTGGGATTTGAACAGTTAACATATAACTTAGGAGTTTTGTTTCTATGTTCAACTATTAGTAAATGTTGGAGCTATAAATCAATACGTAGAGCTAACATTTAACAATATTGGCATTTGTAAACAATTAAAAAATACCTGCGACTACTGGTACAAGTAGCCTGATCATCTCCCAAAACTATTCACTATAAAAAATCAATGGTCAGAATTCATATAAGAGTCTATCTATCATGTCTGGATTTACTCTACTTGGGCATTAGTAATACCAGTACATCAGTCTCATATCCCATGAACTACTTATTACAAATTTGTTCTAACACCAAATCTTTGATATCAATTGAGTCCAATAATTCAAACTTAATACTCTGATCATCTCCTGATATCACTGGGTTTGGTAAGATAGGTGTAGTGGTGTTGTATAATTCCATTCATCAAGTCCAGTGGGCATATATTTTCCTAACAGTATCATAAAGAATTCGTAGTATCTGTGTTGATTCCTAAATGTCATTTCTTCTATATCACTAGACCTAACTTTCAAGTATAGGCCAATCATTGAGAATACATGTGCTCCTGATCTATATCTGGTGTGTTCTATGTTTAACATTTCTAAACAATGATCCTCATGGTAATATAAAAATGGTTCAGTAACTAGCCTAGAGTTCATATGCTTTTTCTATCTAAGATTCTCCAATAATAACCTTCCAGATGTAATGGAATCAATAAATCAATAGTCTAATCGTTCAATTGCTAAGTTCAATTCAGTGGAAATGTGGGGACATGGATAAGTGCGTAGAGTCAACATAAAATCTGAATAGTCTATAAGCGTTAAGAATAACTAGAAAAGTACCTGTGACTATTTCCTGGTGTTTACTACTTGCTGTAAACGATAACAGTTAACATTTACGTAAGATAGGCAATCAGTAGTCATATATGAGTCTAGCGTAATGATTAAACATTATCTATAGCTGACTCCCAGATAAAGCCTCAATAACCCTTTCCATCAGTCGCTCTAAGCGATTTATGCGATCCATAACTATCGAGGTATTCCTTGTGATAACTGTGTCTGTAAAGATAACCAGTGAGATGTCCAGTCAATGTATAAGATAATAGTCAATGGTCGTATGAAATTTATTTAAAGAACGTCAGTTATATCTATCGACTCTAGTTTTAAATGATCTATAGGTAACAGATTGTTCCTCGTGTTAACCATGTCTGTAAAAGATAACCAGTGAAGATAACCAATGAGATAACCGGTCAGTGTGTAAGATAGTCAATGATCGTATAAAATAAAATGTCAGTATTATCTATAAATTCTAATTCTGGTCCTATCTCCCATGACTTATAGTTGAACCTATAGCTCTGATACCAAGCTGTCACGACCCGAAACCCACCCTATGCGGATCTCGTGTCGCGAGGCCAACCCTAAGGCCGTCCCTACTTTTTCCATTCCTATATCATAGTACTAATATGCAACGTACTAAAAATTTAAAACAATAATTAGCGAAAGTCTTTTCAATAATAATAATTAGTGGAAGTCTTTTCAATATAATGATCAGCAGAAGTCTTTTCAATACATAATATGGTTTTACAATTATCAAAATAAAACCAAACATAACTAGCACCCGTGGGTGGTGAATACATGGGAGAACTAAAACATAAAATGGTACATTTCCTCAAAATGTCCTCCTACGCTCTCAGACTCCTACTGGGGTCTTGCAGCGTTGCTACTTGAAAGGTGGTAAGTAAGGTGGAATGAGCTACAAAAGCTCAGCAAGTAAATACAGATCTCCGACACTGGTATTGGTGATCATAAAAGAATGTGAATCCATGAATACGAATATGATAGCCAATCATATGAAGTAAGATGCTGTGATAGCCAATGAGGATAGTTCCCATAATGGCCAATGAATAATGGGTCACAATGTACAATAAGAATTAATGGATATAACATCAACATGGAACTCTCAATGATAATATAACAAAAGGAATGTACTACCACAATAAACAGATCACAATCAACTCAATAAGGAAATGTCTCTCAATACAAGATAATCATAAAGGATAGTGTAACTCAACAGTCGTAGTCAAAACAATCAAATAAGATATGCATTTATTCTGTGTCAGGGCTTGGCACACCCTCTGTCTTTTGGGGCCCGGCATACCCCCTAGTGAATTCCAATGTATTGCCATATGTCCGTTCACGAACTTGACCCGTAGGTCTCCAGTGTATCAGAAAGCATCAGATGGATATTGTGACTGAGCACAAATCCGGTATACATAAACATGTCATGACCATAAGTGATTCCATAAGAGTATAAAAATGGAATGTCATATATACAGTGAAAACATTACAGTAGGCCTTTCAAGGCATGGTGTAGCATGATAACAATGATATAGCAGTCAATCATTGTCCACAAGATAGATCAATATCACATTGTGGAAAACAATAATATTAGGTACGTTCAAGATTACAAGTTTGGCAATAAAGTGAATAAACTTGGCTTTGGAAACACCACATGGAAGAGAAAGTGAATTTACTTACCTTAAAAACGTATTCTCGGATTAGTATCCCGTGATTCTGCCATTTTCTTTCGAGTTCCCTATATATATTAGTAAATACGTCTTAGTTTTAATGCTATTCATCAAATTTTATACCTTGCTATTAGAAGTATCTCTTTTACTAATTTATACTCTACCAGTTGAATCCGGAATGTCGAACAAAGTCGGTTTAGGCTTTTGCGGAATTCAATTCGGACTTCGGTACTAAAAAAGCCAAAATGGTCATTTTGCACTTTTACGGGTTCTTATTTCTCGAGACCTCTTTTCACAAATTGGACTCCACGGTTAAATCTGGAATGCTTGAAATAATAAAAATTCACTATTTTTTTTATTTTAATCGGAGTCCGTTTGACTACTTTTTGAATTAGGGGCATTTTGGTAATTTCTCTTATAAATTAAATATTATTTTATTAATTGGGGTCAAAATCTAATTATCATAAGTTCTGGGTAAATTTATAATTATCATAATTTCCTATTTCAATTTGGAATAGCCAAACAATGGACATCTCTTAAACCATGGATAAGCTATCCTTGTTCTCAATCTCAATTTAATTTCTATCTACTATTCTTGCATCCAAATAGCCCCAAATCCATACTTTTAAAATTTTAAAAATTATAAACTATTTGGATCTAACCCATGGGTGGCTGGGTGGGTCAACCCGACCCGACCCATGGCCCAAAATGCTAAAAAACCTAACACGCAGCAGCACTATCCAGCTGCTGCTAGCCGTGCGGCTGGTTGTCTTCTCCGGCGATGGCAGCTGGTTTTCGGTGACGTTTCGAGGTCTGACCACTCGGGTCCTCTTCTACTCCTCATGGGCTTTCCATATCTACCCTCAGAATTCAGTTTGGATCACCGGAAGGCCTTAAAAAATGGAGTTGCAGCCAGCTTCGGTGAGTTGTCCCAACTTTCCGGTGAACTGAATTTTCACTTTTTCATGGCTTTTTAGCCATTTTTTTGAGCTGAAATTTCACCTACAAGTTGCTGCACTTATGGGAAATAATTCCCCATTCATAAAAGAAGCTAAATTGTTCAAAAATCCAATGACCTAGAAATTTTTTTCAAACTTTAAATTGGTTTTTCTCACTCGTTTCTTAACCAAATGAGCTGCAGTTTCTTCCTAAATTCACCATTTTTTGTGCTCTTTAAAACCATATAATTCTTTCTAAGCTTTAAGCAATTCTACAAAAAAGCCAAGAAATTCAAAATTTGAAATATATAGTAAATTCTCACCTTTTTCTTTCTATTTCTCCTTCCTTCTTCTTCTATTTCTTACTTCTGAATGTTTTAGAATCCCTCTAAGCTCTCAGATTCTTTGTTTCATGTGTTTTCTTTCCATTACATTTTAGTGTACACATATATGTATATATGGAGCAGCAGTGCACTGCCCCTCACGTTCTCCCCCTTTCCTCTCTCTTTCCTCTTTCTTTTCTTTCCCACTTATAGCCCCTTTCCTTGACTATTCTTTTCTTTTTTCTTTCTCTGCTGCTTTCCTTGTTTTCAATTGAGATATTATATATATATATATATATGTATTATATAATGTATATCACACACACACCCCAAACACACCACACAACACACTGTCGACACTTGATATTTGTCCAGCACACACCATCCCTCTTGCATGCTTTTTGCATGCATATATATATATATATACATATATAAAATTAGCCTTATATATATTTATATTTATACTTTATATGATTTATACATTATATATTATACTTATATAATACATATACATATGTATACCTATTTCTATAAACATATATGTACACTTATTTTTAGCGGCCTACATATATATGAAATCGAACACATGTATGGAAATGCGTGCGTACATGCATTACGATGTTCAGCCCTCAGTTGCTCGGGCGTTGCCCGACAATGTCTGTAAAATGAACCGTTCACATTCCAATACCATTCAATCCCTATGATATCATGATATAGAGCTCTAACAACTCAGTTTACAACTAGTGTTATTCTACTCGATCAGGTATACCTCGGTATACGTGCCATATCCCGGGTTGGGATATTACAATTGAAAAACGCACATTAGGGTTTAATTTATAAGCTGCGGATCTCCTAAGTTGAGTAGGATTTGGAGTCGCAAAGATAGTGATTTGATAATATCCGAAAATGGCAGTTACCTTGTAGGACTCTATTTTCTTTCTTCAAGGTCGGTTGGGCACGCAAGGTTGTAATACCTTGACCCGGAATGTGGCACATAAATCGAGGTAGATCAGGGTCGAGTAGTGTAATACCAAATTATAACCCGACTATGAATTCTAAATGAATGAGGTATAGTTTTGTAGCATACTATGGTTATTAAACACATGAATGAAGTTACTGATCACATCCGAGTACCCCGGGATCACCTGTACGAGGTATCCGACAGTACAAAAAATCGTACACGTATAACCGTACGTGTCTCAAAGTACGTGCACAGTGTACTTTCATACGTACAAGGAGATATATATATGATAATATATATGTATAATAATATATCTAATAAATTATATACGGTATATATACAAATATGTATAATACATGTATGTATAAAAGTATAAGTATACATATATATATATATAATCTGATATTATATATATATATATGTAAACCTAAAGCATGCAAGTTGCATGCATTAGAAGACACTAGAAGAAGTGTCAGTAGTGTGTGTGTGTGTGTGTGTGTGTTAATGTGCAGAAGTGTGTGTATAGATGGTATATTATATATTATATGTATAAAATATCTAAGTTAAGAAAAATCAAAAAATAATAGATGTCAAGCTAAGAAAATTATAGGAAAAACAATCCAATATTTCGGCAAAAATAGGAGAAAGAGAAAGAAAAATGGTGGGCTGCAAGTGGGTCAAATGGGTGATTTGTTGCCTATATATACAGTTGTTCACTTAGAGGAATTCAAAAAAACATCAAAGGAAATTGAGAAGCTAAGAGTAATTCTAAGATTCAGAAGTGAAGAAGAATGAGAAAAACCAGAAGAAAGGAGAGGGAAACTACGAGCCAAAAGCTCATACAGATAAGTGAGATTCAATACTGTTTTTAAGTTTTTAAAGCATGATTCATTGAGTTTAATGTAGAGGGTCCAAACAAGCATAAAAAATGGTGAATTTAGGAAGAAACCTCAACTCATTTGGCTTAGAAATGAAAGAGAAAACTCTAGTTGCAGGTCTTGATGATAGTATCAGTTTTTAGGATTTTAATGCATGAAGCTCGATTTTTATAATGAGGAACTAATCCTTTTGAGTGTAGAAATTGATTAGAAGAGAAAAAAGAGAGAAAACAATAGGAAAAGGGGTAGGAACTAAGAAGAAATCAATTGGCCGGAGCTGGCCGAAAAATCGGAACAGCCACTGATTTCCTCTTATTTTGTAAAGCTGGAAATGGTTTTGTAGAGAAAAAATTATGTAATTGTAATCTTGAAAGGGAAAGGAAGAGAATGGCATTGGTTTCAAGTCAAAAAATTGGTCAGAGAGACGGTCGGTGCCGGAAGAGATGACCGGTGTATACCGGAGAAGAAAAAATTGTTTAAGGCCTTAGGTCTGGATCAGTTCGGGTCGGGTCAGACTCAACTCACCCGCAAGTGAAACAACCCGAAGCTATGACGTTTTGATATATGTTTTAAATTAGAATTGGGAGTGTTTCGTTAGGAGGTTAAGAAATTAAATTGAAATCTGATTTGGGGATGGGGATAGCCTATTCCAGTTTATTGGTTTAGCCATTGTTTGGAAATTCCTATAGAGAATAGTAAAATCTAAAATTTCAGATTTATCCCAAGAGTTTAGAGAAATTATAAAAGAACCTAAGACTATGGTTAATTACAAATTAACCCAAGGAATAAATTAATTAAATTAATTAGAAAAAAGAGAAATTACCAAAATGCCCTTAAATAAAAAAGGAGTCAAATGGACCCCGATTTAAGTGAACAAATAGCGAATTTTTATTATTTAGAGCATTCTAGACTCAACGACGGAGTTCAATTTGTAAAAAGAGGTCTGGAGAAGTAAGAACCCTATAAAAGTGCAAAATGATCGTTTTGCCCTTTTTAGTACAGATGTCCGAATTGAAATCCATGAAAGCCTAAACCGACTTTGTTCGACGTTCCAAATTCAATGGTAGATTATATTTAAGGAAAAGCAATACCAATAGTAAAGAGACATAAAATTTAATGAATAGCATAGTTCATATAACTATAGACTGGTATGCGTTTTATGAATCATAGGAACGCCAAGAGGAAAGGAGAATGCGGTTTGACCTTCTAGACAGATACAGAAAGAGATAAGTAATATCTGATCCCTACATGTGATACTTCCAGCCATGTCAACAGTTTTTCATGTACTACCTATTGTATTCCATACATGCCAGAAGTTATTGAGTCCACATTCGATATTGTTCTATCTTGTGAAAAGTATTTATTGATTGTCATATATCTCGATCATGATTTTGTACACTTGTGCATAGATTCTTTTGTACACTTATACCTAGGGCCAAGAGGGGCCAACCAGTTATGTTCGCGACAGCCTCGTAACTATAGCCTTTGAAAAGCTATAGTTATATTATGTAGCCGAGAACCGGTTATAATTCCACTATACTCTCCGTAGAAAGTAGCATAATCCTGATATATTATTAGTACAGGATTTGTGCTCAGTCACAAACTCCATCTGATGCTTAGTACGACCTTCGGATCGGGGTTCCAAAAGGGGAACGTTAGTCTACACATAGTCATGCGAGGCATGGCGCACATCTACATGTGGTCATGCGAGGCATGGCGCACAACAAGTTACAGAATCAATTCAGGGGGTATGTTAGGCCCCGAGTTAGAGTGCATCCACTTTTGTTGATATTACTATCATTATTGATTATCATAGCTTGATCATGTTATACCATTATGAATGATCATGAGATTACACAACTTTTTATTGAGTGCATATGATTATGCTTGAGACAGCTCATGACTGTAGCAGTATGATTATTGTTATCAGACAGATTTTCATTGATTCATCATTTGAGCTTCCTACCATTTTATATTCATTGATGAGTCTATAGTTCTTGACTGGCTAGCATGTTTGCATTATCCTAGTTCTTTATGGATTATGCCCTTCTATATTGACTTGTACACATGGCAGAGCAAAGGAGAATTACTTACTGAGTTTTCATAGCTCATACAGATACTACTTACATTTTTCAGGCACAGATATTGAGAGCAGACAATAGAGACTGCTAGATAGATGGACATTTCTTTTTGAAGTCGTAAGTGTAATATGTAGTACAATCGTGTAGCTCTCCCATGTCATCCACGTCTTGGGGATGTAATGTATTAGACTTTTTAAAGTCTGTATTTTGAGAACAGATATATATATATATATAGACATGCAACTTTTATTTAAAGTCTTTCGCTGTTATGTTATGATATGTTAGTAGCATTGATTGTGTAACAAGTTTCAGATGAGATCTGGTTTGACAAAAGGGTCGGATCGGGGTTCGCGATTCAAGATCCGTAGAGGGTGGGTTTCAGGTCGTGACAAAGGTGGTGACCAGCTCAGGACCCCTTTATGCGCGTGCCCCTTATTTACTATACTGGAGGGAAGACCAGAGATCTTGTGGTACTCCAAGCAAAGGGGCTCTGAATCTGGTGTGCATGTTTGTTCTGGATAAGAGAGCTTCCCTTAGTTTGTATGCACAAGTGTTCTATATGTACGCGTGTTATATAGGGACAAGTTTTTCCTTTTTATGGCATATCAACTACTCCCTCCTAAGCCTTAGTTTAATGCGCCACGTGACTGAGGCTGAGGGTTTCTAAAGAGTCACGTGTTATATCCACACGTTGTGCCACTTCGATTTCTGTGACAGCCGTTGATGCGACATTTGTTATGTTAGTCGTCGTTTGGGCTTTTGAGGTCATCATTCCTCTAACCGCCATGACGGTTCAAGCTCATAGATCCCCATCATTTTGGTCCTTTATAAAAAGAGAAGGGGGTATGCGTGTACTCTTTCCCTTCATCATTTTCATTGCATTATACTATTTTTTGTCGTATATTGAGAGAAACAGAGTGAGAAGACTGTTTTCGTGAGAAGGCCAGTTCTAACCAAGTCTCCGATCAACAACAATTTGTTTCTGATTACTCCTCTCTTTTTATTCTCCTTTCCTGTTCTTTCTTTATTTTTATAATGTCAGCCTCAAACACCATGTCTGACATAGGTTATGGCACAGAAAGCTCTTTTTAGACAACGTGCCATTACAAATTCAGATCATAGGTAACAGTCCTTCTAGGAATTCTAAGAATAGGATAGTTGAACATTCCCCCCAAAGCCCTGAACTTAGGATTGTAGATGCATTCATGGAGCCTAGAAATGTATTGGGGGAAACCTCTGGTAGGCCATCCCAAAGGGAGGAAGGAGAAAGCGCCATCACTCGGGGTATGCTAGATACTCTAAGAGCTGCTTTTGACTTCCCTCAAAATGTGACGTGTAGGGTGTCAAGATCATTAGATCACTGGTCCAATATAGGTCAAAGTGAGATTTGTGTCTATTTTGAGTGGTTTAAGATGGGACTTAGGTTTCCTCTTCCCCCTTTGGTTAGAGATTTTTTCCAATGGTTCAACATCTGTCTTGCCGACCTCAACATCAATAGTTGGAGGCATCTGTTAGGGTTTATTGTTTTAGGACATTTGAATGGCATCGAATTAGATCTTGAGTTGATCCATAGTAATATAGATCTAAAGTTTTTGAGGTCAAAGGGCTTGTTTTACATGTCCTTTGACAAGGGGTTCAGACCCCTCTCCTCAGTACCCACTTCCAACAAGACTTAGAAGAAGTGGTACTTCTTCATGGAAGGAGGATGAGAGCTAGAAGACTACGAGGGCCAGACGTCGACTTTCCCCCAGAGTACCGGGATTAAGGGTGAGACCCCATTTTTTATCACTCTTGCCTTTGGTTTTGTCCCATTTTACTCTGTTTGTCACTTGATTTTTGTGTTTCTGTACTCTTTTGTACAGAAAAGAGGGCTTGGAAGAGGTCAATTTTTACCGTTGACCTTCAAGACAAGTACCGAAGGCTTCTTCAGACCAGCAATGACACCTATACTACCATTATTTCTCCTGAACACCTGATGGAGGCTGGGTTTACCAAAGACAGAGCTGGCAACCTAAAGAAGTCCTTGATGTCCAACTGGGCACTAGGGAAGAAGAAGAAGAAGACGGTGGGGGATAGCTCTTCTCCTACTAAGCCGCCTCTCCAAGTGAAGAGGAAGAGACTCCTTTCTAATTCCCTAGACCGAACAGTTTCTAAGGATATAAGGGAGTCTCCTGCTCCCGAGCCTGCCCTTCCCCCTGCACCTGTAATCCCTACGAAGAAAATAGGGAAGGGGAAGGCCGCTGCTGCTACTACCGTGCTTGATAACTCTAATTATTTAGCCGTGAAAAGGGCTTTTGACGAGTCTTGGGCTTCAGGCCCAAGCAAATATAAAGGTCTGAAGGTGGAAATGATCGCCAAGGACTTGTTGTCCTTCCAGTTGAAGGTAACTCAGAGCTTATTCCCTTGGTTTTCCCCCTTTTGTTTTTTATTATGTTATAAAGCTCTGTCTGTTCTGACTTATATGTTTCATGTTTTCAGACTATGCACGACCTTGCTGCTATTGTGGAGTTTTTAGTGGATTCAGATTTGATTGGTAACCTCTAATCCGAGCTGGATGAAGCTAGGCTGCTACTGGGGACGGTCCAGTCCACTGCCTCTACGACCGAAGAGAAGTTGAAGGAGGCTGCGAACTCTTACTCCATCCTAGAGTCTGAACGGGATTCCTTTGCCCTGAAGTTTGAAGACCTCCAAAAGAGGTTTGAAGACTTTCAATCTGTCTCCCTCAAGAAAATCCAAGACACTACTGATTCTGTTAGAGCTTAAACCGAGGTTGATATGAAGGCTAAGGTCAAGGGCATGGGTGGAGAGCTGATTGAGCACGGGTACCACACTTTCAAAGCCAAGCTCCTGGTGAGATCGAGGTGCGGGATGATGATGATGAGGTAGCGCTTCCTGAGCTTCATTCAGTCGAAGCACCAAAGCAAACTAATATGGATGCAATGTGCTGAGTTTGAAGATAATGAAAAAGATGAAGAAGAAAGTCATCTTGATATGGTACATAACGAGTTCTTCTTTATTTCTGATACTCCATAGGTTGCCGAACCAGTAGTAGACTAGGAAACTTTTGTATTTTTTCATTTTCTTCTTGTAATCTTCCCAAATTTGGGCTATTTATGAATGAAAGTATCTTTTTCAAAACTCTGTTTGTTGCCTCTTTATTTCAATGCACTTGTGTTGTTTGTCAATAGAACCCCTAGAGTAGTCATACTTCTAGGAATTTTTTATGTTGACATGTTGCTTGCCATGATGTACTGAGCTTTAGTGTTCATAATGAACTTCAACACTTTAAACAAGTCTTGACTTCAAACCTTTAAAGCTCTGTAATAAAACTTTAAGCTTCTCATCCTTATAACTTGTAATTAAATCAAGTAAGAATCTTTGGGACTTGAAAGTGAATCAGGCCTTAAGCCTTAGATCTTCTCAACTTGTAATTAAATCAAGTATGGATTAGTGATTGACTTCTGAGCATAATAGCTTGTGATTGGATCAAGTGCAGATCTTCAGAACTTGCGATTGAATCAAAAGCTTCGCCACTTGTAATTAAATCAAGTGTAAAACTTTGAAATTGAACCAAAACCTTCAACACTTGTAATCAAGCATTGATCTTCAGGAGTAATAATCGAACCAACAGTTGTAATTAAATCTGGTATTGATTTTTAAGAGTAACGATTGGATCAAGATCTTCAATAGAGATCTTCATAGCTTGAGACTAGGCAGAAGTCTTCATAACTTGTAATTAAATCAATCTTTAATCCCGCAGAGGATTGAGAGTTATGACAAGTTGAACGGCGAGGGCCTTTGATACTTTGACTGCTTTCCCAAATGAAGAATGGACCAGGCCTATAGCTCTTGTAGTGGATACAAGGCTTTTTGGGGTCTGTTTGTTGAATTGGATCAGACCTGTAAAACTTGAAATGGCTGCAAGGTTTTTAGGGGTTTGTACATTGAGATGGACCAGACCTGTAATACTTGTAATGGCTGCAAGGTTTTTAGGAGTCTGTACATTGAGATGGGCCAGACCTGTAACACTTGAGGTGGCTGCAAGATTTTTAAGGGTCTGTACATTTAGATGGACCAAGCCTACAAGCACTTGCAATGGATACAAGGCCTTTAGGGGTGATTGAAATGGACCGGACCTAGGGGCCTATGCATTAAGATGGACCAAGCCTATAGCATTTGTAATGGATACAAGGCCTTTAGGGGTCATTGAAATAGACCAGACCTGGGGGTTTATGCACTAAGATGGACCAAGCCTATAGCCCTTGTAATGGATACAAGGCCTTTAGGGGTCTATATATTGAGATGGACCAAGCTTATAGCACTTGCAATGGATACAAGGCCTTTAGAGGTCATTGAATAGACCAGACTTGGGGGTCTGTGCATTGAGATGGACCAAGCCTATAGCCTTTGTAATGGATACAAGGCCTTTAGAGGTCTGTATATTAAGATGAGAGCACTTAGAAATAAAGAAAAGGAATTCTTTTATTGATAGTATTTGCATAAGTGCTCGACATTCCAGGGCCTGGGTATAGACTTCCCAATTACATCGTCCAACTAATACGTCGTGGGCCTGACGATCTTGGTTACCTTATAGGGCCCTTCCCAATTGGGTGAGAGTTCTCCTATGGTGGGATATTTGGTATTTGGGAACACTCTTCTTAAGACGAGGTCCCCGACCTGGAACTGAATAGGTCTTAGCCCTTGGCTGAAGCTCTTGGTCATTCTCTGTTGGTATGCTTCAATCCTGATCTGGGCTTGCTCGCATTTTTCCTCAAGTAGATCTAAGTTTTCAGTGAGATAATGGTCGTTGGCTTCCTAGTAAAAAGCATCTGTCCTCAAGGTTAGCATGCCAATTTCGACAAGAATGATTGTAATATCCTGTAATATCCCGACCCGGGATACCGAGTCATATGACACGTATTACGAGAATTAACAAAAATAATTAATTAATTTAATTATTAATTAATTAAGGTAAAGGAATATTATATATTAATTAAATAATATATGTATATGTATAAAGTGAAATATGTATGTATGTATATGGAAGCATGTATGTATGCAAGTATGTATATGAAAAAGTGTGAACAGTGTGTGAATGGTGTGTGTGTGTCGGCTGGTGTGTGTGTGTGTTGTCTTGTATATATGTGTATATGTATATATATGTATATATTATATGTATAAATATCTTGCCAAAATTGAATGCAAAGTAGAAAAGAGAAAAAGAAAAATTGATGAGATGGGAGGGCTAATGTAGGGCTACGAACTAGAAGAGAGAGAGGGAACAGTAGAGAGAGAGAGGTCGGTTCTCTCTTTAAAAGCAAGGCATGCAAAGCATGCTTTGCTTCATACGAAAGAAATCAAAAGAGAGAGAACCTGAGAAGCTAAGGAAGGAAGAAATCAGAAGAGAAGAAGGGTTTAAAAGCAAGAAAGAAAGAGAAATCAGTGGTGAAAGGTGAACCCACCAAAACTTTTAAAATTTTCTCTCTAGAATTTCTCTATGTATATACTGATTTAAAGCTTTCATTTTATATATATGATATGAAGAACATGTTTAGATCAGTTTAAGAAATGGATCACAAAGAATCAAACCTCAAGGGTTTTGGCTCAGAAATGAGCATGTATGACCGAATTACAGTTCGGATTATCAAGGTTGAAAACGATCAAACGGGACCCTTTTGAACTCCAAAATGAATGCCAATTGAATTGTTTATACCTTAGGAACGTTTTGGGACAAAAACAGTGAGGATCCATGGATCCAAACTGCACGAAAATGGAAAGGAAGGAAAACTGTAATTAGGGTTTTCAGTCGGTCGAAGTGGGGAAGACGATGACGGGTTGACTCGTTTCAAAATAACCGAGTTGGCTCGGACAGGTGGCAGCCTCTGGGCTTGCCACCGAATTAATTGGACGACGACGTTTTGGTCATGGTTTAATTTGAATGAGACCTAGGGCTGACGTCATGATGACGTCAGCCACATGTAAATAAACCGACCGAACCGGTTGGTTTATGACTAGACCGGACTGGTTCACTTCCAATTTAACTGAACCCTTTGGTTTTTATAATTTAATTAAAAATCAAATAAACCAAGACTTTTGGTTATTACGGATTGACCCCTGAGCTTTAGAAAAATCCCACTGTGGCCCAACTGATGAAGATTTTATGCAATTAGACCCCTGGAAAAATAATTAAATAATTAAATAATTAATTTAATTATTTAATAAATAAAGTAAAATTACTATTTTGCCCTTGGGTCATAAATGGAGCAAATGAAGTCCAAATTAAACATATGAATAGTGTATCCTTACTATTTTGGATATTCTGAGACTAATGGTAGGGTTCGTTTTATGAGACAGGTCCCGAAAAATAAAGACACGTAAAGGGGTAAAATGACCAAAATACCCCTTGACCAAAATTAACAAGTTATTAGTGTATTTTTACTATCTTGGACCTTCTGAGTCCAATGGTGAGGTCCACAACACGAAATGGGGTCCCGAAAAAATAAAGACATGTTGTCACGACCCGAAATCCTACCCTATGCGGATCTCGTGTCGCGGGGCCGACCCGAAGGCCGTCCCTACTTTTTCCATTTCTGTATCATAGTACTAATATGCAAAGTACTAAAACCTTAAACAATAACAGCGGAAGTCTTATCAGTAATAGTACATCAGCGGAAGTCTTTCAGTACACAATGTTAGCGAAAGTCTTTACAATACATAATATGGTTTTACATAAATAAAATAAGAACCAAACATGACCAGCACCCGAGGGTGGTGAATACATGGGAGAACTAAAACATAAACTGATGCATTTCCACAAACGTCCTTCTATGTCTTTAGACTCCTACCGGGGTCTCGCGGCATCAGTACCTGAAATGGGGGTGAGGAGGGTGGAATGAGCTACAAGAGCCCAGCAAGTAAATACAGATCTCCGACACTGGTATCGAGGATCATAAAAGAATATGAATCCAAGAATAAGAATATGATAGCCAATCATAAAAATAAGATGCTATAATAGCCAATGGGAACAGTTGCCATAAAGGCCAACAAACAATAGAACACAATGTACAATTAGGAGTAAGGGACATCACATCAACATGAAACTCTTAACATGTGAACAGTGGCAAATGAACAGTGGGATCACAATGTGTAATCAGTAGGAATAGCATAACAATGTCCTGGAACTCTCAACGATAATACAATAACAAGAAAGTACTGCCATTATAATTGATCACAATAAATCAATAAAGGAATATCTCGCAATACAAGATAATCATAAGAACAATGTAATTCAACAATTTTAGTTGAACAATCGTATAGGAGATGCTTTTGTTCTGTGTCAGGGCTTGATATGCCCTCGGTCTTTGGGGGCCCGGTTTACCCCCTTCAGTGCATTCCAGTGTATGGCCATATGTCCGTTCACGGACTCGACCCGAAGGTCTTCAGTGTATTTAAAAGCATCGGATGGATATTGTGACTGAGCACAAATCCTGTATACATAAACATTTCATGATCATAAATGATTCCATAAGAGTATATAAAATGGAATATCATCAATTCAATGGAAACATAACAATAGGCATTTGAAAGTATGGTTCAACATGATAACAATGGTACAACAATAAATCAATGTCCACCAGATAGAACAATATCACATTGTGGAGACAATAACATCAAATACGCTCAGGAGTACAAGTTTGACAGTAAAAGAATGAACTTGGCTTGATAACACCACATGGAAGAGAAAGGGTATCTACTTACCTCTAATGCATTGCTAAATCAGTCTTCTGTAGGTTTTCCTTTTCCCGTTGAGTTCCCTATATATCAGTAAATACGTTTCAGAATAATTTCTATTCACCAAATTCTATGCCTTGCTATGATCAGTATTTCTAATACTTATTTAGACTTTTACATGTCCGTTGTTCTCGGAACCTATTTTCATAATTTTGACATTACCAATGGATTCGGAAGGTTCAGAATAATAAAAATTCACTAATTATTTAATTCAATCGGAGTCCATTTGACTCACCTATGAAGCAGGGGTATTGTGGTCATTTTTGCAAGTCGTAACTTTTTGGGACTCCGTTTCGTGAAACAGACCTCACCATTGGACTCAGAGCATCCGAGATAATAAAAATTGACTATTCATTTGCCCTATTTGGACCTCGTTTGACCCACTTTTGAGTCAGGGGTATTTTTGTAAAATTGACATTTTTCTGTTGGGCCTTAAGTGGAATTTTTCAAAACATTTGGGCCGGTTCATAAATTCCATAAGCTGCGGTCTGAACCAGTTGGTTCAGACCCCAAAACCCTAAACCGGTCAGCCTTTCTCCTGAACCAAACGGTTCAGTTTCATTCAAGAACCGGAATACAATAACCCAATTCCCTATCCCTATCCATGGTTCGGTTAACCCCAAAACCCAATTCTATTTATTGTCTCTGCAACCAAACAGCCCAATTGATTTTAATTTTACATTCAAAACGACATAGCATCACTGCCCCTAATCATTTTCAGTCGGGTCCCGACCCGGTCAGACCCAAACCCGGTCCCGTTATGACCCGATAGCTCCCTCGACAATCCGGTCATCTTCTCCGGTGGAATTCCGGCCACAGTCGCCGGAGCAGTGAAATTCCTCACGGATCTTCGTGACTTTACGTCCAAACTTTACTGTTTTTCTTCCCAATGAATTCTAGGATTATAAGGAACATGTTAGGACTGATTTTAACCTCCAACATCACCGGTTTCACACACCCATTCCCCAGTTTCCGGCGTTGCACCGGTGAGGGAATAACTGGCCACAGAATGGCCATTTCTTGACCATTTAAGCTAATTCGAAGTGCGTTGGGTCCCTAAAGACTTTTCCTATCCATATTATGGTTCAAATCTTGATTTGGTTCCACCAATTTTTAATCACCATTGCCAGCCGTAACCCAGTTTTGGTTTTTCTTGTTTTTCTTTTCTATTTCGGATTCTCATCAACTCTAACAGTAACGACACCTATTAACAATATAAATGAATATAATTTAAATCAGGAATATACCTGTTTGTAGGTTTTCTCAACCCTTTTCCAAAAATTCATTTTCTTTCTTTCTCTCTCTATTCCCACTTCTTTCTTCCTTGCGATTCCGTTTCTCTCACATCTTCAATCTCTGTCTAACTCTCTCTTCCTTTCTTCCCTTAACCGACCCCCCCAGTCGGTGGCCCTTGCCACTTGTAGCCACGGTGGCAGCACACACATGCACACAAGACACCTCACACACATAGCTTTCTCTCTCTCTCTCTCCTCCTCACACGTTGCACCCTAGCCCTCTCTTGCCGATTTCCCACTCGGTGGTTTTGCCACCTCCTCATCATGCAAGGCCCACATGACACATACTTACATGCCTATTATATATATTTATATATATATATATGCAACCGTATAAATAATATTACCTTGATACATTATGTATGTATAAATATTTCGTATACATTTCCATTTAATTTTGTGCATGCACGTATTACATAATTCAATTGGCGGTTTATTCGGGTAATTAAATATTTTATAGCCCGGTCCAGCCCGGTGCACATGCTATATCCCGGATCGGGATATTACACATGTAAAGGGGTAAAATGACCAAAATACCCCTGGTACCCCTAAGGCCAAAATGAAATCAGAGAAGGTCTAAATTGACTTTCTTTGACATCCCGGACTCAATAATGGAGTCCGAATTACGAAACGAAGTACAGAAAAATATGACACGTAAAACGGTAAATGACCATTTTTTCCTTTTACATATAACAGTCCGAATAAAATGTTAGGAAAGCCTAAACCAACTTTCTTGGACACTCCGGACTCAATGGTAGAGTCTATTCGACCTAAAGAAATGTCTAAAATAAAAAGACATAAAATTTGATGAATAGCATCTGTCAGATGACTATAAATTAGAGTGATGCCAAAGTACTAATACTAAGGCATGTACGAGAAATGAAATACGAAAAGACACGACACGTAAACATGTCAAGTAAATAACTTTAATTCAAAGTTAATGGAACTACCAGAAGAGTATAAATTGAAATAAATTCAATTTCTAACACATTAAATTGTGTCATAGGTTAAGAATACGAGTTACGTTAAGTACATATGAATTTATGAAATCATTGTAGGATCTAATACGATTTAAGCATAAGTTAAGGAATATCGAGATGATATTACAATGAATGTGAAGTTGATGAGATGTTTATGAATTGTTCTTAGGAACTACAAGGAAAGTGGGAAAGCGCATTATTAGCACTAACCCTAAAGGACTAAGGTGAGTAACCTTGTGTTTGAATTGGATATTTAACTCCATGGATTGAAAAGGTTTTAAGTTCAAAGATATGAAGTATTTGAAGTTTCAAATTCAGTATTTACATGATTCAGTTTTTAATTGTACTGTTTTATAACTCTATTATGACATGCTCAGTGATTGGTATCTATCATAGTTTTCTTAAAACATATTTCAGCATGTCTAAAGTTTTAAATGCCAAATTTTGTTAAATATTCTGAATTTGATTGTTACAAGTATTTGAAGTCCTATTGTAGAAATTATACATTTCATGTTTTAAATACTCATGAAAGTATCTATTGAAGAAGTTATGTGATAAATGTCTTACAAGATAAACGGTACTAAGTACCACCCCCTATGATGGTTGAAATCCTTCGGGATTCAACAGTAAATGCCCGGTAGCAGGATCTAATCCCCCAGGCAAATGAGATCGACAGTATTGGTATAAAATGGGAGTCTGGTTCGAAACAGATTCCACCTAATTAAAGGGAAAAGATGACAAAGTGATTTGGAAATGAAAGCAGGTTTTACCCTCATTTTCAAATACATATTTATGTGTTTTAAAGTTTATATACTTTATCTAATGAAGAACGAGTTTAGCTTGAATACTTTAAATGTTTCAAAGCTATCTGTTTTATGAGATGCATATGTTTTGAGCTATATACTCTATTTGACGAAGTATGAATTTAGCTTGAATACTTTAAATGTTTCAAAGCTACATGTCTTAAGGAATGCATATATTCTGTATTCAAAGTATACGAACAATTGGCGGTGATTATTTTACAACTCTTATGTTCTAAAAACCACTGCTAATTGAAAACCCCATGACGAATACTGGAATTGCTCACAAGCTTAGATTAGCTTACCCGGACTTTGTTCAGACCCCCCTTTCAAGTAATTAGCAGCAGTCTCTACTTGAGGACGACGATGATGAATCTGCTGATTTTGGAAGACTATGTTCAAGTAGTTTTTGTCTAGTATTATGAACATTAAGTATGGAGTTGTTGTATTAGTAAAACAGTACCCTGTTATGTGTAAGCCCCACGGGGCAATTAAACATTTATTGTTTATAAAGTTTTAAGTTTTAGTTATACTCTTAATGTGTAACCATGTATGTTATGTATGGAGTGGCAGTACCGGACGGATGTGCGTAATTTAAAAATAAGAAAAGAAAAGAAAAAGTTTTTCACGCTTCCGCAATCATGTGTCGCACATCTATTCGATACCGCTGCTTATGTGAGCCTTCGCCCAAGGGTCCTCGGGCCTGAGGGTGGCGGTCGCGATGCGAGATCCGCACAGGGTGGGTTTCGGGTCGTGACATATCCCAACCCGGGATACCGGGTCATATGGCACCTATTACGAGATTAACAGAATAATTAATTTATTTAAATAATTAATTAATTAAAGTATAAGAAATGTTTATATTAATTATAAATTAAATATTACATGTATGTATATGAAGTAAAATATGTGTGCATGTATGTGCATAAGTGAATTAAAATATGTATACATATGTATGTAGTGCCAATGTGTGAACAGTGGTGTGTGTGTGTGTCGGTAGATTTGTGTTTGTGCTGCATCTCCATGTATGTTGTAGACTCGGCCGTACCTCATAGGTTCTTTGCCCCCTCCTGTTTTTCCAACCATCGCGGTAGGTGCATGTGGTGTAGCTGATGAAGCTACAGCAGTAGGTTCCTTAGCATTAGAACTCCACTTTGGGCAATCCTTGAGGACATGCCTAGTCTGACCACATTTGTAACAGCCCCCAGTATCCTTCCGACAGGGTGCATAATGTTTCTTCTAACAAGTAGGACACACAGGAACCTCCCCTAATTTTTGGCTAGTGTCATCCTTCTTGTTAACAGTAGACACGCTTCGGTCTCCTGTCTTGGTCTTTTTCATTGGCTAGGGATTGAGGCTAATCTTATTCTTGTCTTTCTTTTGAGACAAGGCAACCCCAGCCCTTTCAAAAATTTTGGCACGGTCCACGACTGCATTGTATGTGGGGAGCTCAAAAGGTTCCAATCAGTATCTAATGCAACCCACATAGTCCAAACAGAAGATCTGAAAGCTCAGAAATTTGAAAGTGGACTAAGAGATGGCATTAGATACCGATTGGAACCTTTTGAGCTCCCCACATACAATGCAGTCGTGGACCGTGCCAAAATTTTTGAAAGGGCTGGGGTTGCCTTGTCTCAAAAGAAAGACAAGAATAAGATTAGCCTCAATCCCTAGCCAATGAAAAAGACCAAGACAGGAGACCGAAGCGTGTCTACTGTTAACAAGAAGGATGACACTAGCCAAAAATCAGGGGAGGTTCCTGTGTGTCCTACTTGTCAGAAGAAACATTATGCACCCTCTCGGAAGGATACTGGGGGCTGTTACAAATGTGGTCAGACTAGGCATATCGTCAAGGATTGCCCAAAGTGGAGTTCCGATGCTAAGGAACCTACTGCTGTAGCTTCATCAGCTACACCACATGCACCTGCCGCGACGGCTGGAAAAACAGGAGGGGGCCAAGAACCTATGAGGTACGGTCGAGTCTACAACATACATGAAGATGCAGCACAAACACAAATCTGCCGACACACACACACACCACTGTTAACACATTGGCACTACATACATATGTATACATATTTTAATTCATTTATGCACATACATGCACACATATTTTACTTCATATACATACATATAATATTTAATTTATAATTAATATAAACATTTCTTATACTTTAATTAATTAATTATTTAAATAAATTAATTATTCTGTTAATCTCGTAATAGGTGCCATATGACTCGGTATCCCGGGTCGGGATATTACAATCATTCTTGTCGAAATTGGCATGCTAACCTTGAGGACAGATGCTTTTGACTAGGAAGCCAACACACACCACTGTTCACACATTGGCACTACATACATATGTATACATATTTTAATTCACTTATGCACATACATGCTATAATACCCCGACCCAAAAATATCGGGTCATAGGGCACATATTACGAGGCAATGAAAAATTAGTGTAAAGGTATTTACATTTAAGAGGAGAATTATTAATTAATTAATTAAATCCAAGAAAATAAACTATTATGAAAACACACACATGAAAGTGTATTGTGTATGGATAAGTATATATATAATGTATTTATGTATATATGTGTATATATATATATATATATGAACATGTGCCTAGATCAGCCGTGTGTGTGTGGTGTGTAATGTGTATAAAATATTATATATATATATATATAAGAGAAGAAACATGAAATTAAGAGGGGTAAGGTAATTATGTACTATATATATATTATATGTCATTAGGTGAAGAAGAATAGGAGGAGGTATGGCTGCTAATCTGATGGAGTAAGGGGGGTGAAGTGAAGGGCAATTAAGTGAGAAGTGGTGGCCATTAAATTCTCAGTTATACATATGGGCATACACTTGATTCACACCAAAAATCTCCACCCGATCAGCCATAGAGAGAGAGAGAGAGAGAGAGAGAGTTCAGAAGAAGAGAAGGGAGATCTCAGAGGAAGGAGGAAGAAAAGGGAGTCACTGTTAGAGGTAAAACACAAAAAAACCATCACTTCCTCTCTCTAGAAAATTTTCCAATGCATGAACTGTTTTAGCTTCTGGTTTTTGTATATATGATGTTTAAAGTAAATAAACATGATTAAGCATGAAATCTAAGCTTGAAAATGGTTAAAAACATCCAACCCAGAAGTGGCAGCCATGGATGGACCTTGCTCAAGCAAGTCTGAACCGACTTTTACCAAATCCATTTTGGCTTATCAAGACTTCAAACTGAGGCCATGAGGGTTCTAAGAACCCTACTACGCGATCAAAAAACTCAAAAACTGACCTCCATAATACGAGTTGCAGGTACGGGTTTCAAAACCCAACCTCACACCCTTACCATTAAACCCTCTTTTACGAATGAAAATTGAATCCCCATGAAGAGGGGATCAAAACAAGCTAAACCCTATGAAAAATAATCAAGAAATGAGCATGAACCGTGGGTTTACAGTTTGGATTATAATGGCTTAAACCGAGCCTCTGAGCTAAATTCGAAGCTTAAAATCAATGTAAAAATATGCCATAGGGTTTTAGGAAATGATTGGAGAAGAAAGCAGAGAAAATGGGTGCTCAAAATGCCACGAAACTCAACTGTAAAAAAATTAGGGTTCGGTGTGAACAGTGTCGACTTTGTGGGGAAGATGACACTGTTCGCGTCAGTTCGGATCAAACCGGGTTCGGGTCGGAACCCGACCCATCGAATAGAATGGGTTTAGTTAAACGATGACGTTTGGAGGTTTAAAAATTTTAAATTTTAAAACATTAGGACTGACGTCATCATGACGTCAGCATTACGTGTTAAACCGGTTGGTTTACACACGGACCGGACCGGTTCACTTATGTGTGACCTAAACCCACTGGTTTTCTAATTTATTTAAAATTAAATAAACCAAACCTTTTGTTATTTACGGTTTGACCCCAGAATTTCTAAGAAATTCTACTGTGGCCCAACTGAGGGAAATTTTATGCAATTAGACCCCTAGAAAAATAATTAAATAATTAAATTAATTATTTAATAAATAAAGTTAAATTACTATTTTACCCTTGGGTCATAAATAGAGTAAATGAGTCCAAATTAAACATATGAGTAGTGTATCCTTACTATTTTGGATATTCTAAGACTAATGGTAGGGTCCGTTTTGCAAGACGGAGCCCCAAAAAATAAAGACACGTAAAGGGGTGAAATGACCAAAATATCCCTTGTCCAAAATTAACAAGTTATTAATGCATCCTTACTATCTCGGACCTTCTGAGTCCAATAGTGAGGTCCACAACATGAGACGAGGCCTCGAAAATCTAAAACACATAAGGGAAAAAATGACCAAATTACCTCTAGTACCCCTAAAGCCAAATTAAAATCGGGGCACGTCTAAACTGACTTTCTTCGACACTTCGGACTTAATGGTAGAATCTGTTCGACCAAAAAGAAATGTCTAAAATAAAAGAACATAAAATTTGTTGAATAGCATCTGTCAGATGACTAAAGACTAAAGTATTGCCGAAATATTAAACTAAGACAAGTACGAGGAAATACGATACTAGAAGATACGACACGTAAACATGTGAAGCAAACGAATTAAATTAAAGTTAATGGAGCTACCAGAAGAGTATAGTTTAGAACGAAATAAGTTCCTAATACATTAATTTGTGTAGGTCAACTTCAGCTAATTCAGAATGATTAAGCCGCAGACCATAATTAAGGGTCAGAAACAGCAAGATTTCTGGATGAATTAGATCGACAACACCGAGTAATCCACAAGAAATTGAGGATTGCTAAATACTGTGAGATTAATTCCCTCACTCCCTTCATCCATTGGGAACCAATTGTTCCAATTGGTCGACACGCCCAGGAAGCAACAACAAGGAGACTTGTTGAAGCGCAACTTAAAGAGGAAGAGGAAAGAGAGAACACTGAAACCTTAGCTGAAATGCGTCGCAAGTAATATTATTATCATTAAGTACATAAGTTGCTAGATTATAATACAGCTATAAGTCAGACCAGTATAAGAATAGGCTTTTCACAGTCTACAATTCGTGAGTCATGAAGTTGAATAAGTGCATATGGAATTTATGGAATCTTCATAAATCTTGATAGGCTAAGAAAGGAAAAAGGTAAAGGGAAGGCACCTTAATAGAGCCGGCCCAGACACGTAAGGTGAGTAATCTTACATTTGAAGTGGAGGCTTTAACTCCACGGATTTCAACAACTGTTTTTAAGTTCAAGATATTTACAGCATTGATATATCAAATTCAGTATTCATGATTTCTGTTTTCTTAAATATTCTGCTATGACATGCTCCACGATTATTTACATATTTATATCCGTAAATGTTTCCTTTTCAAAATAGTTAGCATGTCTGATTTCCTCAAATATTTTGAATTTGATTATTGCAACTATTGAAGCATGACTGCAAAGTTATACGTCACATGTTTTAAATACTCATAAAAGCCTTTTATATAAAATTCGTATGACAAACGTTTTGCAAGATAAATAATAAGCACATAGGTAGTGTTGTGGGTTGTATGGAACTCAACGGACTTATCATGTGCATCATCACATAGGTAGTGAGGAGGGTTGTACGGAATCCAACGGATCTATCATGTGAAATGCCCGGTAGCAGGATCTAATCCCCCTAGGCAAATGAGATATCTCCACGTATACGTAAAATGGGAGTCTAGTTTGAAACAGATTCCACCTAATTAGAGAGAAAATATGACAAACGATTTTGGAAATGGAAGCAGGTTTTACCCTCATTTTTACTATGCATGTTTACATGATTTTAAGTTACATGTTCTGAAATACATATGCTCTTTTACGAAAATATATGTTTTAGCTTGAATACCTTGAATGTTTCAAAGCTACATATTTTAAGAATGCATGTCCTCTATGTTCAAGTATACGACCAATTAGTAGTTGAGTATTTTATAAACTCTCATGTACGAAACCTCTACCAATTGAAAACCCATGATAGATGTAGGAATTACTCATTGGGCTTCTCGAAGCTCACCCCATTCCCCAACATTTTTTAGGTGATGATAATGGATGGACCCTTGCTCAATTTAGGGAGCAATGATTGGCAGCTCCATTAGGATTTGGAGATATTTTGGAAGTATTAGGACCCATCGTTGGTCAAACTTTTGTAGTTGTAATTTTGGGACAATTATGTATTTAAGCCCGAGGGGCACATGGATATGTATTATATAAAATCTTTAGTTATTATTATTATGCTCTGATTATTATATTTATGTGTACCGCTATGAAGAGCGGCAGTATCAGGCGGATATGCGACAGATGTTTTTTTTAAAGAAAAGAAAAAGTTTTTCACGCTTCCGCAACCACAGGTCTCATCACTATCCGATATTGTTGCTTATGTATGAGCCTTGCCCCAAGGCCTCCGGGCCGAAGGGTGGCGGTCCCGACTCGAGATCCGCACAAGGTGGGTTTTGGGTCGTCACACATGCACACATATTTTACTTCATATACATACATATAATATTTAATTTATAATTAATATAAAATTTTCTTATACTTTAATTAATTAATTATTTAAATAAATTAATTATTCTGTTAATCTCGTAATAGGTGCCATATGACCCGATATCCCGGGTCGGGATATTACATTTAGCTCAGGTGCTCGGTTCCAGTCATGATAACCAGACCTGCACATCGTTTGTAAATGCTCATTTCTGAGCCAAATTCAATGAAACTTGTTTTGTTGTGATCCTCTTCATGAGGTTTCGTATTTCATTCGTAAAAGAGGGTTTAATGGTAAGGGTGTGAGGTTGGGTTTTGAAACCCGTACCTGTAACTCGTATTATGGAAGGTCAATTTTTGAGTTTCATGATCGCGCATCAGGGTTTTTAGAATACCCTTAAGGTCTTCAAACACAAATCTGCCGACACACACACACACACCACTTTTCACACATTGGCACTATATACATATGTATACATATTTTAATTCACTTATGCACATACATGCACACATATTTTACTTCATATACATATATATAATATTTAATTTATAATTAATATAAACATTTCTTATACTTTAATTAATTAATTATTTAAATAAATTAATTATTCTGTTAATCTCGTAATAGGTGCCATATGACCCGGTATCCCAGGTCAGGATATTACAATGATTGCCTCCGAACCATATGCGAGTGAGAACGGTGTCTCTGCAGTTGGTGTTCTTTTGGTGGTACGGTAGGCCTAGAGCACTCTAGGGAGTTCCTCGACCCATCTTTCCTTGGGCTATTCCAACCTCTTCTTTATGGCATCAAGAGTTGTGCGGTTGGTAACCTCGGCTTGCCCATTAGCCTAGGGGTGCCCTAGTGAGGAGAAGTGGTGACTAATGTGCAAGTCTTCACAGAACTTCTTAAACACCTTCTCAGCAAACTGCGTACCATTGTCTGAAATGATTACGCGGGGTATACCGAACCTGCAGACTATGTTCTTCCATGTGAAGTTCTTTACCTCTACTTTTGTGATGTGAGTTAGAGGTTCGGCTTCTGCCCACTTGGAGAAATAATCAATGGTAACCAACAGGTACCTTCTGTTTGGAGAGGCTCTTGGTAATGGCCCTACGATATCCATCCCCCATTGAGTAAATAACCAAGGGATGAGCTTTTTGGTGGGGTTGGTGTCGATATGAAGCGAATAGTTGGCACTTGTCACATTTTTGGACATATTCTTTGGCCTGTTTTAGCATGCTGGGCCAGTAATAGCCCTGAGTCAGAGCTCGATGGGCTATGGTTCTGCCACCATTATGGTTGCCACAGATTCCTTCGTGTATCACAACTAGGACATATTAAGATTCCTCTGGAGATAGGCACAACAAGAGGGGCTATATATAGGATATTTGATAGAGCTTCCCATTTAAGATTAGGTACCGAGCTACCCTGATTCGAATCCTTTGGGCTTGGTTTTTATCCTCTAGGAGCGATCCTTCTTTTATGTACTGGATGATGGGAGTCATCCAGTTCTTGGTTTGTTCTGAAACCTAGAAGGATTATACCTCTTCGATGCTTGGCTTTAGTTGGTAAGAGACTCTCACAGTTGAATCCCTCTCCGATTTGAGATGGGAGGCCATATTTGCCAAGGCATCGACCCTAAAGTTCTGACCCTTTTCAATTTTCTGATTGGTGAACTTATGGAAGGAGTGCTTCAATGACCCCACCGGTTCTGAATATTAGATCATTCTATAATCCTTGGTGGAGAATTATCCCGAAACTTAGCTTACCACAAGTTGGAAGTTAGAGAATGCTTCGAGGTTCCGGGTTTCACATTCCAGGGCCAACTTCATTCCAAGGATGAGGGCTTCATACTCAACTTCGTTGTTAAAGGCTCTGAACCCCAAACTAACTGCTTTCTCATTTATGAACCCATCAAGGGACTAAATTACTATGTCGATGCTCGAACCTCTATCGGTGGATGACTCGTCAGTAAAAAGTTGACATACCGAGGTGTCCAAATTGGATTATGCTTTAACGTGCAGCGCTGGAGTGAATTTAGCAACAAAATTTGCTAGTGCTTGCCCTTTGATGGAGGTCCGTGGTATGTAGGATATATCATATTCCCCCAACTCCACAGACCACTTAACTAGTGGTCCTGAGACTTTAGGTTTGTACAATACTGATTTTAGAGCATAAGCGGTAGGGACCTCAATAGGATGCACTTGAAAGTAGGGCCTGACTTTCCGAGCAGATGTTACCAGAGTAAAAGCCAATTTCTCGATTTTAGAGTACTTTGTCTCGGTGTCTAGGAGTGCCTTGCTTACATAAAAAATAAGCCTTTGAATTCCTTTGTCCTGTCTAATCAGTACAAAGCTAACAGCATTTTCTGAAATCGTAAGATATAGGAGCAGTTTTTCTTCCTGGACTGACTTTGAAAGGAGCTCACGGGATGCTAAGTACTGCTTTAATTATTGAAAGGATTTTTCACACTCTAGGGTCCATTCTAGGGTCTTACTCCCCCTTAAGGCTTTGAAGAACAAAAGGCATCGGTCAGTAGACTTGGAGATGAATTAGTTCAGAGCCACAATACTTCCGTTCAGGCCTTGAATGTCTATCTTGGGTTTTGGTGACTCTAGTTCAATTATAGCTTTTATCTGCGTGGGGTCTGCCTCGATTTCCCTTTGAGATACCAGAAAACCTAAGAACTTCCCTTTAGTGATCCTGAAGGTACACTTTAAGGGGTTCAACTTTATCCTGTGTTGCCTCGGGATGTTAAATGTTCGGCTCAGATGCTGGATGTGGTCGTTCTTTTGTAAGCTCTTCACCAGCATGTCATCTATATAGACTTCCATTGTGTCGCCAATCAGAGGGCCGAACATTTTATTTACCAGACATTGATACGTAGTTCCAACGTTCTTCAAACCGAACGGCATCACTCTATAACAATAGAGTCCTCGTTCGGATATGAAGGTTGTATTTTCTTGGTCTAGGGGATACATTTGGATCTGATTGTATGTAGAGTAAGTGTCCATGAAGCCCATAAGTTGATGTCCAGCGATGGCATCAACTAACTAATCAATCCTTGAAAGAGGAAAACTTCTTTGGGGCAGGCTTTATTGAGGTCTGTGTAATCGATGCAAACCCTCCACTTGCTGTTCTTCTTCTTGGAGAGGACTATGTTGGCTAGCCACTCTAGATAGAACACCTCTTTTATTATTTTGGCATCTAGCAACCTCTAGACTTCATCGTTGATGATCTTGTGGCGTTTGGGAGCAAACGTCCTTCTCTTTTTCTTTACAGGAGGGTGATTTGGATCGGTCATTAGCTTGTGGGAGATAAGGTTAGGGTCTATCCCTTCCATATCCTTGGTTTCCCAAGCGAATACCGACAGGTTATTCTTAAAAAATTTTACCATCTCTCTTTGCTCGAAAGGGGATAGATCTGAGCCAATCTACAAATATTGTCCTCCCCCTTCAGAGGTGATGAACACTTTGATGGGATCTTCCATTGGCTTGGCCCTCCTATCCTTTCTTCTGGGGCTTAGTGGCTCGTTAATTTCGGAGGGGCACCCTTTCGTCTTATGAAGGTGGGAAGGGGCAAGACTCCCTCTTTCAGAAGGATGTTATGATTACTATTTGGGGGCCTTTTCCTTCAGCGTGAGAGCGTGGCATTCTCGGGCAGTTGGTTGGCAGCCCCTAATGGAATAGACCATGCTGTTATGCACGTATTTCAGGCACTGATGGAGGGTCGAGGTGACCGCTCCCATCTGATGAAGCTAAGGTCTTCCAATGATAACGTTGTAAGGGGACTTGGAGTCTAGGACCATGTATTCAGAGATCAACATCTTTTGCCCATCCCCTTCTCATGTTGTGGTTGGTATGTCAATTTTACCCAGCGGGGTGTTGAGGTTCCCATCAAATCCTGCAATTAAAGTGGTGGTAGTCTTGATATCACTAGGGTTGAGCTTCATATGCTTGAGGGGCTCATAAAATAGCACATTACTAGAACTCCTCGTGTCCACCAAGACCCTTCTGATCTCAAATTTACAATTTTGAGTGAGATGACGAAGGCGTCACTATGAGGACAATTCACTCCTACAAGATCCAGCTCTAAGAACTGGATTTGTGGTGCAGGCTTCAACCTTTTCTCAATGGCAGAGATCTGAAGGACGTTAGGTGTTGCCCTGGCCTCCCGGGCATACCACTTTCTTGCACGATTGGACATTCCTGTCATCGAGTTATCAGTAAGGAGGACAAAGATGACCTGGTTGTTCTGTTGCGGTTGTTCATTTCGGATCTCCCTCAGTTCTTGCCTTCTCTCCTACGGCATGTCGTTATGGGGGTTCTGCCTCCCATCTTGTTGGACAAACTCTCGTAGCCTCCCCCGCCTAATAAGTTGCTCGATCTCCTATTTGAGGGCTCTACATTCGTCAGCAGTGTGCTCGTGATCTTTGTGGAAATCACAATACTTGTTTTGGTCCCTGGTATCAGGATTGTTTTTCAGCGGATCTAGCCAACTTAGATCCTCACGGGTCTTTACCTGCCGAAGTATATGAGTGAGGGAGGCGTTCAAAGGAGTGAACGTGTCGTATCTCCCAACATTAGGGTTATCTTGGGCTCTAGGTGTCATCCTTCTGTCAGGACTTCTGACCCTCTTTTTAGTTGCATTGGAGTCTTTCTTGTGATCGTCCTTCTGAGCTTGCTCTTTGGTTTTTTGGAAGGATATCTTCGTGTCCTCTTGGTTTATGTACTTTCGTGCCCGCTCCATGAGTGCTGCCATGTTAGTGGGAGGATTCTTTGCAAAGAATCCTAAAAGCGCCCCTGCCCTAGGCTAGAGGTGAGAGTTGCTACCAGGAAACTAGGGCTGCAGTCTATTATCTTTGTGAGGTCGGCATTAAAATGAGCGATGTACTCCCGAAGCAACTCACCTTTGGTCTGCTTTATGTTTAGCAGGAATTCTAGCCCCTTTCTTAACTTCTTACTAGTCAGGAATCGATCGAGGAACTGCCTGCTGAGCTCGTAGAAATTGATGATCGACTCTTGAGAAAGGCTATGGAACCACTTCAGAGCAGTGCCCTTGAGGCTAGTTACAAAGGTTCGGCACATGAAGGCGTCAGTGGCTCCATGTAGAGCCATGGTGTGCTGATAGTGGGAGAGATGGTCCCCGAAATCCTCGGACCCGTCGTACAGAGTGAACTTTGGGACAATAAATTTCTTGTGTCGCTCCTCTATCATTATGGTAGGAGTGAACGGCGTGGCAAACCTTCCGAGCAGCTTTGCTAGTTCGTCCTCCTTTGGAGGGACGTAGGTTCCTTTGGTAATGATGGTTTGATCCATGGAGTCCGCTATTTCCTCCACCCTTTATGGAACCCTAGGCTGAACTGGTTGTCATTGGCCTTGTCTTGCAGTCTCCATCCCTATATGGAGGGGATAATTTTGTCCAACAGTAGTAGGGGGACGTTGGTCTCCTTGGACCGGAGGAGCTGGCGCCGGTGGAGGCTGAAATTCATGTGGTGCTGAGTTGGCCCCCGAAGCTGCTGGAGTTAGAACCCTAGTCCTGCTTTGATAATGGGCGGTAGGATAAAAGGCTAGCATCCTTCTCCCTGTTGCGGTGGATGGCTGGGGATCACCCCCTATGTTAACGGTGCCATAGAGGTGCACCGACTGCACGTTGGGAGCCTCCATGAGAGGTCCTCTGCCCATGGTGATAGCAGGAGGTTGAACCCCTTCATCAACAGCATTAGTGGGAGGATGAGTGGGATTGTTCTGCTAATTCTGGGCCAGCGATGCCAAGGTTCGAGGAGATGGTGAGGAGCTGTTCCTGCATCTGATCAGACTGTCGTTGGACCCGATCGAGTTGTTGTTGTAAGGAGTTGAATGCTTATCCTTTTCCGCTTCCAGTAGGAGGCTGGTTTCAAAAACTTTTTCTTGAACGAAGATTAGGGAGCCATCGTCTTTTAGTAAGAAAAAACAAGAAGACTATCATTATCGGAGAAGAAATTTAACAAGAAAAAATTTTCATTTCCCACAGACAGCGCCAAACTGATGTTGCACTTTCTGATCAGTGGGATTCCGTTCTTCGTCTTTTATAAAACACTCAGAGAATAGGATCAGAGGGTCACCGAGTTGGCTACGGTGGTAGCCGCTCCAATGATAAAGTTAGTAAAACCTAAAATAAATACTGTAATTGAAAGTCATTGAAAGAGCGTAATTGAAAATCTCACCTTAGGGTTCAATTTATAGGTTGGGGATCTCCTAAGTTGAGTAGGATTTGGAGTCGCAAAGATAGGGATTTGATAATATTCAAAGATGGCAGTTACCTTGTAGGACTCTATTTCCTTTCCTCAAGGTTGGTAAGGCACGCAAGGCAGTGACCAGCTCAGGACCCCTTTATACGTGTGCCCCTCATTTACTGCACTGGAAATAGGGTCGATTTAGACGTAAAAACATGAAGAAAATGAAGAGAGAAGTTGATGGTCGCCGGAAACCAGCGCCGAAGAAGATGACCAAAAAAATGGGGGAAGAAACAGGTCTGTTTGAGTGATGGGTCAAATTTTGGGTCGGGTCAAGTCGGGACCCAACCGAACGTAAAGTGGGTAAGTTAAACAGCGTCGTTTAGGGTTTGGTTTTAATTTGAAATCAGACTGTTTGGTTATAAAGTTAATAAATGAGAAATTGGAATGAACCTAACCAAACCGTACATAAAGAAAGATCTGGGGCATGCCATTCCGGTTCACTAGGAGTGGACTGGACCGGCTAGTGCAAAAGCCACTTGGGCCGGTCTAGGGTTAAAACCAATGAACCTGTTGGTTCAATGGTTTAAATTAAAAATAAACCATTACTTAGATAAATTTCTTTTTAGCCCAAATCTTTGACTAATTCTATTATGACCCAACTTTTAGGAAGTTAATTAAAATAAACCCCCGAAAAATAATTTAATAATTAATTAAATTATTTTATAAAATAGGTCAAATGATCGTTTTACCCTTGGACTTTAAATAATGCAAACAAAGTCCAAATTAAGATCTGAAAAATGCTATCTTAACATTTTTCGGCGTTCCGCATGCAACGGTGGAATCAGTTTTCAAAAACTTGACCCCTACGCTAGTGATATTGGTAAAATACACAATTATTTGAGAACTGATGTGTATCTAATCACTGCTATACGACTCCCGGGGCTAATCTAAACCACAAGTGGAAATATTGAGCTATTCCCAATAAACTGAGTAACTTGGAACTTCTGACTTGCTGATATTTTAACTGTCATAGCATTTTCATATATTGTATTGTTTAAATGCATATACTTTTTGCACGACTCACACTTTTTAAACTTCGCATATAGCTTATGCTCCTAGAGTGTCCGCAATACTATCCTCAAGTGGTTCTTGTGCTCTTCCTCATTTTGCGAATATATAAGTATGTCATCGATAAAGACAATGATAAAATCATCCAAGTATGGTTTGAAAACCCTATTCATCAAATCCACAAATGCAGCATGGGCATTAGTTATGCCAAAAGGCATGACTAAAAACTCATAGTGGCCGTATCGGGTCCAAAAGGCTATTTTTGGCACATCATCACTCCTGATCTTGAGTTAATGATACCTCGATCTCAAGTCAATCTTGGAAAATACACTAGCCCCTTGTAATTGATCGAATAATTCACCAATGCACGAAAGTTGATACTTGTTCTTGATCTTTACCTTATTTAGCTCTCGAAAGTCGATACAAGCCTTCGTGAGCCGTCTTTCTTCTTCACGAATAACACGGGTGCTCTGTCACTCCCCAAATTTCTAAAACCCGGGGAGTGAATGGAAATGAATTAAGAAAAATTAATAAAAGGCAATTAAATGAATTTAGTTGATTACATGTTTATTTCCCCATGTTTCCCCAAAATTAAGAATGAAAATTTGCTGCTAGACTTACCCAAGATAAGTTTCAAATACCAATCAAATATCTCCCCTAACCAATAGTCAAAATTAGTCTAAGTCATGTTCAAGCATGGTCTCCAAGATAGCCCAAAATGTCACTAAATATGCCTTGGAACAATGGCCCAAATGGGCCCCAAATGCCCTAGGACATAGGCCAAGAATAGGTCAAAAAGTCTACCCAAAAGTTGTCTAAAGAAGTGGCCAAACATGGCTTTGAATAATAACTAAAACGTGTCCCAAAAAGGTACCCAACATGGCTTGGTATAATGGTCAAAAGTGACCAAAAGGAGGCTCAAAAAGGTGGTGTCAAACATAGGAAAGAATGGTCTCAAAATGGCCTTAGAAAGCAAGTCATGGCATGCCCATGACATGCCTAGGCAGCAGGTGCGCGCAGGTGCAAAGCAGCAAGCGCGCGGCAAGGCATGGGCGCGGGGCGCGCACATGGCGTGGGCGCTGTGCGTGGGGGCTGGGCTGGCTATTGGCTGCTCCATTATAGCTACAGTGTATTTGCTATAACCTGATTTTTTGCATTTTCTGAATTTTTTCCAAAGTGCTGCAAGCTGATTTTTTTCCATTTTTGACCTACTTCCTCAACATTTTTAACCCCCACTTTTTGACACTCTTCCTAGTTATATATGGGCATTTTTACACATCTAACAACTCTGTTAAATTCCTAAAATTTTAACATAGTCTCCTTTATTTTCTAAGCATTTTCCACCTAATATTTTACAACATTTTATATACAAGTATATGCACAATCCACCTTCACTTGATGGCCACAAGTTTATAAAAATTAAACATACATATACATTATCGAGTAAGTTCAAGGCTCAATGCCTACTTTCTTAACTCCTCATATACTAACATTCATACTTGCATATAATCCTTATCATGGTCCTTTTTCTTACATTGTTCCCAACATATACATATGATGCACCTTAAACAAAAATACTTTTTTTGTCATTTGGGTTTAAGCCCTTACATCACAAAATGGCCCAAGGCCTATAATCCACCGTTTTCCAAAATAAACACAAGTTATTTGGGCTTATGCCCATACATACAAAATGTAGCCCTTAGGCCAAATGTTCCTTGAGGTCCATTTCTCCCTCCATACTTCAAGACTTCATTAAGTCTCATGTATCGGGAGTCTCAACTGTAATATATAATCCCATATAGGGTAAGCACGACGGCCCAGTATGACATAATGCTAATGTAAGGAACAAAATTAAGGCGTGGCATGTGCAAAGTGTACATTTATAATTTATATGCCTTCCAATTCTTCAATGCAATGTATTGGCAATATGCATGACTCACATATACAACTCTATGCTCAACACATGTCTCGTTTCATGGTCCTTCCCCGTCAGATTCACGATTACCACTTATATGTCTCGTTTCACAAGCGCGTTCCCATTGGCTTAGCGAGTACCAATCATTGGCCAGATTTTGGGTTTTTCACTACAGGATCTACACCCTCATAATGCATAGCACCAAAGTGCTCAACACACGCCATGTTCCAAAGATTCACGTATGCCAAGATGCCTTGGTTTTTCTATGCAATTTCAATGAGACATTTATCAAACACATGGGGTATGCCTTAAATAATGCACCATACATAAAGCAAACTATAACTTTTAAACCACAAAACTTAGTCTACATGAACTTAGCATATAATCCAATCAATTATACATATAATCATGTTACATGTTCACAACTTAAACAAATTCTCAAAGATTACACAAATACACAAAGTACCAATACATTGAGCAACCATAACTTTCAAACTACAAGACTTTGCCTACATGAACATAAGCTAGAATGCAATGAATTATACATATATCCAAGTTACATGATCATCACTTCACCAAAGAGTACATAAGTACATAAAGTACCAACCCTAGGTTTTCAAAGCAACTATATGCTAGTTGATTTTTTAACAACAAGTAAGCATGTAAGTCATACAATCAACATATAAAAACACTCCTAAACTTAACCATACTCTTTACTTAGCAAAATATCATACCTAAAAGGATTTTTGTCAACCCTAGGGAGTTGTACTCGTTGTGCAGCCAATCCAATTGGTAAGAACGTACCCCTTGACATGGGGAACAACTTCCTAGAAGGAAGCCTTGTAAAATTCCAAGGCTAGAGATGAGTTTTGGAAGGTAGAAAGTTGGAAAACCTAGGTTTTTCTCACCTTCTCTCCATACACGACCTGCTGCTCTTTCTCAGACCAATTCTAAGAATTTTAAGTCCCAAGTGTTGTATTTATACTCAAGGGGCTAAAAGGTAAAAAGACTCTTTTGCCCTTAATGGGCCGCAGGACCCCGTTACACTACAACCCGTTCTAAAATGCCTCAATTTGACATTTTTCTTTAACCAAAATAGTTATTAAATGATATTTTTTAGAAAAATTTATTTTCGTCTGTTAGCGGGTGCGGCCGGGTCCACCCAAGATGCCATTTTGGTCTAATTTTTCAAACTATCCTCGATTAGGCTCAAATTCTCACAGGAAATGTATTTTAATATTTTAAGCATATTTCTCTTCTATAGCATACTCAAATTATGCTTCTAAATATGACTTATGTCTAAATAATGCATGTATGGTGCTCTAACAGCAAATAGTGCATGAATAGTGCCCTATCGGAAAAAATGAAAAATTTGTCCTAATTTTTTAGATCTTTACATGCTCCTTAAGGAGACACTTTGTCGGATGAATGCTTTCTCCAATAACTCTTGTAGCTGAGCCTTCAACTCTTGCAATTCTGATGAAGTCATCCATGGAGTTTTAGATGTCGATTGAGTCTTCGGGAATGAGATCAATTGTGAACTCAATTTCTCAATCAAACAATTCATTTGGTAGATCCTCAGAAAATACATCAAGAAACTCACATACTATTGGAACTTCTGATAACGGAGGAGCCTTAGCTTGGGTATCTAAGATACTACACAGATGCCCATGACACCCTTTTTCAAAAATTTCCATACCTAGATGGTAGAGATAAGATAGGGCGGAGGGGTTATGCCATTTTATTTGAACACAAACACCGGTTGTTTTGGGTGTTGAAATAATACTTTCTTCTCAAAGCAGTCGATAACGACATGATTGAGGGATTTGGTCACAGACCCAGTTTGGGCCGTGATGCAAGGGTGGTAGGTCCTGTCAAGATTGGAGCTGTAACTAGTCAGTTCTTCAGCTCTTGAAAACATTGCTCCCTTTCCTCAGTCCAGATGAATGGAGTATTCTTCCTAGTTAACTGGGTAATCGACATCTTGGAAAAATCCTTGACAAATCTCCTATAATAGCCAGCTAAACCCATGAAACTGCGAACCTCCGTGACAGTAGTCGGTCGGAGCCAACTGGTAAAAGCCTCTATCTTCTGGGGGTCCATGGAGATCCCATCCTTACTAATCACATGCCCTAAGAATGAAACACTTGGAAGCCAGAATTCACACTTCTTAAACTTAGCATATAATTTCTGCTCCCCTAGCGTCTATAGGACCTTCCTCAAATGTACCTTGTGTTCCTCCTGGTTCTTAGAATAAATCAGAATATCATCGATGAATATGATTACAAAATCATCCAAATACGACTTGAATACTCTGTTCATTAAGTCCATGAATGTGGCTGGGGCATTAGTCACTCCAAAAGGCATGACTAAAAACTCGTAATGTCCATACCGAGTCCTAAACACTGTCTTTTGAATGTCTACGGGCCTAACCTTCAACTGATGGTAACCGGGCCTCAAATCAATCTTTGAGAACACCTAAGCCCTCTTCAATTGATCAAATAAATCTTTTACCCTGGGCATTGGATACCTGTTTTTGATGGTAACCTTATTCAATTCACGGTAATCTACACATAGCCTCATGGTCCCATCTTTCTTCTTGACAAACAATACAGGTGTACCCCATGGCGATGAACTGGGTCTTATGAAACCCTTTTCTAGTAGTTCCTGTAGCTGGAGCTTCAACTCCTTCAGCTCACCTAGGGCTATTCTATAGGGTGTTTTAGTTATCGGTGCAATGCCTGGCAGTACAGCAATGCTAAACTCAATCTCTCGGTCGATAGGCATCCCTAGAAGATCGTCCAAAAACACCTCAGGGAATTTCCTAGCAATGGGAATCTGCTCTAACACTGGCTGATGTGACTCGGTGTCTTGGATGCTACATAAGAAACCATGGCACCCCTTGCGAAGTAAACGTCTAGCCTGTATAGTAGAAACAAAATAAGGTGGAGCAACCACTCCGGTCCCCTCAAACTCAATGGTCGAAAATCTGGGGCTCTGGATAAGCACTTTCTTGGTCACAAAATCTATTATGGCATGGTTTGTAGTCAACCAATCCATTCCAAGAATAACGTCAAACCCACAAATTTCTAATGGTATCAGATAAGCAAGTAAAGGTACCCCTATAATCTGTATCTCATAGTTTTTATACATGGTCTCCCTCATTAATGATTGCCCCGATGGTACAGTCACATTAAGTAAATATCCTAGGGGTTCTATCGATCTGTTCAACTTAGCAGCATATGCAAGGGATATAAAAGAGTGCGTAAAACTAGTATCAAATAAAACATGGGCAGGCTGCGAACAAACTAAAAGAGCACTTGCTACCACCGAAGTCGACGCCTGAACATCCCTTGGCATTATGGCAAAAAACCCGTCCAGCCTGTTGTGGAACAATGCCCTATCCATTTCTGCAGTTCGATGGCCTGTTCACTGTAGCTATAAACACTGGTGCTGGTGCCCTAGGTGTTAGTGCCCTAACCGAAATGGTACTGGCAGTGACCCTACTATTCTGAGGGCACTCCCTAGCAAAATGTCCCGCTTGACCGCAATAATAACAAGTATTGATGTCCTTTAAACACTGGCCCTTATAAACTTTCTGACAGTTAGGGCATTTAGTTGCGGTTCCCTCAGTATTGTTTGGCCTCCTTAGACTGGGCCCTGTAGTTCAGGATCCTGTCCTAGGTCTAGTAAATGAGGGTCCTTGTCTAGGAAAAAAAGACCCTGACCTTTGATTCTGACCTCCTCTTGGCCTCTGATTTGCCCGTCTCTTGGCGAACTCTTCACCACTCATCTCAATAATTCTAGCAGTGGCCACTACCTCATTGTAGGTAGGTAACCACTGAGGCCTCAATCTGTCCTAAATGGCCCACCATAACCCCTCCTTGAACTTTCGAGCCATAAGATCCTCACTATTGATAACATTCAGGACGAATCTGGCCAACTCATTGAACGCGGCCTCATACTGCTCCACTGTCATATTGCCTTGCTGAAGTACCATGAGCTCGGTAATTTTTCAATTTTTCACTTCCCGGGGAAAGTACTTCTCATTGAACACCATAGTAAAACGCTGCCAGTCCATGTCCGACTCCCTGGCCTCCTCAAGCAGCCACCATTTGTGGGCAACTCCCTTGAACCGGTATGTGGCATATGCTAACTTCTGCGTCTCGGTGCATAGCAGGATACGAAAATTCTTGTTCATCTCCAAGAGCCACTCCTCTGCAACTATGGCTCCCTGAATATCGTTAAATGATGGAGGCTTCATGTAATACCCCGAACCGAGTTAGGTGGCACCGACCCGAGTTAGACTATAACTGACTCGGGTTGAGCGAGGCCATGACATGTAACTTCTAATCAAACACTAGTTTATATTTAAATAAAGTTTGATGTACAGTGCATGTGAATGATCATATTATAAATTTAGGAAATAATGAAATTATAAAAGTAGAGAGTATGTGATAATAAAAATAATGTGATAATAAAATAATAAAATAAGATAAGATAAAATAAAAGAAAATAATGTATGAAATAATAAGATAAGATAAAAGAAAATGAAATGATAAAAGAAAAGAAATAAAATAAAAATGGAAGGAGAAGGAGAGAGTGGAAGAAGGCTCTAGAAGAATGCAGAAGGAAGTAGAAAAATTGAGAAAAGAAAGTTGGTGGACGTGTGTGTACTGGTGTGTGCATTGGTACATGTGTATAGATATATATGTATATATGTATAAGATTATAGGAATATAATATACAAAAATAATTAAAAATAAATAAATAGAGAAAGGTGGCAGCAACCACCGACCTTGAGGTCGGTGGAGAAGAAGTATAAAAAAAATATATAATAATAATAATAATAATAATAATAATAATAATAATAAAATAAAACAAAATATGTATAAAAAAATATAAAGAATTATAAATATCTATATTTATATGTGTGACATATTATTATATTTATTTATTAAGATATATGTAGATATAGATGAAATAATGAAATAATGAAATAATAAAACAAAAGGAAATAAAAGAAATGTAAAGAAATGAAGCAGGAAAAGCCTGTTATATATATATATATATATAGTTAAAGGAATAAAATAGTGAAAAGAAATGAAATAAATAAAAGAAAAGAAAAGAAAAAGAAAAGAAAAGAAGTAAAAAGAAGGCACTAGAAGTCGTGGGAATTAGAAATAAGAAGAAGTTTGTAGAAGCTAGAAGAAGAAAAAAGAAAAAAAAATGAATGAGAGGCTTGTAAGAAAAGTCAAAAAGGGTGGGCTGAGAGGGTTTATATACATATATGTGTGTGAGCTTTAAGAGAAAAATTTAGAAGAGAAACTGAGAAAGTGAAAAAGAGAGAGAAGGAGGCAGCGACAGGAAAGGAAAGAGAAGAAAGAGAAATGGAGAGAAGCAGCAGCAGTGCTACGGTGGGGAGAGCAGGAAACCAGGAAAAAGAGAAAGAAGAAGAAGAAGCAGGAAGAAAAAGTGCTGTAGCAGACCAGAGAAAAATTCAGAAAAATTTGTAAGTGGGTTTTGAATTTTAAATTTTTACATAAGCATTTTAGGTTCATTAATTTAGAAGAATTTATGAACTATGAATTAAGGATTAAAACACAAAAAGAATGAAAGAAAAAGAGATAAAAATGAAATAGAAACATGTAGTTGCAGGTTTTAAAAATAAAGAGTAAATGATTAAATTTAATTTAAATTAATTTAATTAAAAGAGATAATCGCGATGTTCAAATTAGTTAAATAAATAGTTAATTTTTATCTCGGACATTCCGAACCTAATGGTAACGTTAAAATCATGAAAAAAGGTCTTGAAAATAAAAGACACGTAAAAATATAAAATGGCTATTATGCTCTTTTAAATTCAAGGGTTCAAATCGAGATCCGTAAAAACCTAAATCAATTTTATTCAGTAAATAAAATACTTACAACCATGATAAGTAGATAGAATATATAGCATCGATCAATTACGGCTATAGACTGAGTATATTTTTGAACGACAGGAGCGTTAGGAGGAAAAGGGGAGAATAACTTGAGTACTTGGGACAGTGAAAAGTAAGTAATACCTGACCTCTGCATGTAGTACATTCCTAGCCATGTCACAGTTTCTTTCTATACGCACTTGTACTCTTATTGTATATCAGATTCTTTGTGATTCCATTATATGATATTGCTTCTCAGATTCTTTGTGATTCTACTATATGATATTGTTTCCCAGTGAAATAGCTTAGCCATGATGTGGTATTGTGTTCTTGATTTCCATATCATTTGTTCTCGTTATATTCGATTATGAGATTTCGTACATGTGTTGTACGTAGGGCCGAGAGAGGCCAGTTGTTGTTGTTTTTGCCTTGAACCAGTTAGGCTCCACATTCTTCTCCGTGGAGTAGCTGATCTTGATATTTTCTTGGTACAGGATTTATGCTCAGTCACAACTTCATCTGGATGCATAGATTAGCCCCGAGAGAGGGGTAGACCCCGAGAAAGGGGTAGTAGTTTACAGATTAGCCCCAAGAGAGGGGTAACAGTTTACAGATTTGCCCCGAGAGAGGGGTAACAATTTACAGATTTGCCCCGAGAGAGGGGTAGGCCCCAAGAGAGGGGTAGCAGTAGCATCTATCAGATTTGACCTCACTATTTTTTTATTAAGATTCATTGCCTGTTCATATTCTTGCACTGAAAGATTAACTAGTTACTCAGCGTTCATTGAGTACGCTCTGTGATTGCTTGAGATTCATTGACGAGCTCTGATTCTTTTTTATATATTTTTTTTTAGGGACAGATAAAGAGGACAGACAGTAGGAGACTCTGGCTAGAGGGTGGACATTTTGACAAAATAAAGGTAATAGTAGTACAGTCTTGTAGCACTCCCGTGTATTCACGTCCTGGGGAGGAGGTGATGATTAGAAATTTTACAAACCCTATTTTTATATTAGTAGATTTTTTATTGTATTATCTTCCGCTGTGTTACATGTTAGTTGTACTAAAAGTAGTGCCACAGGATAAGTAGGTCCGGTTCGGCGAAAGGGCCGGGTCGGATGGTCGCGATCCGTTAATCTGCAGAGGGTGGGTTATGGGTCGTGACACTTCATCTTCTGAAACCTCTCATATGGGAATATCGGATCGCATTCATTCCCTTGATAGCCTTTTATATTGACAGGCCACTTCTGTTGCACTGGCTGACTAGTATCCTGGTTGATCGGCTGCTCCTGTCGTACCAGCTGACTAGCACCCACGTTGACAGGCTGCTCTTATCACACTAGCTGGCTAGTGCCCGTCTGATTCATACCGGCCTGACTCTGGGGTAAGGCCTCGATAACCCTCTCCATCAACTGTTTCAGACACTCGATACGCTCCATAGCAGCCACGGTAGTCCCTGTGATCGCTGTAAGAGATATTCAATACATTTACATAATATAACGATCAGTAGCCACGTAGGGTTTAACATAAAGGTATCGGTATTACTATCGCTTTATTTCTAGACGTAACCATTCTAGTGTTCTAATCCTGTCTCCCATGACTCTCTAGCACCTAAAACTTTGTTCTGATACCAAGCTGTCACGACCCAAAACCCACCCTATGCAGATCTCGTGTCGTCCCTACTTTTTCATTCTTAGCATCAATGATAACAATAAATAATGTAACATAATCAATAAAGTGCGGAAGCCTTATTACAAACATTATTCAAAGTCTGAAAATAAAATTGACAATAACCCAAACATAAACCACTTTTAGGTGGTGAGTACATGGGAGAGACTATATCAATCTATTGTGCTCCTCAACTGCCTCCCTACACTTCTGATCTCCTATTGTAGTTCTGTAGCATTCTCACCTAAAAAATATAATGAATGGGATAAGCTAACAAAGCTCAGTAAGTAAAAGCCTATCTCCAATACGAATTAGGGATGACATATAAATCAAGGTAACATGATAGCCAGTCATAACGACGGTTGCAGTTAACAGTAAAGTGCCACAAAGGCCAAGGAACAGTAAAGCCCAATAACAATTGTAAATAATGGTGTAGCATGGATATGGAATAAAGCTCAATAATCACAATCGACATGAATATTGTCACAATAAGACGGTCACAGTCAAATCCAATGAATAGGAAAATTAACATGAAACTTATTCATAAGGAAGTGAAAACATCCTATGAATCCAATAAACGTCAGTATCACAATCAACATGGATGATGCATTTACTCTATTCAGGGTTTGGCAGACACTTGGTCTTTTAGGGCTTGGCATATCCCCCATTTTCATGAATGCATATAAAATTCCCATTCAACTCACTACATAAAAATGCCATCTTTGCCATATGTCCGTTTAACCCGTAGGTCCCATAAATTGACCCGTAAGTCCCAGTCAATTAGATAGCATCAGATGGGTAATGTGATTGAGCATAAAACCTGGCATTTAACATAAAGCAAGAACTATTTGTTCCATATGAAGTGTACAAAGCATGGAACATCATAACATAAGCATACAGTTAATAGACATTAATACAATGAATTAATTCATAAGACATCAACCAATAGGCATCCACCAGGTAGAACAATATCCATGATGGGAACAATAATAGTGGATATATATACATGAGTACAAGTTTTGGCAGTAACAGAAAGATCGCGGCTTGGAAAACCATGTATAAGATATAGGAATTCACTTATCTTTTTAACGCGTCTTAGTATTCTGTGACCTTCCATTTTCCTTTCAAGTCTCCTATATATATATATATATATATATCAGTTGTTATGACATGGAATTTTTTTTTTTTTCTTTGTTAATATTAATTATTATTATTATTATTATTATTATTATTATTATGGATGAATGTGAGTATGTAATGTGTATAATATATACATAGATGTATGTATATATATATATATATAATTTAAATTATTTAGTGTGTATGTGTGTATACATGCTAGTGTGTGTATTTAAATGTGTAAACATATATGTATATATATATATATATATATATATAAAACAGATGTGTGTGTGTGTGTTGTACACGGCTGTGTGTGAGTGTGTGTGCATGTGTTGAGTGTTACACACTCAATGGAGAGTGGTGTGGCAGGCAGTGGCTGGTGGAGTGTGGAGGGAGAATTCAGAGCATGGGAGGGGCAGTTCTGAGCAGTGAGGTTAGGTTTAGTCTTAGGGAGAGAGAGAGAGAGAGAGAAATGATAGGGAGAGAGAGTGGACTTTGTATATGTAATTGTGTGTGTCGGTTGGAGAAAAAGAAAAGAGAAAGAAAGGCAGAGGAGATAAGAAGGGGAAATAGAGGATAAGAAGTAGAGACAAGGCAAAGAGGAGACGCCATTGTTGAGGTAAACACCTCAACCCTATTTACTTTCTCTCCCTAGAAAATCTCACTCATACATGATCTGTTTTGTGATATATTAATTAGATTTAAATTCTTGAGTCTTATAGCATGTGGAAAATGGAAAAGAATGCAAAAGAAACCAACCAAAATAGTTGAGAGATGAGAGAGAAAAGTGGGTCACAAGCTACGGCCATGGGGGATTGGTTTGATATTTCATGTGTTAAATTAGATGTGGGTGATAGGAAAGTAACCCCCTAAGGTGTAGAAATCATTTGGAGTTGGAACCAATCAAAACCAGTGAGGGAAAATAGAAAAAATGAGTTGGCCGGAGAGTTGACCGAGGGTTTGACCCTCTATTTCGAGAAGATGGGGAAGGTTTGGAGGGAAATGGAGGTTGGAGATGAGATCTACATGAAAAGGGGGAGAGAATCACATTTTTAAAACTTGAAAAACTCGCCGGAGATCGGTCGCCGGCGCCGGAGAAGGCGCCGGAACCCTACTGCTACTTCGTCGGAAAGTCGGGGAAGAAGGGGGGTGACCGGGTCGGGTTCCGGGTCCGGGTCGGGTCCGATTCGGGCGGGGCTGAACCGCCCCTGCCACGTGTCGCGCTGGTGTTTTAAATTAAAAAGGGATCGAGCCTGTTTGGTTACGGACTTAAGAAATCAAAAAAATTAAATTGAAATAGGAACAGGGATATCCTATCCCTGTTCTGGATAAGTCCCTGTTTGGGTAACCGAATTGGGAATAGTAAATTTTGATTAATTACAATTTTGACCTTGAACCTTTTGAAAACTGAACCTTAACCCAGAACTTTAAGAAATTTGATTTTGAACCCCAGAACTTTGATTAATTATGTTTGACCCCCCATGAATAAAATATTAATAAATTATTAATTAAATTAATTAATTAATTAATTAATTAAATATTCAAAAATATCCCGGAGTCCAAATGGGACAAGTCATTAGTGTATTTTGACTATCTCGACCATTCTGAGACCAATGGTGAGGTCCAGTTTTACGAGATGGGGTCCCGAAAAAATAAAAGACCCACACAAACCTTTAAAATTACCAAAATGCCCCTGGATTAAAGTACAGTCAAACGAACTCAGAATTAAGTAAAAAAATAGTGAAACTTTATTATCTCGAGCATTCCGGACTCAACCATGGAGTCCGATTTGTGAAAAGAGGTCACAAAATGTAAGGACCCGTGTAAAGTGCAAAATGACTGTTTTGCCCTTTTGGACCCAGGTACCCGAATTGAGTTCTACGAAAACCTAAACTTATTTTCTTCGACGCCCCGGACTCAATAGTATAGTCTAATTTAGCAAAATAGAAACTTATGAATTGAAGACATAAAATTTGATGAATAGAATAAATTCAAATGACAATGAACTGAGTTACCTGTTATGATTTTAGGGACACGAGAGGACAATGAGAAGGTGATCTGACCTTCGGTATTCTCACTGTGATTCTACCATACTACGAGTACACCTTCTTGAGTTGAGGTCGATTATCAGGTACGATATATTGTGCTAAGTAAGAAATGGAATTAAGATTAGGAATACTTGTTCTACTGCCTTGATTGTTCACTTGTTTGCTTGAATGTTTACATGCTTATGTGCTTCATGCTATTTTGCTGATGTTGGGTGATGATGTGGAAGATGATTATGTGTATATTGCATGTGTTAGTGTAGTGTGTGAATTACATGCTTTGAGAACTGTTGACATTATGAAATATGTACTTGAAAGCATGCTTTATGTATGAATGAGATGCATCATTAAGATTGCATTATGACATGATGAGATCAGAGCATATTGGCATAGTGTGATTCCTTGGACATGGCGTGAGTTAAGCACTTGGTGCTTTGCATTATGAGGGTGCAGATCCTGTGGTAAAAAACCCAAAATCGGCCATTAGGGACTTGCCTGCTTGACGGATTCCGGACCGTGAAGCGAGACATACGTGGCGGTACTCATGCCAGCGGAGAATGACCGTATCATGAGACATGGGTGGCATAGAGTTGCATGGGTGTGTCACGCATACTGCTCATATACTGCATATTGTTTATATGCTGCCATCATGATATCGAATGCCATATAGAAATAACTGTACACTTGCACATGCCACGACCTTAGTTCTGTTTCTTGCATTAGCATTATATTGTACCAGCATGTTGAGCTGACCCCTTTAGTGGGGCAAACATTTCAGATGATGTCCCAGCTGTACGAGACGTGGAGATGAACTGATTAGGGACTATGTTAGGCCCAAGGGGCGCTTTTGATATTGTGTAAGGGCATAAGCCCGCGACTGTATTTTATTTTGTATGTGGTGAAGAAATGGACCAGACCTTATGTATTTATCAGAACAGTATGTAGAATGTATGTGATCGTCCTTAATTATCTTTTATTCCTTTATTATTTTATTTTCTTTTGTCTCGTTACTCGTGCCTCGGGTTCGCTGGAATTCGAGGGCGTGACAACGTGGTATCAGAGCTTAGGTTCGAATACCTAGAGACCGTGGGGTGTTGTTAAAACACCAGTGAGACCCTAGAGAAAGGAATGAGACTTAGAATGAACTGTTAGTGTCATGCGATAGTATTTTGTGTGTTATGTGATTATATGTGCATTTGAAGCATGATTGTTGTGATCACATGTTACTAGATGCTATGTTACGACGCATGATTATGTGATTTAATGTGGTAAGATGCGTGACGTGTATAATGTGTGAAGAATTTGTTAAGTGTACATTATGACATGCTATACGTACTCCCTAGTCGCTGATAAGAACATGACTGAACTTTTATCTAAACTATTTTGTATACACATGTTGCATTGGTGTGCACGCATATGCACTATACTTGACTATCCAGCAAATAGGGAGCAGGCGAAATTTTTGTGATAGTGGTTGACTAAGATTAGAAACTCATGTCCATGTGATAGACCGTATACTTTAGGGGATAGATGATGTGCCTAGTTATTTGAGGTGTAGGTTGTACACTTAGTTATCTACGCGATAGACATTATGCCTAGTTACTTAGGAGACAGGTTGTAAACCTAGTTGTTTAACCGGTTGACTGTTGTTCGGGGATTCTGTATGAGTGTGCTAGGTTAGTAACCAATTTTCAGGGATTATAGTACTATGACTATGATATTTATACAAACTGGATTGGTCTCAAGTCTTGAGTTACAGTTGATGGATGGTACCCCATCAGCAAGTAATGAAAGGAGCTGTAATCCATGAAAGGTTATCACCTAGCTATAAAAGTAAGAGATAATAAAAGACACATCAAACCTTAAAATGCTAGAATGAGGATTCGGACTTGTGAAGCCTTGTGTGTATAGATGGATAGTTAGAGTGTTTATCCTTAGATTTTTAAAGCTGCTCTTGCGTTAAACCCTGGTTGTTGAGAGATGTATTGTTTTGGATAGTATTCACTGGGAGCTAAACCTTGCTGGTGTTCAAATGTTTAAGTATGCGTGTATTACATTGTTTAGACAAAATCCTTCTTAGTAGAGGGCTATGTTAGAACTCGGTATAAATTGTTTAGTGTAACAAACGGGTAGGGATGGTCGACATTAGTTATGTAGGTATTGATTAGGCAAGTGTGTCATATATATTGTGGTTGTTACTTCGAAATTGTGAAGCGTTGATAAGTACTTACTTAATGTTCTTTTAACACCTGTGTCCAATGGGGTATTAATCTTTTCTTCTCTTTGAACTTGTAGACATGCCACCGAGACAAGCTACTCCCAGACTTATACCACCTAGACACGATGAGCCTAGGACCACTGCACCACCGTGGCATAGTTGGCCCCAAGCTGCTGCTTCGGCAGATGTTGCAGTTGAGGAGGCCGTCACTTTTACACCTGCTCCAGTGGAGGTAGGGCAGACTAGTGGTTCTGGGGACGTAGCGACCATTATGCAGGAATGCCTTCACACTATACAGGAGGTAGTGACGAGAGCGGTCAGGGCTGAGAGAGAGTTGGCTGAGCTTAGAGGAGTCAGAGAGCCCAGACCCAGAACGAGGCGACTCTAGCACAGATCCCTAGGTCTACCCCGATATACGCTGGTAAGAGGCCATCGAAGAGGTCTCGAGCCCGTGCTGCTGCTGCACGAATGTCTATACCCGCCCATACTCACACTGGTAGGAGACTATTGAAGAGGTCCCAGACTGGTGCTTCTTCTACATTCACATACACATCCCAAGGGACCATTATTTGTTTTATTTGTGGACAGCCTAGCCACAAGATGGTCACTTGTCCTTTGAGGGACCCCAGCTTGAGACAGAGGATCGAGTCTAGTCAGGAGTCATTCCCATCACCAGTACAGAGTCAAGGACGGGGGACTCCACGACTTTGTTTTGTATGCGACCAGGCTGGCCATGTTAGGGCCAATTGCCCTCAGAGGCCGATTTCCTAAGACTTAGAGGAGCCACATTACTATCAGTATACTCAAGTGCCTCTGCCACAGCTACTATCGGGTCAGAGACCTCCGACACTGTGTTTTCAGCATGCACCTACAGCATTGAGTGTCAGGACTCTCAGTCAGAGGGGTGGTAGGCAGGACCAGACCACTCAGAGTGGCGTTATGCAGTAGCCAGCCTAGAGTCACCTATTTTTTTGGACCTTCAGAGTCATGAGGTACATTTTCTTTTTATGTTTAGTTTATGGACTAGCATACTGATAGACTATAGTGCATCTCATTCATTTATATCTACTATGTTGACATGACATTAGGGGTAGAGTAATGCTGACGAGAATCTGTAGAGATTACTCAATAAATGTAGCTGACTGCATACCTTGTTTGGATTCTTCATCTTATTTGATGCGTCTAGTGTTGGTATTATGTTGGAGATAGATTGGTTGTTTACACTTTAGACGAGTATAGGCTGCTACGGGGGGAGAGAGACAGCGTGTACTCCTGAGGGAGATGTTTCCTTTGTTTCATGGGGTGTCCGTAGATTCTTTTTAGATTGACTTTATTGTGAGTTAAGAGGGGTTAGACCTTAAGTTGAATTAGGTTGATTTGGATTACATGATTAGAGGAGTGCTTGTTACCTTAGTTGTGGAATTGTACAATGTGGGGTATACTTGGTTATTGATGATCTAGGATTCAATGCTTGCCTTTATACAGTATAACGAATGAGATTAAACAGTAGACTATATGCTTGCTATCAGTGGGATAGGCTATGAACCTGGATATTCGTAAGTTGGGAATATGCCTGGTTACCTGTACAACAGATTATATACTTATTTATGTATGCGTGTATTCCTGGAATAAAATTTTGTACTGGGTGCTAATGTGGTAAGCTACGTGTTAGCTATTGAATGTTGTACGTTTACTCTATATAAACATGTTAGTTTAGTGACCGTTATAGTACTGCGACTATGACTTTATTTTTTTATATATACAGACTGATTATTATTGATGCATATATATAAGAGAATGCTTAAACATGTTTCCATGGTATGTTGACTTAAATTTCATGATTGGAGTACGTAACCTACACTGTCTACATTGTATACCCCATCGACATATGCGTACATGAAATGAATAGGCTAGTCCTTATTAGTACATGACACTTAGTCCCGGTTATGTGTGGATTAAGGTGGGAGGTGATAGCTTTACTTTTAGATTGTGCTGTTGATATCTTGTGGGTGATTAGGGTACTTAGAAAATACTGGATGATGAGATTGCATTGTAGTACAAATAATGTGTATTTATACTATCGGGATAAATCACTAGGTGATTTTATGGATTAATTTGAGGTGGGTTAGATGACATAGCATGTGTGAGAGACCTTGGGGTATCCTTGTGATCAGTGAGAAGTTTCCTTTACTTTTTTTTATTGTGTTAAGTTGTTGAGGTGAGTCGTGATGCATGGATGGAATTTGAAAGAGGTTGACCTTGATGAGCCAATGCGTTCCGAGGATTTCATTATGTGTTGTGCCATGTGGAGTGAGTCGTTACAGATGGGATTAGCACCAGACCCTAGCAGGGAGTGTGGGGATGTCTGCACGCCGCTGCACGCCTACCGGTGAGGCGAAGCCTATGGGGGAGATGGTAATGGGAGGAAGTAATGCATTCCACATCGCCTGGCTGAGGGAGAGGTGGGTGATCCATAGGTAAGGCTACATGTCTACATGTTGCAATGCATTTTGCATTGATCTTTTATTACTATGTCGAGAGATAGTACGACTACATGGAATTCCCTTATCCATTGTTTTAGATAGGGACCCACGTTCCACTGCCCGGTTCTGGCAGAGCCTCCAGACAGCCTTAGGGACTCAGCTAAGTTTAGTACTACCTTTCATCCCCAGACTGATGGTCAGTCAGAGCATACCATTCAGATTCCAGAGGGCATGCTTAGAGACTGCATTATGGACTTCAAGGGTAGCTAAGAGGATCACCTTGCTTTGGTAGAGTTTGCCTACAACCGTAGCTAGCAGTCCAGTATTGAGATAGCACCCTTCGAAGCGTTGTACGGTAGGCCGTGTCGTTCACCGGTGTGTTGGACTGGGGTAGGGGAGACAATTGTTTTAGGATCCGATATAGTCCGTGAGACCACAGACAAAATACAAGTGATCAGGCGGCGATTGTTGACAGCCCAGAGTCGCTAGAGGAGTTATGCAGATAGGAGGCGGCGGCCCTTGGCATTTGAGGTGGGGGACCATGTGTTCCTCAAGGTATCTCCCAGACGAGGTTTGAGGAGATTTGGGCGCGGTGGGAAGCTGTTGCCACGATTTATAGGCCCCTTTGAGATTCTTGGGAGGGTTGGTGAGGTGGCTTATAAGCTGGCATTACCACCGAAGCTATCTGGAGTCCACGACGTCTTCCACGTATCTATGTTAAGGAAGTACCATCTCGACCCCTCCCACGTGTTAGATTGGGTAGATCTTCAGTTAGAGGGCGACGCTTCTTATGACCAGAGACCCATAGAGATATTGGACTCGAGGGATCAGGTTTTGCGAGGCAGGACCATCCCTTTGGTCAAGGTTCGTTGGAACCATCACGGGGTTGAGGAGGCTACTTGGGAGCGTGAGGCCGAGGTTCGAGTTAGGTACCCTGAGTTGTTTGATCAGTGATGTATTTTCTTTTGTTTTATGTTATTTTAAATTTCGGGACGAAATTTTTGTAAGGAGGGAAGGATGTTATGACATGGAATTTTTTTTTTTTTTATTTTTTTTCTTTGTTAATATTAATTATTATTATTATTATTATTATTATGGATGAATGTGAGTATGTAATGTGTATAATATATACATAGATGTATGTATATATATATATATAATTTAAATTATTTAGTGTGTATGTGTGTATACATGCTAGTGTGTGTATTTAAATGTGTAAATATATATGTATATATATATATATAAAACATATGTGTGTGTGTGTGTTGTACACGGCTGTGTGTGAGTGTGTGTGCATGTGTTGAGTGTTACACACTCAATGGAGAGTGGTGTGGCAGGCAGTGGCTGATGGAGTGTGGAGGGAGAATTCAGAGCATGGGAGGGGCAGTTCTGAGCAGTGAGGTTAGGTTTAGTCTTAGGGAGAGAGAGAGTGGACTTTGTATATGTAATTGTGTGTGTCGGTTGGAGAAAAAGAAAAGAGAAAGAAAGGCAGAGGAGATAAGAAGGGGAAATAGAGGCTAAGAAGTAGAGACAAGGCAAAGAGGAGACGTCATTGTTGAGGTAAACACCTCAACCCATTTACTTTCTCTCTCTAGAAAATCTCACTCATACATGATCTGTTTTGTGATATATTAATTAGATTTAAATTCTTGAGTCTTATAGCATGTGGAAAATGGAAAAGAATGCAAAAGAAACCAACCGAAATAGTTGAGAGATGAGAGAGAAAAGTGGGTCACAAGCTACGGCCATGGGGGATTGGTTTGATATTTCATGTGTTAAATTAGATGTGGGTGATAGGAAAGTAACCCCCTAAGGTGTAGAAATCATTTGGAGTTGGAACCAATCAAAACCAGTGAGGGAAAATAGAAAAAATGAGTTGGCCAGAGAGTTGACCGAGGGTTTGACCCTCTATTTCGAGAAGATGGGGAAGGTTTTGAGGGAAATGGAGGTTGGAGATGAGATCTACATGAAAAGGGGGAGAGAATCACATTTTTAAAACTTGAAAAACTCGCCGGAGATCGGTCGCCGGCGCCGGAGAAGGCGCCGGAACCCTACTGCTACTTCGCCGGAAAGTCGGGGAAGAAGGGGGGTGACCGGGTCGGGTTCCGGGTCCGGGTCGGGTCTAGTTCGGGCGGGGCTGAACCGCCCCTGCCACGTGTCGCGCTGGTGTTTTAAATTAAAAAGGGATCGGGCCTGTTTGGTTACGGACTTAAGAAATCAAAAAAATTAAATTGAAATAAGAACAGGGATATCCTATCCCTGTTCTGGATAAGTCCCTGTTTGGGTAACCGAATTGGGAATAGTAAATTTTGATTAATTACAATTTTGACCTTGAACCTTTTGAAAATTGAACCTTAACCCAGAACTTTAAGAAATCTGATTTTGAACCCCAGAACTTTGATTAATTATGTTTGACCCCCCATGAATAAAATATTAATAAATTATTAATTAAATTAATTAATTAATTAATTTAATTAATTAAATATTCAAAAATATCCCGGAGTCCAAATGGGACAAGTCATTAGTGTATTTTGACTATCTCGACCATTCTGAGACCAATGGTGAGGTCCGTTTTACGACACGGGGTCCCGAAAAAATAAAAGACCCGCACAAACCTTTAAAATTACCAAAATGCCCCTGGATTAAAGTACAGTCAAACGAACTCAGAATTAAGTAATCAAATAGTGAAACTTTATTATCTCGAGCATTCCGGATTCAACCGTGGAGTCCAATTTTTGAAAAGAGGTCACAAAATGTAAGGACCCGTGTAAAGTGCAAAATGACTGTTTTGCCCTTTTGGACCCAGGTACCCGAATTGAGTTCTACGAAAACCTAAACTTATTTTCTTCGACGCCCCGGACTCAATAGTAGAGTCTAATTTAGCAAAATAGAAACTTATGAATTGAAGACATAAAATTTGATGAATAGAATAAATTCAAATGACAATGAACTGAGTTACCTGTTATGATTTTAGGGACACGAGAGGACAATGAGAAGGTGATCTGACCTTCGGTATTCTCACTGTGATTCTACCATACTACGAGTACACCTTCTTGAGTTGAGGTCGATTATCAGGTACGATATATTATGCTAAGTAAGAAATGGAATTAAGATTAGGAATACTTGTTCTACTGCCTTGATTGTTCACTTGTTTGCTTGAATGTTTACATGCTTATGTGCTTCATGCTATTTTGCTGATGTTGGGTGATGATGTGGAAGATGATTATGTGTATATTGCATGTGTTAGTGTAGTGTGTGAATTACATGCTTTGAGAACTGTTGACATTATGAAATATGTACTTGAAAGCATGCTTTATGTATGAATGAGATGCATCATTGAGATTGCATTATGACATGATAAGATCAGAGCATATTGGCATAGTGTGATTCCTTGGACATGGCGTGAGTTAAGCACTTGGTGCTTTGCATTATGAGGGTGCAGATCCTGTGGTGAAAAACCCAAAATCGGCCATTAGGTACTTACCTGCCTGACGGATTCCGGACCGTGAAGCGAGACATACGTGGCGGTACTCATGCCAGCGGAGAATGACCGTATCATGAGACATGGGTGGCATAGAGTTGCATGGGTGTGTCACGCATACTGCTCATATACTGCATATTGTTTATATGCTGCCATCATGATATCGAATGCCATATAAAAATAACTGTACACTTGCACATGCCACGACCTTAGTTCTGTTTCTTGCATTAGCATTATATTGTACCAGCATGTTGAGCTGACCCCTTTAGTGGGGCAAACATTTCAGATGATGTCCCAGCTGTACGAGACGTGGAGATGAACTGATTAGGGACTATGTTAGGCCCAAGGGGCGCTTTTGATATTGTGTAAAGGCATAAGCCCGCGACTGTATTTTATTTTGTATGTGGTGAAGAAATGGACCAGACCTTATGTATTTATCAGAACAGTATGTAGAATGTATGTGATCGTCCTTAATTATCTTTTATTCTTTTATTATTTTATTTTCTTTTGTCTCGTTACTCGCGCCTCGAGTTCGCTGGAATTCGGGGCGTGACATCAGTAAACACATTTTATTTTTAATTCCATTTATCGAATTTATGTCTCATTACTATGAATTCCTTTTTACTAACTCAAGCCTTCACAATTCCCAATTGGACTAATTTACCCAAGGGCAAAATGGTCATTTACGTGCCTCTACTTTTCAGGTTCTGTTTTCATAATTTGAACTTTACCGTTGAGTCTAGAAGGTTTGAAATAATAAAAATTTACTATTTACTTAACTCAATCGGAGTCCGTTTGACTTACATTTGATATAGGGGCATTTTGGTCATTTTGGCATTTCTACGAGTATTTTATTTTTTGGGACTCCGTCTCGTGAAACGGACCTCATCATTAGATCTGAAAGGTCCAAAACAGTAAGTTTACACTATTCATTGGTCTAATTTACGCGTTAGAATTTAATTCGAATTTAATTAATTTTAACTAATTTATTAAGTTAATTAAATGTAACCAATACATATATTATTTGAGCCCAACTTGATCACATGTGCCTTAGTGGCACAATGGTCTGTTCTTCTCACCCTTTCCCCATTGGTCATGGGTTCAAGTAACAGGGCAACAACCCTTGTGCAAACTTCTTTTCTTTTTTTTTTACATTTCCTTTACAGTTGAAAACCAAATAACGGATATCTTAACCTTCACAACCAAACACCCCCAAATTCAAATTTTAAAACACAACCCATAACGTAACAGTGTTGGGCAGCCTTTTAAATGGGTGGGTCAGGTCTGGCCCAAACTAAACCAACAGCAGCGCGTCTTTTTCCCCAGCATAGTGTCGGTGGTCTCTTCCGTAGACGGTGAATCACCGGCAATGGATTTTCTCACGGTTTCCATTGGGTCCGAACCTATGCCTCATGGGCAACTCAAATCTACCCTCGGTTTTTCGATCAGAGTGTCGGATCTCCCCCAAAACAGGAAAAACCACAGCTCCGGTAAAGTTGTGCGGTTTTCTAGCCAGCCCTTTTCTCCCTCATTTTCTACCATTTTCTTCTACGGTTTTGACCCAAATAAATTCCTATTGACTTCTTGCACCTAAGGGGATGATTTTCTCATGATTTAAACAAGGTTTAATGCACAAACTCACCCAAACCAATTCAAACACCACAACCTATAAATGTTGATTTCTCCCTCATTTCTAACCCGTTTTCCCTCATTTTTTTTTAAATAATCCTCATTCCATGCTCATAAAGACCCTACATTCAAATCTATACTTTGTGTTTTAAATTTTAAAAAAAAAAAATCAGATCTTACCTTTTCTGAGTTTTTTCCCCAGCCGCGAACCCATTCCTTTTTTCCATTTTCTCTCCTGGTTTCCTCTTTTAACTCTCCACGCTTCAATTTCAATCTATCTTACTCCTTCTTGTTTCTTCTGAATTGGTTTTAACCCACCTCACGTGTATATAGGTAAAATCCTCACCAGTTGTGCGCCTACAATTTCTCCCTTCCTAATCTCTTCGGTTCCAAGCTCCTTATCAGTTTAACCCCTTTTTGAAATCAAACTCTTAATCCACGAGTCAAGCCCCTCCCTTATCTAACTATATATTTATCAAAATATATATATATATACATATATATACGGCCCAATATATATACATTTACATATATATTACACTTGTATAAATATGGCTATATATGCATATATAAATAATTATTTTATTTTATTTATTTAAATTTAAATTTAAATTTTGTTTATTATTATTATTATATTTTTTTATTCCGATATTTGTTCATGGCTTGCTCGGGCACTGCCCGGGCATTATCCGTGCTTCCAAAATTTGAGTTCCCAAATCGTCTATTTATTTATTATTAAACAAAAAGCCTAACGGCTCGGGTTACATGGCTTATTTGGTTACATCTGGGTCAAGGTACATCACAATGTTAATCAACTTTTAACTACTGACAAGGTCCACATATGTAAAATGACATTCAAAACATTCTTACAAATCTTCATTAAGTTATCCATGTTATTTAAAACATTTAAAGAGATGCTAGTTAAAAATAAGTCATTCAAACATTTAATACACTAGTCAGAAAAATGTCATAAAGCTGTAAGGAATTGCATTTAATAGAAATTACCTCCACTTCAAGGTTTAGGGTTACTCACATTGGGTTCTTAGCATTGTATTCCTATTTTGGTTCCATTATTGCTATCATGTAGTCACTGTCACATTCCTCATCCTTTGATGATCCTATTTCGAACGTAAACAGATTATCGCCCACACTTTCTCTATTTTCATATTCATTTTCTCTCTGTGCATGGGCAGTTTCCCTCTTTTCTCTAATCACAGCAGGTGTTTTGAACATGAAAGGACTCCATCTAACCACTTCAACCTTCTTAGCCATTCTTTGTTTCTTCCCTTCAAGTCTTTTCTTCCATTCTTCATTATTCATGGCTGATATCCTCTCCCTCTCTCTAAGTCAACCATGATTCTTTCTCTCTTTCTCGAAATGGGTTACTCACCTTAGCTTATTACTTAGCTAATTATTCTTTCTTTGACTACTCCTTAAACCCTTAGGTCCTATAAAAGTTATTAACACTCATTAAGTATTATTTTAATGGTACATTTCTCAAGGACCTATACTTTACGGGCCTTATTTGGTTAAACGGACTCCACCACTAGGTTCAGAATACTAAAAAATACTTAATTATGAATTTCATATTTTTAGCTAATCATTTGATTGCTTAACTATAGTAGTTAAGTTGCATTAAATATGCCTACCAATCTTTGTCCATATATTTATAAAATTCATTTGTCAAATCGGACTCCATCATTTAGTCTAGAATGTTAAAAAAAACCCTAAGTTAGGGTTTTTTGGATCTTAATTTGGTTTTATATAGCATTATTTATGTTATATCTAGTTTATAGGGGTAAATCGTCATTTTTGCATTATTTGGGGGCAAATTCATAATTCTGGACATTTTTAGCTGCCTTTTTGTAATTACTAGACACTCTAGGGGCCTTTGTGTAATTTTTATAAGTCCCTATTTTAAAATAATCACTTAATTATTTTAGGAGGGTATTTTTTGATTAATTTTCACATTATTTGGGCCTTAGTATAATTAACATAAATTGTTAGGGCTCAAATGTAATTTCATAAAGTTATTTTCTTAAAAATAATATTTTATTATTTTAGTGAGGAATTTTTGAATTTATTTTTATTCGGTCTAGGCCTTGTGGTATTTACAGAAAAGTCTAAGGTCAAATTCTAATTTCCAAAACTTCATTTCTGCTCCTAATTAGCCAAATAGTGGATAAGTCTTATCCAGGTTTGGGATAATTTTAAGCTCAAAATAGCCATTAATCCTAAAATTGATTGCTTATTCATGTCAATGATAGTGTTATCTTTAATTTGGTTCTTAATCTTGTAACCAAACAAGTCTAGCTAGGTTTATCCCTTAGTGGGATAGTATATTCTAGTTTCTGAGGGTTATTAGGTTTATAACCAAATAAGTAGATAAGGGTTTTAAAAACCCTAATTCAAAATGACATAGCTTCATGGTATTTAGGCGTAAAATGATTGCGTAATGGCTTAGGTTTCTTAGGTCAGTTTGATTTAAAACGATAAGGTTTTCTGTCATTTTGGCTAAAACGACGTCGTCCTACTTAACCTCCTTACTTTATTTAAAATCTCCTAAAACGACGTAACTTCAATGTTTTAAATGCCTAAATGACATTGTTCCATTTAAGGGTTTATAAACGTTTGGGTTGGCTCGGTTGACTCGCTCGAGTTGGCCGAGTTAACTCCATCTTCTTCAACCGTCCATCCCTAATACGTAGAAAAACTCTAGAAATTTCAGTCTCTATTTCCTAACTTTCAGGGTTAATTAAAAGCTCCCCTTTGATTCTAAACTTCTTTTAAGGATTAAACTTAGGTTTTGGCGTTCATTTGGTGCCTCGAATCAAACTGAAAATAAGGTTCCAAGGATTTGATATTGTGACCTACGATTAGACATTTCTTAGTGATTCCTTAACCAAATGAGTTCATTTTGTTACTATGGAACCCTCTTGGTGAGAGCTTCAAGTACATATAAGTAGAATTGAACTTGGTGTCCAATTACGTTATTCATAGTTTTGACCCAAAACTTACAACTCACTGTTATGGGCTCATTCTTGAGCTTTGTGTTGACGGTCTAAGTGATTTATAATCCTTATGACATATAGATTAAGGCCCTATATTAAAAAACAACTAATGTTCAAGTTGATTTCAAACCAAGCTTTGAAGGTCCATCAATGGTTGTCCCCACTAGAACAAACCATTCTAAGGTTCTCTAAACCTTCAATCAAGCTCTAATCCATTCCTAAGACATGTAGAAAGCTAAAGGAGTTGAAGGAATAAAGCTCTAACCTGATTCGAGTGAGTTCTAAATTTTCTTTCTTTTTCTTTGTCGCCGTTCTCTCTCTATCCAAGCACCAATTCAGTCTCATTTCATTCATGAATTTCTCTCCCCATTCTTCATTTAGGTTGCTACAACTGTAGAACTGTTATGGTGGGCTACTCACATGGATTTCATATAGCATATGCATGCATGCATGTGCTTATATGATTTTCCCCCCTCTATATTTATATATATATATATATAATCACTTTTAATTCTCTCTCATCTCTTATCATGTGCAAGTCACATAATGAGTATAATTTAAAATATATTTTTATTATTTCATTTTATTATTTATTAAATAATCCATTATTTTTTATGAATAGTTTTTTCCATCTTAGTGATGTACTTGATCACTTAATCCCATTAACCTAAGTTAGATTAGGTTAGGTTTACATGTGGTTATGTTAAATTCTAAGCCTACCTTAAGTCTTGGTCTAACTAGGGTAATAGCCAACTTTAGGTTAGGTTAATTTCTTAACCCTAGTTCATGACCTAATATTGCACATATTGCCCAAAGAATTTTCAAAATGTACTTCACCGATATACCATTTAATACATTACACCAAAATTACCCAATTCATTAAGTGTAGGTGTTATAGAGAGAATAGTGTATTCAAGTTCTTAATTCAATTGATTAATCAACAAAATTCGGATCTGGTCTTTTCAATGAATTATTTATTGAGATGTTGACCATTTAATAATGATTAATAATTACTAAATTTAGTTCTAAAAATAATTAGGAATTAGTTTGACGGTGCATAAACTCAAATCCTAATTATTGATATTTAAGTAGAAGGACCTACTATATATGTTTAGTGATTTTGGATTTTTCTCTATTTCACCAAATTAGAGTGCAATTCTAATTAATTAGTGGAATTAATTAAAATTAATTAGTCATTAATTAATTAAGAGTTAATCAGAAATTAATTGACTAATTGGAGTTAATTTGGTGGGACCATAAATCCCTCCTTTTACCCTAATTTGCAAACTCCTATAAATAAGTGATATAAGGGGGATAGCCGCATACAACAAAATATTATTTTCCTGTGAGAGAGTAAAAGAGGGAGCCCACTCTCTTCTCTCGTGTACAACTTGCATAGAGGGAAAAGAAGAGAAGACCTAGAGAACTAAGAAAAGGAAGTTTGCATCATTATCTTCAAGAAGGCTTATTCAACAATCAAGATTATCAAGAACAAGGTAATTATAACCCCTATTTTTAAGATTGTATGATTCATGTAAAGAAAAAAGATTCAAATAGATTTTTGAAATCGCTTCCACTATGTTTACAAACCCAACAGTAGTGCCCCCTAATACTAATATAAAGGGAAACTAGGTTTAAGATTTTCATAAGGTTTTCAAAATTTTGACCTTAGGATCTCGACTTTATATATATAAAGAATTTGTTTCTTTATCTCTTTTATAAAACCCATAAAGGTCAATCATAAAAGAAAGGAAAAATTACATATAATCTTTAATGGTTAGGCTCATGTGTACATAGTTCTTGTAGTATAAAACTTCATTGTCATTAAAATTAAAGTAAAATTCATGACACCTGATGATTTCATTTTTGTGTTTATAATCAATGTCCAAGTATCTGCAAAAAATGGATTGAAAGGTCGTCGATGAAGATCTGGTGAGGGAGCCTCCGAAGGTCAAGTTAGTAGTTTGAACAAGGAACTACTATAATAAAGATAGGGAATACAAGAAGCATACCTGTTTAGGTTGAGGCCTCCTTCCTTTTATAGATGATAGATATTTTATTGTTAAGATCTTCCTCGAGAAAGTAAGGTTTCGAGATTCGCATCAATCTCTTGATGTTGTCAATTTCCGTGTCGGCTTGAGCCACTAAGTTTTGTATACATGTCTCAACACTGAGCGATGAGGTCTGAAAGATACACTTCTGAACTAGATTGCCACATGTCATCTCCACCTTATGAGCTGAATTTAGGTATACCAGTTACACCAGCCTTAAGACTCAGATCTTATCATCTGAGGCCAAGATTCTAAGGTCCAAACTCAATGCTTTCCCTTTCTTAACTATGATCTGTCGGTTCGTATTTTGAGAGGCCAACTGTCACATCGCCTTGTGAGATGATGAAGCATTTATTGCACGTCGTCTTAGTTGAAAACGTCATTTCAGAATCCAAGGGTAATCATTACCTCTCATTAATAACATTAATTTTATTTATAATAGCATCACTTTATTTTCAAAAAAGATATTTTTGATTTCCTAACCGCTAATATCAATCAAGGCAATTTTCGATCAAGCCCATCTACTTTCGATGATGGTTTTCTAATAAGTCTTGCGCATCTTGACTATGTCAGAGTTCTTCTATTTTAACCCTTATCTCCATTTTCCTCCATTTCTTTTTGTTTTTCAATTATCATGTCTACTCAAGAAGAGGAAAACCTTATGCTTAGTGTGTCAAACTCGACTGAATTTGAGGGCATTGGGGAATCTGGAGAATCCAACTTTGAAGAGGTTGATAGTGTCGAGATTGGGGATGCCCCTGAACCTAGGGGCCCTAAGGCCAATCATTTTACCTCATATAGTTTAGACATATTGAAGATCACTTATAATATCCTAGCGACTATAAGTTATAGGGTCCTTAAACCTATTAAACGTTAAACACCCCAAGACCTCGAGAGATATTTATATATAAAGAATGGTTTGAATTAGGATTTTGGTTTCCCTTTCATCCCTTTCTAAACTGTTTCTTTCACTTTTATGGTACTCTCATGCCAACCTAAACGTCAATGGGTAGAGGCAGCTAATGGTCTTCTTAGCATTATCTTTAAAAAATAAAGTACAACCTAATCTCGACCTTCTAAGGTGTAACATGGACCTCAACAAGAGTACAAAAGGTCTTTATTACCTTTCCTTTCCCTCTCGGTACAAACCTCCTAATTGGGTTTCTTCTTCTAATAAAACTTGAAAAAAATGGTACTTCTTTGCAAAAATAGCTCTAATGGATGCTAACTATACTGAACTGGACTCAAGGGTGATCTCTCGGGTCCCAGGCATGACTGGTGAGATACATGCCACTTTATTTTTCTCTTCTCTAAATTTAAATTTTTCTTTGAGGCTGATCATTGGCGCTTTTGTTCTAACATCTTAGAATACCAAAGGTTACACCAAGCTAATTAGTGATCAGTAGAAAAAACTTTAGAAGGTTCTAAGATCTATGTCATGAACTATTAAAATAAGTTTTTGAGTGTGGAGAGCTTAATCAAAGTAGGATTGATTTAAGCTCTAGATATAGACCTTTGAAAACAAGTTCTTTCTAAATTTCATCATCTGAAGAAGAAAAGGGCAATAGTTGTGGTGCCTACTACCTCAATTTTGGCAAAAAGGGTGACGCTAGCGGATGCATCTTCCTTGGAAAAGACTAGGACCGAGGAGCATGATCGTCCTACCGAGGTGGCTCTGACCTTGGGTGAGATTGAGGATTCAAAGGTTAGAATTACCGATGTCGTTGGGACCTCAAACCCTCTTAAGACTGGTCGGGGTAAGGAGGTCACCACTACCATCTTAGATAAGCATGGCCCTCTAATGTCTTTCATCGATGATGCTATCAAGATGGGCCGTGACTTGAGTTTGAAAAAAGTTCCTGAAGAGTTGGCCCAAGTCAGTGTCACCCTAGCTGTTCATACTGGGTTTATCTCCTTATCAAGGGTAAGAATCTTATCTTAGTACTGTAAGATTTAGCTCTGTAATCCTCATGCTTATAAAAACCTTTCACTTTGTAGGCATGTCATATAATGGCTACCCTCAAAAGAATTAAGTATGAGTCCCACGATTTGGAGGCTTAGTTGTAGCTTCAATTATTGAGTGTTATCGAGTCTGCCAACATGATTGATGAGTTAAAGGAGAAGCTCCAAGAAATTAAGGTGGAGCTTGGTATTGCCCAATCTGCTGGCAAATGATTTTAAAGATAAGTTGGTTGAGTCCTCTAATGTAATTTTAGTTCAGGACTCTGAAATCTCCTCTTTGAAGAATGAAGTAACTGACCTGAAAAAACAAGTCTTCGAGTAGAAGTTTGACTTGTATATCACAAAAAATATAGCCTCTGAGGCTAAAAAGAGGCATAGTGTAGATATTGAGGCTGCAAAGGTTGCAGCAGTGGAAGAGCAGAAAAACAAACTTCTAAAGCTCAGTAGAAGGTTTGCCTCTGATGGGTATAACTTATGCCTAAAGAAAATGGCAAAAACATATCTAGAGGTCGACACTGAAATGCTAGAACTGGTTGAGGTTTCTGAATATAGAAGGCGAAGAGTATGAAGATGATAAAGTTCCCAAAGATTCCGCTGCCCCTCCTAATTCTTAGTCATATTTTCTTCCTTCTTTTTTATAATGATCTTGACCTTTGTGGTATTTCCAAACAGTGCTTCAATACTTTTGCTTTGAATACATTTATGGTCTTTCTTATCAACAGGCCTTTTTCTAAATCTATGTTTTATTTTTGTTTTTAGTTTGAGTAACTTGGATTTACCAGTCTTTTTAGCACCATAGCTTCCCGATCTTAAAGCAGCTTTAATCTTCAAAGCTACAACACTTTAAGCCTAAAGGCTTAGTGGAGTTTATAACTAGTTTATTCCTCTGGACTTGTAACATCCTGAACTAGGAGACCCCATGAATTAAAACTAATTTTCCCTCACAGCTGTAACATCCCAAACCTAAAGGCTTTGTGGAATTTAAAGCTAATTAACCCTCAAAGCTGTAACATCCCGAGCCTAAAGGTTTCGTGGAATTTAAAGTTAATTAATCTTCAGAGTTGTAACATCTACACCCTAAAGGCTTCATGGAATTTAAAGCTAATTAACCCTCAGAGTTGTAACATCTCGAGCCTAAAAACTTCTTGGAATTTAAAGCTAATTAACCTTCAAAGCTGTAACATCCCAAGCCTAAAGGCCTCGTGGAATTTAAAGTTAATTAACTCTCAGAGCTGTAACGTTCCGAGCCTAAAGGCTTTGTGGAATTTAAAGCTAATTAATCCTCAAAGTTATAACATCCTGAGCCTAAAGGCTTCATGGAATTTGAAGCTAATTAACCTTCAGATACTTGTACAGTGTACAAGACTTTAAAGGAAAGATTTTAAAGGTAATGGAAATTTAAAGATCTTTATTGATAATACTTTTTCAAATTCTCTATGTTCCAAGGTCTCAGAACTAGCGTCTAATTGAGCTCCTCCAACCAATAAGTGGTTTGTTTGAAGATCTTTACTATGTGGTAAGGACCCTCGCAGTTGGGGGACAACTTCTCAGAACCTAGTTCCTTAGTATTTGGAAAAACCTTTCTGAGAATGAGATCTCTGACTTGAAAGCTTTTGGTCTTAACCGCTTTGTTAAAATAGCTTGGCGTTCTCTATTTATAAGAGGTCATTTTGATATGGGCTTACTCCATTTTCTCTTCTAATAGATCCAAATCTTATGAGTAGAGTGTCATTTTTATCTAATTAGTGCATGTCAATTATGAAGGATGGAAAGCCAATCTCTATTGGTATGATGGCTTCAATTCTAAATGTCATGGAAAATGGTGTCTCACCGGTAGGAGTTCTTCTAGTGGTTCAGTAGGCCTAGAGAGCCCCTGGTGACTCTTCAACTCACTCTACTTTTTCCACTTCTAACCTTTTCTTAAGAGCCTCTAGAATAGATCTATTTCTAACCTCTACCTATCTATTGGCTTAAGGGTGGCTTGGAGATGAGAAATGTTAAAGTATGTGTAGATCGGTGTAGAATTTTTTGAAGACCTTTCCTTGGAACCGAGTCCCGTTGTCTAAGATTAGTACTCTAGGTGTCTCGTACCTGCATACTATTTCTTTCCAAGTGAAATTTCTCACTTAAGATTCTATTATTTTGGCTAAAGGGTGAGCTTCTACCCATTTAGTGAAGTAGTTTATATCCATAATGAGGAATCTCTTATTTTGAGCTGCCCTTGGGAGTAGTCCAATGATCTCCATCCTCCACTAAATAAATGGCCAAGGGCTTATGATTGAGATCATCTCCTGCAAAGGTTGATTTGATAGGGTGCGAACCTTTGGCACTTGTTGCATTTCTTGACATGATCCCTGGTATCCTTCTGCATAGTGGGCTAATAGTATTTGTAACAACCTTTGACCTAATTACCTAGTAAGTATCAATTAAAAGATATTAATGTCATTAGCATATAATTATACCATATTAGAGACTAGAAAACAATACTTCCTAGAATATGAATAAATGACAAAAGTTATGACAAGATGACAAAATCAAGAAGACTAGCACTTGAGACAAAAATAATGTTATCTAGTGAACTGGTAAACAAAAAAATAAATTAAGGAAGCATAATGCATGATAAATAAAAGAAAAGAGGAAAAAAGGAGGACAATATAAGTTGGCCAAGACTTGAACCCTACACCTTCTACAAGCAAATAATTAGCACCTAAAAAGTAAACCATTAAGCTACTAACACTTTTGTGCTATGATAGCCCCAAGAAAAGTACATAAAGTGAAGTTTTTAGGAAAAATACCATAAAGGAGTGAGGTGTCACCACCCTAGTACACCAACATTTGAGCCAATAAGAACACATGCAGCTAATCCCTTATAGATATGTACCTTACGTGTGTAAGAGTTGTGTATTCAAATCAATAGAAATGATTCAGCTAGAGGAAGAGAAAGAAGAAAAAGAAGAAGAAGGAAAGAGGGAGAGGGTTTGAATGCACCATAAACTAGAATCTAAAGATCAAACAAGAAGCTTAGAGGGCTAGGGAAACCAGTTGACAAGAAGAGAGACAACTACCGAATAGATAAGCCCAAAAAAAACCATAATTTTCTCTCCCTCAAATTTTAATAGGAAATGTTCTGTTTTGATCTTCTCTATTATTGTATAAATGCATGTTATGGTGTATATATATATATATATATATATATACATGTTAAATGTAACACCCCGACTCTGTATAATTAATAATTAAATATTAATTATTAAGTAATACCGGCTCAGAGAATAATCAAGGGAATTAACCCTAATCTCCCGACGGTCAAGATAGACCGACAAAACAATTAAAACATATTCGAGAATGGGGTACAATACCCGAACCTAATTACCAATTAATTAGGTGAAATAATGTCAATTTAACACTGACGGAATTCGAATTAATTAGCCACGGAAATCCCGAATGACTAATAAATGACACGGAACCTCTGACACTGTAGATAACTGAAATATGAAACTCTCGGAACAAACCGCATCGAAAAAGGAGTTACGGAATGAAAGTTATGAGGCAAACATCAAAAACTGAATTAACTTGCAGCCAAACAGGGCCTTAGCCCAAAATGTGGAAAAATGGCCAAATTGGTGGTCAAGGGGAATTGAACCCTTGACCTATGGAGGGAAAAAATTTTATCCAAAAAAACTTATCAGTTGGGCTACCCAGACCTTTGTGCCTATATATACAACTTAATTGTATATATCTCTGAATTGCCCCAAGCCCCACCTCAAATTGGACCAATGAGGTTGCATGCAAACCCCACATGATTGCCCCCTCAGCCCACCTCAGCCCTAAGATCCCACTGTTCTCTGATGTATATACATCTATATACATATAAGAGATGTATATATATGGAATATGTAATAATATATATATATATATATATTATCATTTGTGGAAGGGAAAAGAACAGACCTGTAATAGAAATCCTGTAAACTGATATCTCTAGAGAGAGAACCTTAGAGTGAGTGCATGTTGGTTTGGCCATTTGAGGGAGCAAAGGAAGGGGGCTAAGGTCTGGAAGTGCACAAGATGGGAGATGACTGCATTTTGAAAGGCCAAGGGAACTGGACTACACCTGTGGGTTCCTGAACCAAGCCATGAGGAAGGCCACTGCTTGAGAGGTAAATACCTCAAAACTGATAAATTGCTAAATTTTTCTATTTGGGTTATTGGTATTTCTCTTATGGTTTTTTAAATCATATGGACTGCGTAAATCAGTTACTGTGAGACCTTAGCATTATTATGAATCAATTGGGAGAGTCGAATAGGGCTGAAACACAACAAACTATAACAAAACCGCCATTAACGACCTTGAGTAGCAGGTCTGAAATGACCTCAACCGAACTGATTTTCAATGGTCTAGAACTAATCTAGACACGAAGAGGGTTTAAAATATCGCCTTCCGCGACCCAAAACCACACTGGAAGGCCCTCAAAACCGAACCTATTGTCTCGGCCATTGGAACCCAAACTCTTAAATAAGCTTGTAAACTGAAATCTTCAAATGGGGGATTGAAGCCCCTGTTACGAGGGTTACGACAAGCCAAATCCCATGAGGTTTGGTTGAGAAACAAGGCTGTAAGACCGAACTGTGTCCCCTCACAATAATCGGTTGTACCGAGCTGGATCTTTGGATTTGAAGCTCTAAAATTCATGCCAAAGAGTTGGCATGACCATCAGGAACCATTTGGGGCCAAATCAGATTGAAAACAACCCTTGAAACATCACGAAATAGAAGAAGAAAATCTGCAGAAGTAGGGCAACAGTGCGTAGAAAAGTTGGGGAAGATGGAGTTGACTCGGCCGAGTTGACCGAGCCAATCCGAGCTGACTCGGACACGTGTCACCTCAAGACCGTGCCACTGTTTTAACAAAACTGCACCGTTTTGTTGTTTGATGTTTTAAATTTAAAACCTAGAATTGGCCTGTTTGGTTACGAGTTTTAAAAATTGAAATTCGGGATTGGGCTAATCCTGAACACGGATAGGGGGGCAAATTGAGGTTAATTGGAACATTTAATTCCGGTTTACTGAGGGTCAGTGAACCGGTTGGTTCACAACGTATTTGGGCCGGTTCAGTTCTTAAACCCTAAAACCAATGGGTCTGAACCCTAATTTTTATGTAATTACATTTTGACCCCTGAAGTTTCCTAAAATTACGGATTTACCCCTGACAGTTTTAAGTATTGTACAGTGGCCCACATTTTGAAAATTTGTTCATTTAAGCCCCTGAAAGATTAATTAAATAATAAAATAATTATTTTATTATTTTATTAAATAGGTAAAATTACAATTTTACCCCTGGACATTAAATATGTCAAACGGAGTCCAAATTAAGTAAATAAATAGTGTATTTTCACTATTTCAAATATTCTGGACTCAATGGTACAGTCCGATTTTGGAAATACAGTCCCGAAAAATACAGACCCGTAAGTGATGAATGACCGAACTGCCCCTGATGGTACCCAGACCCAAATAAAACTATAAGATAGCCTATTTTGACTATCTCGGGCATTCTGAACTTAACGGTGAGGTCTGTTTAATGAACTGAGGTCCCGAAAAAAATACAGACACGTAGGTGTAAATGACTGAATTGCCCTTAATGATACTCAGGGCCGATTAAACATAACAGACAGTCCAATTTCACTATGTTGGACGCTCTGGACCCAATGGTGAGGTCCATTTTATGAACTGACGTGCCGAAAAATACGACACATGAAATTACCAAATTACCCCTGATACCGTACGAGACCTAAACAAAGTCCGATTGGGACGAAACTGATACCGGTAGGAGCCCAGATACAGGTGAGACTGTATACTTGATTAGATGACGAATCGGGGTCAGAATTACACAAAACGTAAAATGACCAAAATACCCCTGAGCACTGTAAGTGCAAAGTAGAGGTCGAATAAAGGTCAAACTGATCTGATAAATTATCATAGGGATAATTATGAACACTGAAGGGCTAAATAAGACTCCGAGAAAGTCAACGCGTAAAACGAGAAATGATCGATGTGTCCCGACGATGTAAAGCAGATACCAAATGAAGTCCAAGGGACTTACAAATTTATACATGAGATATATGGGACGTTCTGAGGACCATGATAGGGTCCGGGGCAAAAATGACAAAATTACCATTTTGCCCCTAAGACTAAATAAGTACCCAACTGATACCGATTAAAGTCTAAAAGACTTAAAACTTCATATATACGATATATGGGATATTCTGAGGACCATAACAGGATCCAGGATAAGAATGGAAAAATTACCATTTTGCCCCTATGGTTAAAATGAGAACCTAACTGATACCGATTGGAGTCCAAAGGACGTAGAACTTTGTACTTAAGATATAAAGACTATTCCGAAGACCACGACAGGGTCCGGGACAAGAATGGTAAAATTACCATTTTGCCCCTAAGGTTGAATGAGTGCCTGACTGATAACAATTGAAGTCTAAATGACTTAGGATATAATCCTAATAACTGCTAAGCCTAATTAAAGAATGAAATAGCCTCGGGTGAGACCCAATGGAAGGGCGATAGGCTACTAGGCTATCTTAGGTAATCCGATAGATACCTAAGATGACGAATGAGACCTGAATGGATGAGTTCTGATCTGTCTGTGATTGATGATTATTATTCAGGATATACATGGAGATGCTTGACGTACCTGGAGGTTATCGGATTATTTATGTAAGGAAATAAGCGTAAAGTTTGTGAGTAACTTCTGACACTGTTTTGATACTGTCCCTTGATTTACTGATCTGTTTTGAATGCAATTATTTACGTGCAATTATTTAAATGCATGCTTTTCGTACTATATCACTTATGACATGGTTTTAGTCTTTTTAAATAATTGACTATATTCCTGATCCCTGTGCTAGCATCCCGTACTGTTTTGCCTGTTTTGAACTGTTGAGATAAAATGGATATATTGAACCATTATTTCTGAAACGATTAAATAAACCATGTGATATAGGCAAAGAACAACATTTTGTTGTATCGTACCGCTTTGTATAGTATACTGTCTGAATGCTATATTGTTCAAATGTATGTACTTATTGTACACCCTTTGTACCACATTCTACGTGATGTGCTTGTGTCCTTCGAATTAGGAATTCCGTTCAGTTTTGCTATGTGCTAGTCCGTTAATGATATGTCTGCCTCGGTTGTTATTTTCCGTCCGGTTCTGACATGTTCCGTCCGTTGATGATCTGTCTGTCTTGATTGATATATGGTCCGGTTCCGTCATGATCTATCCGTTAATGATATGTCTTTGTTTTGACTGATGTATTGTTCCATTCGATTCTGTTATGTTCCGTCTGTTGATGATCTGTCTGTCTTGATTGATATATGGTCCAGTTCCGTTATGATCCGTCCGTTAATGATATGTCTTTGTTTTGACTGATGTATTGTTCCATTCGATTCTGTTATGTTCCGTCTGTTGATGATCTGTCTGTCTTGATTGATATATGGTCCAGTTCCGTTATGATCTGTCCGTTGATGATATGTCTTTGCTTTGACTGATGTATTGTTCCGTTCGATTCTGCTATATTCCGTTCATTGATAATGTGTCTGCCTTGATTGATATATGGTCCAGTTCCGTTGTGTACTGTCCGTTAATGGTACGTCTGTCTTGATTGAAACATTGTTCATGTAACACCCCGACTCTGTATAATTAATAATTAAATAATTAATTATTAATTAGTACCGGCTTAGGGAATAATTAAGGAAATTAACCTTAATCTCCCGGTGGTCACACTAGACCAATAGAATGACAAAACATGTCCGAGAATAGGGTATAATACCCGAACCTAATTATCCATTAATTAGGTGAAATAATGTCAATTTAACACTGATGGAATTCGAATTAATTAACCACGAAAATCCCGAATGACTAATAAATGACACGGAACCTCTGACACTGAAGATAACGGAAATAGAAACTGACCGGAAGAAACCGCATCGAAAAAGGAGTTACGGAATGAAAGTTATGTAGCGAACACTGAAACTGAATTACTGCGCAGCCAAACGTGGCCTTAACCAAAAATGTGAAAAAAGGGCCAAATGGGAGGCCAAGGGAATTGAACCCTTGACCTTTGAGAAGGAAGGAATTTTTCTCAAAAAGTTTACCAACTGGGCTGTCATTACTTTGTGCACATATATATAACCAAAATGTATATATATTCAAAGTTGCCCCAAGCTGCCACCCAATTGGACCAATGAGGTCTCATGCAGCCCATATATGATATATAATATATGTTTATATATATATATATATATATAATAGGAGATTCAATTCTGATTGGACCACCCTCCCCACCAATGGGAGTCCATGCAACAAGTTAATTTATAAAATATATACATGTCTATGCTTGTATATATATTGTCTTGTGTGTCTCGTGGGTGAGGGGGAGGAAACCAGAAATCCAAAACAGATCTCTGTACCTGTGATGATGGATCTGCTAGAGAGAGAATTTATAGAGAGAGAAGGCCTTGCATGTGCATGCAAAGTGTGTGTCCATGGTGTGTACATTCATGGAGATGCACCAAAGGGGACTGAGGAGCTGAGCAGCACCGTGTGACTGACTGAGGCACCACCAAGGTGCCTGAACCGAACCATAGAGGAGAACAGCCATTGTTTGAAAGGTAAAATGCCAAAAAAAACTACTTTGAATTTCTGTTTAAATTTTCATACTGTTTTGATGGTTTGGATCTATATAGACCGTATATATATGTTCCTGTGAGGCCTAGACTTATTATAGAACAATTGAGAAGGGTCGGATAAGCCTGAATACACCCAAACCATGAGCAATCCGCCATTAATGACCATGAGATGCAGGTCTGAATCAGCTGCAATCAAACTGATTTCTGACACACTGAACCTGATCTAGACATCCTAAGGATCCCAAAACCACCAACCCGCGACCCTAAAACCCCATTCAACCCCTCTAACACGTCGGTTGCAGGTTCGGTCTTCAAATGCCATTTTTGGTTAGAGTGTCTTAAACTGATTTTATTGAACGGGGGATGAACCTAAATGTCATAGGGATCATGTAGCAACAAACCGTGTTGAAAACGGTCGAGAAATGAGCATGTATTGTTGACTTGCAGGTTCGGTTATCGTGGCTTATTCCTACCCTTTTAGTTGATCTCTTGTTGATTTATGGATGCCAAAATGTTGGCATGGCTTCCAGAGACCGGTTGGGATCAAAACAGGTTGAAAAGCGTGGCCAGAAATACACGAATTTGAGAAGGAATTGAATCTGTAACTAGGGCAACAGTACACTGGTTGGTGAAGAAGACGACGAGTCGACCGAGTCGACTCGTCCAACACGCCCAAACCCACCGAACTGACTCACACACGTGTCGACGTATGAACTGGCCACTGCTTAATTGAAACTACACCGTTTTGGGTGTCAACTGATTTGTTTTAAAATCTGATTTCATCCTGTTTGGTTACGGGCCTTAGAAATAAAAATTGGGAAATTGGGATAGGCTATCCGAGGATTAAGGGCCAAATTTGGGGTTAACCAGGATATCTAATTCCGGTTTTCTGAAGGTCACAGAACCGGTTGGTTTTTAAGAATTGTGAACCGGTTCACTGCCTGAACCCTAGAACCGTTTGGTTTGAACCCTAATTTAATGAAATTCCATTTTTGACCCCTAAAGTTCCTAAAATTACGGATTTACCCCTACTGTTTGACAGAATTGCATAGTGGCCCAGACTTTTGAAAATTTATACATTTAAGCCCTGAATAAATTAATTAAATAATAAAATAATTATTTAATTATTTTATTAAATAGGTAAAATTACAATTTTACCCCTAGACATTAAATATGTCAAACGGAGTCCAAATTAAGTAAATAAATAGTGTATTTTCACTATTTCAAATATTCTGGACTCAATGGTACAGTCCGATTTTGGAAATACAGTCCCGAAAAATACAGACCCGTAAGTGATAAATGACCGAACTGCCCCTGATGGCACCCAGACCCAAATAAAAATGTCAGATAGCCTATTTTGACTATCTCGGGCATTCTGGACTCAACGGTGAGGTCCGTTTAATGAACTGAGGTCCCGAAAAATACAGACACGTAGGTATAAATGACTGAATTGCCCTTAATGATACCCAGGGCCGATTAAACATAACAGACAGTCCAATTTCACTATGTTGGACGCTCTGGACCCAATGGTGAGGTCCATTTTATGAACTGACGTGCCGAAAAATACGACACATGAAATTACCAAATTACCCCTGATACCGTACGAGACCTAAACAAAGTCCGATTGGGACGAAACTGATACCGGTAGGAGCCCAGACACTGGTGAGACTGTATACTTGATTAGATGACGAATCGGGGTCAGAATTACACAAAACATAAAATGACCAAAATACCCCTGAGCATTGTAAGTGCAAAGTAGAGGTCGAATAAAGGTCAAACTGATCTGATAAATTATCATAGGGATAATTATGAACACTGAAGGGCTAAATAAGACTCCGAGACAGTCAACGCGTAAAACGAGAAATGATCGATGTGTCCTGACGATGTAAAGCAGATACCAAATGAAGTCCAAGGGACTTACAAATTTATACATGAGATATATGGGACGTTCTGAGGACCATGATAGGGTCCGGGGCAAAAATGACAAAATTACCATTTTGCTCCTAAGACTAAATAAGTACCCAACTGATACCGATTAAAGTCTAGGAGACTTAAAACTTCATATATACGATATATGGGATATTCTGAGGACCACAACAGGGTCCGGGATAAGAATGACAAAATTACCATTTTGCCCCTATGGTTAAAATGAGAACCTAACTGATACCGATTGGAGTCCAAAGGACGTAGAACTTTGTACTTAAGATATAAAGACTATTCCGAAGACCACGACAGGGTCCGGGACAAGAATGGTAAAATTACCATTTTGCCCCTAAGGTTGAATGAGTGCCTGACTGATAACAATTGAAGTCTAAATAACTTAGGATATAATCCTAATAACTGCTAAGCCTAATTAAAGAATGAAATAGCCTCGGGTGAGACCCAATGGAAGGGCGGTAGGCTACTAGGCTATCTTAGGTAATCCGATAGATACCTAAGATGACGAATGAGACCTGAATGGATGAGTTCTGATCTGTCTGTGATTGATGATTATTATTCAGGATATACATGGAGATGCCTGACGTACCTGGAGGTTATCGGATTATTTATGCAAGGAAATAAGCGTAAAGTTTGTGAGTAACTTCTGACACTGTTTTGATACTGTCCCTTGATTTACTGATCTGTTTTGAATGTAATTATTTAAGTGCAATTATTTAAATGCATGCCTTTCCGTACTATATCACTTATGACATGGTTTTAGTCTTTTTAAATAATTGACTATATTCCTAACCCCTGTGCTAGCATTCCGTACTGTTTTGCCCGTTTTGAACTGTTGAGATAAAATGGATATATTGAACCATTATTTCCGAAACGATTAAATAAACCATGTGATATAGGCAAAGAACAACATTTTGTTGTATCGTACCGCTTTGTATAGTATACTGTCTGAATGCTATATTGTTCAAATGTATGTACTTATTGTACACCCTTTGTACCACATTCCACGTGATGTGCTTGTGTCCTTCGAATTAGGAATTCCGTTCAGTTCGGTTATGTGCTGTCCGTTAATGATATGTCTGCCTCGATTGATATGTTCCGTCCGGTTCTGACATGTTCCGTCCGTTAATGATGTTAAGTCCGCCTTGATTGATATATATGGTCCAGTTCCGTTATGATCTGTCCGTTGATGATATGTCTTTGCTTTGACTAATGCTTTGTTCTGTTCGATTCTGTTATGTTCCGTTCATTGATAATGTGTCTGCCTTGATTGATATATGGTCCAGTTCCGTCGTGTGTTGTCCGTTGATGATACGTCTGTCTTGATTGAAATATTGTTCAGTCCAGTTATGATTAGTTCCGACAGTGATGTGTCCCTGACTTGATTGTTATATTGTTTCTACCCAGTTCCGTTACGATGTGTCCTGTTCATGATTTGCCTGTGTCCTGATTAGTGTATTGTTTCCGTTTAGTTCCGTTATAATTTTATCCGTTCGCGATATGCCTTTGCTTGACTGATGTATTGTTACCGTTCGATTCCGTTATATTCCGTCCGTTAATGTTATGTCTGCCTCGATTGATATGTTCCGTCCGGTTCCGACATGTTCCGTCCGTTGATGATCTGCTTGTTTTGATTGATATATGGTCCTGTTCCGTTATGATTCGTTCCGTTAATGAAGAGTCTGTGTCTTGACCGATAGATTAGCAATAGTTATTGTTCTGACCGATTGGTTATGTCATGTTTCGATCCGTTTGTATTGTCTGTTCGATTCTGTTTTATTGTACTAGACTGCTTATGAAATGGATTTATAAAAATAGTTATTTTTGTAATGACTAAATTATCCATGTGCCTTGGGAGCACAAAACTGGTTTTGAAACCCATGATAGGGAATCTGTGTTACTCACTGGGCTTATTTAAGCTCACCCCATTATTCTGACATTTTTCAGGAATTACCTCCATTGGATTAGAAGGTACTATGACATGACGTGAATAGGTTAAGTGGCATCGCAAGTAAGGATCTGACGGCACTGAATTGTAGAGACTGGTTTATTGTGGATTGAACCTGGTTATTCCAGTGAGTGGTATGTTATGACTGACTTGACTGATATATACTAGATAGACATGGCTCATGGAACTAATGGTACTCTAGAGATATTAGATCTGCTCTGTTGTTATATGCTTGATTTTAGATATGCTCTGAAATTAGAATTGTTGACTGACTGGATTTAGTCTTGCTCTGTGATACATATACTTATGATGGATAAGTGAGTTGCATTCCCGTGATACAAAGAAAAAGTTTTAAATTTCGCTGCATCTGACCCTACAGTTGGAGTGCAATTCGTCGAAAAGTTCAGAATTTGCCTTTGGTTGGTCGCGTCGCGACCAACTGGCAGTCACGTCCTCGACATCCGCGTAGGGTGGGGTTCGGGATGTGACAGTTCAGTCCAGTTATGATTAGTTCCGACAGTGATGTGTCCCTGACTTGATTGTTATATTGTTTCTACCCAGTTCCGTTATGTTGTGTCCTGTTCATGATTTGCCTGTGTCTTGATTAGTGTATTGTTTCCGTTTAGTTCCGTTATAATTTTATCCGTTCGCGATATGCCTTTGCTTGACTGATGTATTGTTACCGTTCGATTCCGTTATATTCTGTCCGTTAATGTTATGTCTGCCTCGATTGATATGTTCCGTCCGGTTCCGACATGTTCCGTCCGTTGATGATCTGTCTGTCTTGATTGATATATGGTCCAGTTCCGTTATGATTCGTTCCGTTAATGAAGAGTCTGTGTCTTGACCTATATATTAGCAATAGTTATTGTTCTGACCGATTGGTTATGTCATGTTCCGATCCGTTTGTATTGTCTGTTCGATTCTGTTTTATTGTACTAGACTGCTTATGAAATGGATTTATAAAAATAGTTATTTTTGTAATGACTAAATTATCCATGTGCCTTGGGAGCACAAAACTGGTTTTGAAACCCATGATAGGGAACCTGTGTTACTCACTGGGCTTATTTAAGCTCACCCCATTATTCTGACATTTTTCAGGAATTACCTCCATTGGATTAGAAGGTACTATGACGTGACGTGAATAGGCCAAGTGGCATCGCAAGTAAGGATCTGACGGCATTGAATTGTAGAGACTGGTTTATCGTGGATTGAACATGGTTATTCCGGTGAGTGGTATGTTATGACTGACTTGACTGATATATACTAGATAGACATGGCTTATGGAACTAATGGTACTCTAGAGATATTAGATCTGCTCTGTTGTTATATGCTTGATTTTAGATATGCTCTGAGATTAGAATTATTGACTGACTGGATTTAGTCTTGCTCTGTGATACATATTCTTATGATGGATAAGTGAGTTGCATTCCCGTGACACAAAGAAAAAGTTTTAAATTCCGCTGCATCTGACCCTACAGTTGGAGTGCAATTCGTCGGAAAGTTCAGAATTTGCCTTTGGTTGGTCGCGTCACAACCGACTGGCAGTCACGTCCTCGACATCCGCATAGGGTGGGGTTCGGGATGTGACATTAAATGTAAGGAATGAAAAAGAATAGAGCCTAGAAACCCTAAACCAAGTCGGTTGACACTGATGAAAGCTTGAAACTAGGTCAAGCTTTCGACCTGAACCAAACCTTGTTTTAAGAACGAGGACCTAAGCTAGACCAAAAATAGGTCATAAAACAAAAAGAATCGAAAAAATTGGCTAAAAAATGAGCATTTTACAACGATTTGTAAGGAATGAGGATAATCGATCACCTTCACAAACCATAGGTTAAACCTTATTTTAAGAATCACACAATTTGGTGAATAAATGATCAAGAAACCAGTGACTATAACAGTCACCAGAAAACTAAGCAAGGGCCATTCTGGCCACCACAGCAAGATTCAATGGGCAAACATGCTTCCAAAAGATCCGAAAACATGTTTAGAAAAGTTTAGGAACAAAAACTGGCCAAAATAGTGCATTAAAACAGGTTTTAAAAACTCAAATTTTTCCAAAATCTGGCGACCGGCGCTAGAGATAGTGACCGGCATGTCGCCAAAAAAACGAGGAAGAAAGGGGACTATTTGGGCCGGACTCAGTTCGGGGCCTGACCAAATGGGTTAAATGGGTTTGGGTTTATATGGAAACAACGTCTTTTTATTTTAATGGGCTGACCTTATGGTGACATCATGCTGACATAAAAAACCTACTGAACAAATTGGTTTCCAACTGAACTGGAGCGGTTCACTTAAAGGTCAACTAGATCAAACGACTTAGGGATAAATATTTTCTAAAATTCTATTTTAACCTCCTAAAGTTTATTTTAATTACGAAATTATCCTGAAAATTAATTAAAAATTAATTTTAAAATCCTTTTGAATTAGGGAAATTATCAAAACATCCTTAAGCCCAAAATTGGCCAAATGAAAGCCAATTAAAATGCTAGAAGAGCCTAACCCAATATTTTTGGACAATTTGGACTTAACAGTGGAGTCCAATTTATAAAATTAGACTCTAAAAAATATGAACGGACAAATAGAATAATTTTAATTGTATCCTAAATAATTAATTAAGTTATTAATTGAACCCTAATGATTGCGAGAATACTTGCCTTAGAATTTTTGAAAATTACAGACCCAATGGTGGTGTCCATTTTGCAAAATGAAGTCCCAAACATTTAGACACATGAAATGTTATAATTACCAATATGCCCTTAGTGGTGCCAAATCTAGTTGAATGTCAGAAAAGGCCTATTTTTTACTTTCTTTGACATTTCGAACTTAATGGTAGAGTCCATTTTAGCAAACGAAGCACCAAAAAATATGACACGAAAATTAAAAAAATGCCCCTAAACTTAATGTAAGCCACAGATGGACAAATTAAGATCCAAAAAAGCTTAAACTGATTATCTTCGACATTTCGGGCTTAATGGTAACGTCCTTTTAAGGAAAATAAGACTTGGTAATAAATTAAAAATGATCAATACATCCTTAAGATTTAATGAAGCTATCAAAAGACTATAGATAGAATAGAAAGGACTCCAAGTTAACACTTTAAACTAGGTAATACTTTAAACAAGAATTTAATAAGATCTTAAATTGTCTTATAGGAACCATCGACTAAGGAAAGGACCTTGATAGAAGCTTTTGGACTTTAGGTGAGTATTTCATGCCATGTTTAAGGTGGATTTTATTATAAATATAAATATCGAATTCCTTTATAACTTCGATAATAAATGCCTTTTACTTAATATTATTTTGAATGACTTATCGATATATTGTTTCTTCCTTTATGACTTTTGGTAATAGATACATTGTACCCAATTTAAGTTTTAAATAATTCACTGATATATATATATATATATACATTGTCTTCTTTCCTGATTCAAGAAAATGTTTCATGAGATACTCAAAATACTATTTATTTTCTTACTCATCTTTGAATTGTTTTGACTAAATACTATATATAAAACTCTTATTTGGATAACTGAGCATGTGATTGATGATTATTGATTTTGGATATGATTTTAACGTTTTGAGTGGGCCAATTTTCTATATATGGTCATTATCAAATAGATTATGATTTCATCGAATCCTAACCACAGGGTATATTGGTGGCAAGCCACACATAATAGCGTTATCGAACTAGTTCTCTAAATATCAATCTTAATCAGCATGATTCTAATTTACTGACCATAGAAGAGGAACTTATGGGCTTGAACCCTTGTGAATATCGAATTTGAACCATGATTGAACTCTAAATCATCAAACAAAGAATTATTGAACTACGATATTGATTATCGAACTATGACTATAATTGAACTATGATACTGATTGTCGAACTATGACTCTGATTGAACTATGATATTGATTATCGAACTATGACTATGATTGAACTATAATATTGATTATCGAATTATGACTATAATTGAACTATGATCGATATTGATTATTAAATTATAATTATTATTGAACTATGATATTGATTATTGAATTATGACTATGATTGAACTAAGAACTATTGAAAATGAATTTGATATTATTCGTTGAACTCTTGTACTTTGATCTAATTATAGATTTGGATAATTGATTTATTGAACTCTGACTATGATTGAACTAAGAATTATTAAACTATGATATTGAATATTGAACTGCAATATTAACTTGAGATGATTTTGAATATTGAACTACGATATTGACTCGAGGCTTTTGATTTAAATTCTTCCCTTAGATTACTCGGTATGCTTGAAAATGAATATAGACATTTCAGTATAGAACTACATAGTAGTTTTCAAACCCTTGGCATGTTAAGGAATTCTCACAGAGTCATCGAGCTCATTACAGATGCTTACCATGTTTTCAAGCAAAGGTTAGACATGCTCATTTCAGGCAATGTAAATTAAGCGCTTAAAGGAAGAAGTGAGTTGTTTTGCTAGATGGATCTTTAACTGAAGATGGATTATGAAGTTTTTGTTATGTAAATTTAGACATGTTATTAGTGAGCTAGTTCAGTTGTGTAATCTAAACCTACTCTCTAACATCTTGTGTTATGGAAACTACATTATTCAAAGACAATAGTTTAAATGACTAATTAGATTAAATGGTTTATTTTACAAAATTTTATTCTGTCGTATTTGATTTATGGTTAGAATTTGGTTTGAATATTGAAAGGCCCTGGGTGGCCGATCACAAACCGTAATTCGTATAGGACGGGTTTCGGGTTGTGAGAATATCCTCACTGTGAGGGCTCAGTGAGACAAACTCCTTGCTCCATTGTGATTTTTGCATATTCCCTCATGTATCTCTCTTAGCACATAGTGAGCCTCCTCTAGAGTAAGGCACAAAAGTAAAGGTAACATGAAATATCTTTGGTAAAGTCTATTATTCACGATGAGGTACCAGGCTGACCCGATGCATATTTGCCTGGACTAATCCTTCCTTTCTAGTTGGACACCTCCTTTTAAGTATCAAAAAATAGGAGTCATCCAGTTGTTCTCTTCATAGACTTGTAGTGTTTGTCTTCTTTGAATTGTGCTTGGGGCTTCTTGGAATGAGACTTTGATATTGGCCCAAGACTCAAAGCTAAGGGATTTTACTGTCACCTCTAAGTTGAAGCTGGCTACCATATTTGTCAAAGTATCCACTATTGAATTTTTAGGTCAGTCTATCTTCTCTAGAGAAAAACTATTGAGGGAGTTGACCAAAGATTTAACAATCTCGGCATACTGACTTATTCTCTGGTCTTTTATAGAAAATTCTCTAGAGACCTGACTAACCATGAGCTGTGAATCCGAATATGCTTTTAGGTCTCGAGTTCCACACTCTTGAGCTACCTTGATCCCAATGATTACTATTTCATATTCTGCTTCGTTATTAGGCGCTTGGGACCTCAAGGATTCGACTCTTTCTAGTATATCCCCCTCTAGGGTCTGTAGGACTATTCCAACACCATTACCCCTATCAGTGAAAGACCCATCGATTTGAAAGGTCCAAATCTGAGTGGAAGGTTGATAGCTTTCTTGTTGTGGTGGCCTGGAGAATTCTACCAAGAAATCTACCATGGCTTGTGCTTTAATAACAGTCATGGATTCATATTGAATGTCAAATTCTACCAACTCCACAGACCACTTCATCAATCGTCTAGAGAGTTCTGATTTGTGGAACATGGTTTGAGGTGGGTATGTGGTAGGCACAATTATGGTGTATGCTTGGAAATAAGGTTTGAGCTTCCGAGCTAAGATAATTAGGGCATAGGCCAACTTTTCTAGGTTTGGATATCTGAACTCAACTCCCATGAATGTTTTACTAACATAAAAGATTGGTCTCTAGACTGCATCTTAGTCTTTCAATACTACAGAACTAGCTACATGATCTGAGACCACCAAGTAAAGATATAATTTCTCTCCCATGATTGGTTTTGACAAGAACTCTAGGGAATTGAAGTAATCTTTCAATTGTTGGAAGGTTTGTTTGCATTCCAGGGTCTATTCAAGGGATTTGTTTCCCTTCAGTGCTTTAAAAAATGGTAGACACTGATCTATTGATTTAGAGATAAAATAGTTTAAGGTTGTTATCCTATTGTTTAAGCTTTGGACTTCTTTTTTCATCGTGGAAGAACTCATCTCCATCAGGGCTCTAATCTGAGATGGGTCAGCTTCTATTCCACGTTGAGAGACTAGATATCCTAGGAACTTTCTTCTGTTATGCCAAATGTGCACTTTGTGGGATTTAATTTCATGCCATATTTTTTTAGAATCTCAAATGTCTGAGCCAAATGTTGAACATGATCTCTCCAATTTGTGCTTTTCACAAGTATGTCATCTATATAAGCCTCCATAGTAACGCCAATTTGAGGTTGGAACATCTTGTTGACTAATCTTTGATAAGTGGCCCCAACGTTCTTCAATCCAAAGAGCATTACTTTATAGTAGTAAATCCATTTTTCGAACATGAAAGCTGTCTTTTCTTGGTCTAGAAGGGTACATTTGCACCTAATTATACCTCGAATATGCATCTATGAAACTCAAGAGTTGATGCCCCAAAGTTGTGTAATATCCCGACCCAATTAGACAAAGTAATTTACGTTAATGCCCATTTTTATGAAATTAATTATATATTAATTAATTAGACATCTTGAATTGAAATTGGTAACCCGTGAATAATAAAATTAGTGCACGAAGTGCAATTGGGAAAACTAGCTCGATACATAAGAAAAACAAATTCAGTCAAATTTTTTCGATAAATAAAATATATTTTTGGTATAAGTAAAACACGATGTAACGTTATTTATGACATGTAGACGAAGCATACAAAAATCAAGGACACGGCGAAAATACTAAAAGGTTTTTAGGACAATTGAAATATAACTTCAAAAATTCAAGAACCGTACCCAAAATGCCAAACAAGGTATAAGAAGAGAAAAAAAGTGAAAGGAAGGCCAAGAGACTTGAACCTTAGACCAAAAAGGGGAAGAATCTTATGCCCAAAAAGAATAGCCAACTTGGCTATAACACTTTTGTGCTACGTACCCCATAAGATATATATACATAACCCATATTAAGCCCAAGTCTACATGCTCAAAAGCTGATGTGTCAACACCTCATTGGACCACTCCCTCTTCCAATTAAAATTCATGCACAAGTTGAATATATATATATATATATACACACACATATGTTATATATAAATATGAGCAATGAGTAAACATTGCGTGTGAATAGAAAAATTCAAACTGGGTGCATGTGTGTATGTCTGTGATAGACGGCTAGAGAGAGAAAGAAAGAGAGAGTGAAGAAGAAGAAGAAGGAATGAAGGAAAGAAGAAGGAAGAACAAAAGGTGGGTTGTGCATGCAAAGACTAGACACAAGCCATGTATAGACTCAGAATTGAACCTTAGAGAGAAGGAAAAAACTCACAATGAAGGTAAACTGTCACGACCCAAAACCCACCCTAAGCGGATCACCGGATCGCGATCGCCGCCCTGAGACCCGAGGGCCCCGAGACAAGGCTCGCATATGCAGCGGTATCGAATAGATGTGCAACATACGTTTTGCGGAAGCGTGAAAAACTTTTTCTTTTCTTTTCTCATTTTTAAATTATGCACATCCGTTCGGTACTGCCGCTCCATACATAGCATACATGGTTACACATTCAGAGTATAACTAAAACTTAAAGACTTATAACATTAATACAATACATGTTCAGTTGCCCTGAGGGCTTAATACATATTCTTACATTATCTACTAATACAAAATGTACTACTAGAGTTCATAGGTTTCTCAAGAGAAACTACTTAAACATATCTTCCCAAAATCAGCAGATTCATCATCAACGTCCTCAAGTCAAGACTGCTGCTAATTACCTGAAAGGGGGGTTCGAACAAAGTCTGGGTAAGCTAATCTAAGCTTGTGAGCAATTCCAGTATTTGTCATGGGGTTTTCAATTAGCAGTGGTTTAGTACATAAGAGTTTGTAAAATAATCACCGCCAATTGTTCGTATACTTTGAATACAGAATATATGTATTCCTTAAATCATGTAGCTTTGAAACATTTAAAGTATTCAAGCTAAACTCATACTTGTCAAATAGAGTATATAACTCAAAACATATGCATTTCGTAAAACAATAGCTTGAAACATTTAAAGTATTCAAGCTATACTTATACTTCGTCAAATAGAGTATATAACTCAAAACATATGTATTTCGTAAAACAATAGTTTTGAAACATTTAAAGTATTCAAGCTAAACTCATAATCATGAACTTCGAACCATATAACATAATACGTATTTCTTAAATAGAGTATAAAAACTCAAAACATATGCATATTGAAAATGAGGGTAAAACCTGCTTCCATTTTCAAATCATTTGTCATCTTATCACTTTCATTAGTGGAATCCGTTTCGAACCGGACTCCCATCTTACTTATAAATGGAGATATCTCATTTGCCTAGGGGATTAGATCCTGCTACCGGGCATTTGACAGTCAATTGAGTTCGTATGTAACCCAAAATCCCATCGTATGTTTACAGATTAATTGAGTTCCGTACAACCCAAAAATCTGTTATTTAGAAAGTCGGCTGAGTTCCGTACAACCCAACCAAAAACCATAGTGCTTAGGCACAGCTTTTCTTACATTCAAATACATTTAATACATGATTTCTTCAAATAGATGTTTCTCATAAATATTTAAAACATCATGTACATAATTTCATAACAAATCCTTTAAATGTTTGATATAAACAAATTCAGAACACTTTACATAATTTGGTATTTAAAACTTTAGACATGCTGAAATATGTTTTAAGAAAATTATGGTAGAATCCATTCACTAAGCATGTCATAATATATATAAAAAAAATAGGACAATTTAACTGAATCATGTAAATACTGAATTCGAAATTTCAAACACTTCATATCTTTGTATTTAAAACCTTTTCAAATCCATGGAGTTAAATCTCCACTTCAAATACAGGGTTACTCACCTTGATTCTTTAGGGTTAGTGCTAAAAATGCGCTTTCCCACTTTCCTCGTAGTTCCTAAGAACAATTCATAAACACCTCATCAACTTCACATTCATTGTAATATCATCTCGATATTCCTTAACTTATGCTTAAATCGTATTAGATCCTAAAATGATTTCATAAATTCATATGTACTTAACGTAACTCGTATTCTTAACCTATGACACAATTTAATGTGTTAGAAATTGAATCTACTTCAATTTATACTCTTCTGGGAGTTCCATTAACTTTAATTTAAAGTTATTTATTTGACATGTTTACGTGTCGTGTCTTTTCGTATTTCGTTTCTCGTACATGCCTTAGTATTAGTACTTTGGCATTATTTCAGTTCATAGTCATCTAACAGATGCTATTCATCAAATTTTATGTCTTTTTATCTTAGACATTTCTTTTGGTCGAATAGACTCTACCATTGAGTCCGGAGTGTCGGAGAAAGTCGGTTTAGGCTTTCCTAACATTTAATTCGGACTGTTATATGTAAAAGGGCAAAATGGTCATTTACCGTTTTACGTGTCATATTTTTCTGTACTTCGTTTCGTAATTTAGACTCCATTTTTGAGTCCGGGATGTCAAAGAAAGTCAATTTAGACCTTCCCTGCTTTTAATTTTGACTTTTGAGGTGCTCGGGGTAATTTGGTCATTTTACCCCCTTACGTGTCTTTATGTTCGGGACCTCATCTTGTGTCGTGGACCTCACCATTGGACTCAGAAGGTCCGAGATAGTAAGAGTACACTAATAACTTGTTAAATTTTGGTCAAGGGGTATTTTGGTCATTTACCCCTTACATGTCTTTATTTTTCGGGCCCCGTCTCGTAAAACGGACCCTACCATTGATCTCAGAATGTCCAAAATAGTTGGAATACACTATTCATATGCTTAATTTGGACTTCGTTTACTCTATTTATGACCCAAGGGCAAAATAGTCATTTTACTTTATTTATTAAATAATTAAATTAATTATTTAATTATTTAATTATTTTTCCAGGGGTCTAAATGCATAAAACTTCCATCAATTGGGCAACAGTAGGATTTCCCAAAACAGTTGGGGTCAATTCGTAAATAACCAAAGGTTTGGTTTATTTTATTTTTTTTAAAATAAATTAAAAACCAAAGGGTTCGGTCCAGTTTTAAATGAACCAGTCCGGTTCAGTCATAAAGCAACCGGTCCATCCGATTTTGTGCGTGTTGCTGACGTCACGATGACGTCAGCCCTACCGTTTAAAAGGTTTTAAAACCTTATTGAAACGCTACCGTTTCATTTTTTCGGTGGCAAGCCCAGAGGCTGCCACCTATCCCGAGTCGACCCATCCGTTTAAACCGAGTGATGAGTTGACTCGTCGTCTTCCCCACTTCGACCAGGGCTGTTGCCCTAATTTCAGAATTTCTTTTTCTTCTATTTCGTGCAGTTTGGATCCATGGATCCTCACTGTTTTTGTCCCAAATTGTTCCTAAGGGATAACCGATTCGATTGGCATTCGTTTTGGAGTTTAAAACCCCTTCATATGTTCGGTTTTGAAGTGGATAATCCGAACTGTAAGTTGTTCGTTCATGCTTATTTCTTGATGGTTTTTCATGATATTTGGCTTGTTAAGGTCCCCTCTTCATGGAGATCTAGTTTTCATTTAAAGAAATGGATTTAATCTTGAGTTTCAAGGGTTAGGGTGTAAACCCGTAACCTGTAACTAAACAATTGAGGGTCGGTTCTTTTGAGTCTTGGTCGAGCACGTGGGTTTTTCATATGCTTGTAGGGTCTACTAGAGGTCCTTATACACCAAACCAAGTTTGGTTTCCCTCGGATCAGACCTGCTTCATGCAAGGTCATCAATGGAGGATGCTTCTGGGTTAGGTGTTTTTAGGTGTTTTAAAGCTTAAATTTCATGCTTATTACACTTCTAAACATGTATATAACATATCCTACGTATATAAACAACTTAAAACAGTTCTTATCAATCAAACTTTTAGAGAGAGGAAAAATGTAAAAATTGGAACTTTACCTGTTTACACTTGCTTTCTCCTTTGTTCTACCTCCAATTCTCTCTCTATTCTCCTTACTTCTTCTTCCTTTGGTTTCTTTTGCAAGAAGAAAGCATGGTTTGCATGCTTGGCTATTTAAAGAGAAGCTGACCGACCCTTCTCTCTCCTCCATTCTCTCTCTCTCTCTCTCTCTCTCTCTCTCTCTCTCTCTCTCTCTCTCTCTCTGATTTCTAGCCCTACACTAGACTTCCCATCTCATAAATTCTACTTTTCTCTTTTCTTCTTTGCATTTAATTTTCATAAGATATTTTACATATATTATATACATATATATACATATACACATATATACAAGACACACACACACACCAGCCGACACACACACACACTCATTCACATACTATTCAACTTTTCCACTTTTCATTTTTTTAACATTTTCATATTTCATTCATTTAATATATATATATATATATATACATATATATACATTTAACTAATACATATAAATATCCATTCCTATAATTAATTAATTAATGTAATAATTAATTAATTATATATATATAATTTCTTTTCCTCGTAATACGTGTCATGTGACCCGGTATCCTAGGTCGGGATATTACATAAACACTCAAGCATGGTCTTTACTATTGATGTGCTATATTTGGGGGTAATAGGAGGATCTAAAAGTGCCTTAGATAGAAAAATGCCATGAAACCCACCATTAACGACCTTAGAAACTGAGTTTAAACAAACCGAAACCAAACTCCATTTTTTGTGAACGGGGATCGAAAGTAGAATGAAAATAGAGCACGATGCAAAAAGAATTCAAGTCATTTGGCTCATAAATGAGCATTTTATAGCTAGTTACATGTTTGGTAAATTTTCGATCACCTCAAAAAATTAACAAATGGCTTCATTTCAAAGTCATATATTTGAAGCCCTCAAACTAGGGGTCACAATGGTTAAAAAATGAGTAATTTCGCTAGAGAAATGAGGGAGAAACAGTGAGTTTTCAAGAGTGGCCGGAAAAGCGCAAATTAGAGGAAACCGCCCGATCACTAAGATTTAAAGGGGCAAAACTCTACCTAAAGGTTCTAAAATAATGTTAGAGTTGATTTAGGCCAAGAAACAACTTCAAAACAACAAGAAAAATGGTTTTAAAAATTTAAAAATCTGTAGTTTTTTACCACCGTTGACGAAGAGGGTGACCAGAGACTCACCGGAAAAACGAAGGGGACGAAGATTATTCGGGTCGGTTTTGGGTTCGAATTGGAACCCGCCCGACTGCACAAATAGGTAAGTGGAACGACACCGTAAAGGGTTTGGGTTTTAAAATTTAAAAGGGATTTGGTCTATTTGGCTATGCGAATAGAGCCCCCGATTTGATAAACCTTTTCGGACCTAGGGATATCCTATCCCTTGTTTAGCCCTTGTCCACTGTTTGGCTTATAATAAATCAAAAAAAAAAACTAGGGAGCGACAGCTCCCTAGGTTCGAACAGCCCAACTTCACGAAGGTAAGAAGCTTAAACCCTCACGTGTGGCCACTATGCTAGCTTCACACGTGTATATTTTTGTTAACAGAATCTATATATAATATTAAAATAAATAATTAAATTAATTAAATTGATTTAATTATAGTAAAATACCTCATTACCCAAATAAAATGAAAGTGTAGTGTATTTTAACTTCTTTTGATATTCTGGACCCAATGGCGAGGTTCGTTTTACAAGATGAGGTCCCAAAAATTTAGACACATAAAAATATAAAAAATTACTATTTTACCCCTAATGATACTCGAAGCCAAACAGAAGTCTGTAAAGGCTTAAATTGACTTTCTTCGATACTCCGAACCCAACGGTGGGGTCCACCTTTCCAAACAAAATACTTAAAATATAGTATGTGACACTAGCCATTTTTAGAGCAGTTTAGAGGTACAACGAGCTACCAAGATAAGGTAAAAGAGTCAACTAGGTTACAACCTAAATTGCATAAGTCCATAGACTTAAAATACGACCCATAAAACTAAAAGATCATAAATTCATCCATAAAATCATATTAAGTCTATGAACAATGTTGAACTAAATAATATTTCCTGATTTATAGGAACATCAAAAGGAAAAGAGAATGAGGTCTGATTTCTCTTATAAGGATGAGGAACCATTTTTGAGGTAAGTAAACCCGAACTCTAATATGTGGTAATTATTGGCCATGTCACGATTTTATCACTTCGATGCTGCCAATTTGTATTCTTATACGTACCTAACATTTATTGATTCCATAATTTGATACTTGTTCTACCTTGTGGATATGTTGAGAATTTGATTACCAATATCTTAATGTGATTGCTTGTTCATTTCTATACCATGCTTTGGATATTAGAAAATTGTTATGTTTCTCACTATTGAGAATTTGATATTTCCACATATATGTACATCCCTTGTGGAATTCTATTGATCATGATATTATTATGAGTGTCGGGAGTTATGTTTTGTCACAATGTCCATTTGATTCCATAGATGTTGTTTTGGACCTATGGGTCGGTGATTGGGAATGACACCCAACATTTAGTCCATGGAGGACGTAACATATGATAAGAGCTCTAGTGCTATTCAGGAACCCGAATGAGGGGTGAACCCAAATAAGTGCTTTTGGGGATAGCCGAACCCTATTTGTTGATGCATCTATTTTGTTAGTATCTCATATCTTTTTTGAAACATAATCTGATAATGCACTCTTTGGTTATTGATACGCCTTGCAAGCCTATCATTGGATTCGATTTGGCAAATTGTGATATTTGGCAGATGATTGTTGTACAGGCTAAATCCCTATTATTGATTTGTTAAACCATTTTCATTACCTATTTCAACTGCCTTAGGATATGCCTTTTGGACCCATGGTGTCACATCCCGAACCCCACCCTACGCGGATGTCGAGGACGTGACTGCCAGTCGGTCGCGACGCGACCAACCAAAGGCAAATTCTGAACTTTTCGACGAATTGCACTCCAACTGTAGGGTCAGATGCAGCGGAATTTAAAACTTTTCTTTGTGTCACGGGAATGCAACTCACTTATCCATTTTAAGTATATGTATCACAGAGCAAGACTAAATTCAGTCAGTCAACAATTCTAATCTCAGAGCATATCTAAAATCAAGCATATAACAACAGAGCAGATCTAATATCTCTAGAGTACCATTAGTTCCATGAGCCATGTATATCTATATATATCAGTCAAGTCAGTCATAACATACCACTCACCGGAATAACCAGGTTCAATCCATAATAAACCAGTCTCTACAATTCAGTGCCGTCAGATCCTTACTTGCGATGCCACTTGGCCTATTCACGTCATGTCATAGTACCTTCTAATCCAATGGAGGTAATTCCTGAAAAATGTCAGAATAATGGGGTGAGCTTAAATAAGCCCAATGAGTAACACAGATTCCCTATCATGGGTTTCAAAACCAGTTTTGTGCTCCCAAGGCACATGGATAATTTAGTCATTACAAAAATAACTATTTTTATAAATCCATTTCATAAGCAGTCTAGTACAATAAAACAGAATCGAACAGACAATACAAACGGATCGGAACATGACGTAACCAATCGGTCAGAACAATAACTATTGCTAATATATCGGTCAAGACACAGACTCTTCATTAACGGAACGAATCATAACGGAACTGGACCATATATCAATCAAGACAGACAGATCATCAACGGACGGAACATGTCAGAACCGGACGGAACATATCAATCGAGGCAGACATAACATTAACGGACAAAATATAACGGAATCGAACGGTAACAATACATCAGTCAAGCAAAGGCATATCGCGAACGGATAAAATTATAACAGAACTAAACGGAAACAATACACTAATCAAGACACAGGCAAATCATGAGCAGGACACAACATAACGGAACTGGGTAGAAACAATATAACAATCAAGTCAGGGACACATCACTGTCGGAACTAATCATAACTGGACTGAACAATATTTCAATCAAGACAGACGTATCATCAACGGACAATACACAACGGAACTGGACCATATATCAATCAAGGCAGACACATTATCAATGAACGGAACATAACAGAATCGAACAGAACAAAACATTAGTCAAAGCAAAGACATATCATCAACGGACAGATCATAACGGAACTGGACCATATATCAATCAAGGCGGACTTAACATCATTAACGGACGGAACATGTCAGAACCGGACGGAACATATCAATCGAGGCAGACATATCATTAACGGACAGCACATAACCGAACTGAACGGAATTCCTAATTCGAAGGATACAAGCACATCACGTGGAATGTGATACAAAGGGTGTACAATAAGTACATACATTTGAACAATATAGCATTCAGACAGTATACTATACAAAGCTGTACGATACAACAAAATGTTGTTCTTTGCCTATATCACATGGTTTATTTAATCGTTTCAGAAATAATGGTTCAATATATCCATTTTATCTCAACAGTTCAAAACGGGCAAAACAGTACGGAATGCTAGCACAGGGATCAGGAATATAGTCAATTATTTAAAAGGACTAAAACCATGTCATAAGTGATATAGTACGAAAAGGCATGCATTCAAATAATTGCACTTAAATAATTGCATTCAAAACAGATCAGTAAATCAAGGGACAGTATCAAAACAGCGTCAGAAGTTACTCACAAACTTTACGCTTATTCCTTGCATAAATAATCCGATAACCTCCAGGTACGTCAAGCATCTCCATGTATATCCTGAATAATAATCATCAATCACAGACAGATCAGAACTCATCCATTCAAGTCTCATTCATCATCTTAGGTACCTATCGGATTACCTAAGATAGCCTAGTAGCCTATCGCCCTTCCATTGGGTCTCACCCGAGGCTATTTCATTCTTTAATTAGGCTTAGCAGTTATTAGGATTATATCCTAAGTCATTTAGACTTCAATTGTTATCAGTCAGGCACTCATTCAACCTTAGGGGCAAAAATGGTAATTTTACCATTTTTGTCCCGGACCCTGTCGTGGTCTTCAGAATAGTCTTTATATCTTAAGTACAAAGTTCTACGTCCTTTGGACTTCGATCGGTATCAGTTAGGTTCCCATTTTAACCATAGGGGCAAAATGGTAATTTTGCCATTCTTATCCCGGACCCTGTTATGGTCCTCAGAATATCTCATATATCGTATATATGAAGTTTTAAGTCTTTTAGACTTTAATCGGTATCAGTTGGGTACTTATTTAGTCTTAGGGGCAAAATGGTAATTTTGTCATTTTTGCCCCGGACCCTATCATGGTCCTCAGAACGTCCCATATATCTCATGTATAAATTTGTAAGTCCCTTGGACTTCATTTGATATCTGCTTTAGATCGTCGGGACACATCGGTCATTTCTCGTTTTACGCGTTGACTATCTCGGAGTCTTATTTAGCCCTTCAGTGTTCATAATTATCTCTATGATAATTTATCAGATCAGTTTGACCTTTATTCGACCTCTACTTTGCACTTACAGTGCTCAGGGGTATTTTGGTCATTTTACGTTTTGTGTAATTCTGATCCCGATTCGTCATCTAATCAAGTATACAGTCTCACCAGAGTCTGGGCTCCTACCGGTATCAATTTCGTCCCAATCGGACTTTGTTTAGGTCTCGTACGGTATCAGGGGTAATTTGGTAATTTCATGTGTCGTATTTTTCGGCACGTCAGTTCATAAAATGGACCTCACCATTGGGTCCAGAGCGCCCAACATAGTGAAATTGGACTGTCTGTTATGTTTAATCGGCCCTGAGTATCATTAAGGGCAATTCAGTCATTTACACCTACGTGTCTGTATTTTTCGGGACCTCAGTTCATTAAACGGACCTCACCGTTGAGTCCAGAATGCCCGAGATAGTCAAAATAGGCTATCTGATATTTTTATTTGGGTCTGGGTACCATCAGGGGTAGTTCGGTCATTTATCACTTACGGGTCTGTATTTTTCGGGACTGTATTTCAAAAATCGGACTGTACCATTGAGTCCAGAATGCTTGAAATAGTGAAAATACACTATTTATTTAATTTATTAGGACTCCGTTTGACATATTTAATGTCCAGGGGTAAAATTGTAATTTTACCTATTTAATAAAATAATTAAATAATTATTTTATTATTTAATTAATTACCAGGGGCTTAAATGTATAATTTATCCAAAAATCTGGGCCACTGTGTAATCCTTTAAAACAGTGGGGATAAATCCGTAATTTCAGAAAGTATTTGGGGTTCAAAATATAATTTCATAATTTAGGGGTTCAAACCCAAGGGTTCAAGGGTTCATCAGTTGAACCGGTCCAAAACCATCAAGAACCAACCGGTTCAGTTCCTTCAGAAAACCGGAATAACATATTCTTTCTATCCCCAATTCAGCCCCTTATTCACGGTTCGGACAGACCTAATCCCTAATTCAGATTTATTAACCGAGTTTCCAAACAGACTGGTTTTGATTTTAAAACAAAACCTGTTTAACCGAAACGGTGCCGTTCCACTAAAGAGGTGGCACGCCCATGAGTGGACACGTGTCCGAGTCGACACGGTATGCCCAAGCGAGTTGGACGAGTCGACTCCGTCTTCTTCATCTTCTCCCCCAGTTTTGCCCTAGTTCCCGATTTCATATTTTCTCATTTTCGTGATATTTCAAGCACGGATTTCGGCCTGTTTTGGTTTCAAACATCTTCTGGATGTCATGCCAACGGTTTGGCATCGATTTTATGGATCGAAGCCATGCATGGGGTGCTGTTTGGCCGATTATCGCGCAGAATTTCAATGCGGTCGTGGGGCCTCATTTCTCCACCAAATCTCACGTGGCTTGGCTTGTTGTGACCCACGTTTTATGGGTTTCAAGTCCCTGTTCATAAATTTCAATTTAGAAGCCTATTACAGAATTTGGGTTTCATGGCCGAAACAAATGGCTTCGGTTTTGAGGGTCTAAATCAGTGTTCTAGGGTCGCGGATGGTGATATTTGAGATCCTAGAAAGGTCTAGATCAGTTTTTGACAGTCAGGAACATGTTTTATGGCAGTTGTTTCAGACCTGCAACTTGAGGTCATAAATGGCGGATTTTGCTACGGTTCTGTGTTTTAAGCTGTCTCGGTCTCAGATTTTCATGCCAAGTTCCAGTTGAGACATTTAAAACTTCATGCATACATCTCATTAGCCTCAAATAACTGAAAACAGTAAACAAACTTAAGAGGAAAGTTTCAGAAATTTTGGATGTTTACCTAAAATCAGATCCTCCTTCTCTTGGTTTAGTTCCTTGGCCATTCAGACCTTCAGTCGTGCCTTCAGTCCCTTCTTCCCTTGTGCACCACAAATGGAGATGCCATTATCCCTCACATGCATGCACACCCTTGGATGTGCTCTCAAGCCATGAACACATACACACATGCAGCCCTCTCTCTTTAGATGTCTCACCCTCAACAGATCTGTTTCTCCTCTTTTCATAGCCTCTAACAGACCTGCCTACACTCTACAACAGTTCCCATTTTTGAAGATCTCAAGGTGAGTCCATGTATATATACTAATATACACATTTATACCTATACATCTCCATATATATAGATATATATATATATATATACACATCAGAGAATCAGTAGGATCATGGGGATGATGTGGGCTGAGGGGAGCTGATTCAGTCAATCATGTGGGGTTTGCATGGGTTGCCATTGGTCAATTTGGGTGGCAAGTTGGGGCAATACAGAGATATATACAAATAAGTTGCATACATATGCACAAAGTAATGGGTAGCCTAACTGGTAAATTTTTGGGAAGAATTTATCCTCTCAAAGGTCAAGGGTTCAATTCCCTTGGCCTCCCATTTGGCCCCTTTTTCACCATTTTTGGTTAAGGCCACGTTTGGCTGCACATTAATTCAGTTTTTGATGTTTGCCTCATAACTTTCATTCCGTAACTCCTTTTTCGATGCGGTTTGTTCGAGAGTTTCATATTTCAGTTATCTACAGTGTCAGAGGTTCCGTGTCATTTATTAGTCATTCGGGATTTCCGTGGTTAATTAATTCGAATTCCGTCAGTGTTAAATTGACATTATTTCACCTAATTAATTGGTAATTAGGTTCGGGTATTGTACCCTATTCCCGAACATGTTTTAATTGTTTTATCGGTCTATCTTGACCGTCAGGAGATTAGGGTTAATTCCCTTGATTATTCTCTGAGCCGGTATTAATTAATAATTAATATTTAATTATTAATTATACAGGATCGGGGTGTTACACATGGGTCCTCTTTGCTGATCGATTTTTCCTTGGTGACTGGCTATTTGTTATATTATTTGATTGTCCATCTATTTGTATTCTTCTATTCTGAACTAACCCTGACCCATGGCAGAGCGAGGGAATTTTCTATCACGACCTACGACCCGGCTTATGCAGATTACGAGGATGTGACTGCCACCCTTCGGCCCAGAGGCCAACGGGTGGGCTAGAAGCAGCGGTGCCGGACGATGGTGCGGCCAAGATTGCAGTTGCGGAAGCTTGAAAAACTTTTTCTTTTCTCCGCACATCCACCTAGAACTGCCACTCTTCAGAATGGTACATTACACATACATACAAAGCTTACTAAAATTTTATAATTTATACATATTACACATCCATTGTCCCTAAGGACTTAATTACATGATTTCCCAAAGTGTCATTACTACAAAAGTTGACCAACTATGGTCCTATCATTCCCAACAATTGCTAAGTCAAGTGTGGAGCTCCCAACGCCCTTCCTTAGTATGGGCAAGGTTCCCAACCATCTTTATCACCTGAAAGAGTCATGGGTAACAAATCCATGTGAGCTTTATGAAAAACTCATGAGTAATTCCAGTACCTTGTCATGGGTTTTCAATTGATAGTGGGTTAGATGTAAGAAATTTCATAATGACATTCACTACCAATTGCTCGTACGCTTCAGATAAAGAATACATGATTCTTTAAAAATAGATAGCATGAAGTATTCAAGGCATTCAGGCTAGGCATGTATTTCTTCAAATAAGATATTGAAAACTTCAAAAATACATAACACGGAGCATTTAAAGCATTCGAATCCAACAGATACTTCACATATATAGAGTATAAAAGTCTTCAAAACACATAACACAAAGCATTTGAAGCATTCGAGTGAGGCATGCAATATATAGTGGAAAAACTTGTAAATGTGTGTAGGGTGGCCAATTAGTGACCAAAAGAGTTTAAAATCATTTACTCGTTAACAGGATGAAAAAAATTCTTTTCTCATAAATAAGAAGGCAAAACCCTTTGTTATTTTAAAAATCGGACCATTCCTTTAAAAATTCTTCTCATGTAAATGGGGGTTCGAAAACCTTCTACCATTTCTTGTGAAAGCATAAATCTTTTTTTAATGAAATCAAAACTTGTAATCACGTTTAGAAAAATAGGGGATAAACCTTCTGTTATTTCTGAATGTATCATTTTTTCACTTTTTAATAGAAGAATTCGTTTCGAACCGGACTCTAGTTTTACTTCTCGTGGAGATATCTCATACCTAGGGGATAAACCTTTTATCAGGCATTTTTCTTGTATGTGAGTCCCGAAGGGCCTCACGAGCTCGTAGTGCTTATGCACGATTATCTTACATTACCAGTTTGCAAACAGGAGGCATTTAAAAACATTTCTTTACAAATAGGTGCTATTTTAAAACATTAAAACATAACCTCCCAGTAGTTGCTTTTTAAAAGCATTTAAAACATAACCTTTTCAAATAGATGCTTTTCCAGAGCATTTAAAACATAACTTCTTCAAATAGATGTTTTTCAAAAGTATTTAAAATATGACCTCTTCAAATAGATGCTTTTCAAGAGCATTAAAATATGACTTCTTCAAATGGATGTTTTTCAAGAGCATTAAAACATGACTTCTTCAAATAGATATTTTTTTAGAGCATTTAAAACATGACTTCTTGGGTTTTAAAAAAGTCTTCAAGTTTTTGGAATATTCAGGAATATTTAAAAAAGTCTTAAAGCATTTAAAACATGACTTCTTGGGTTTTAAAAAAGTCTTCAAGTTTTTGGAATATAACATTTTAGACATGAGCTTTAGAGTACTTAATCACAATATTCAGGAATATTTAAAACATAGCTAGAATGAAAGACATTACTTGTAGAGAGGCATTTAATAAAATTCAGAATTTAACGTAGACATGCTGGAATTTAAACTTATAGAAAGTCAGCAATATAAACAAGCTAACTTGCATGTCAGAATAGAATTTTCAAAAATGGAAGTAGTGATACTTTGAGTCACGAATCATATAAATACAGAATTTGAACTTAGAATACTTCAGGAATTTTGAATTTAAAATTCTTCAGAATTTATAGAGTTAAATCTCCACTTCAAAGTATAGGATTGCTCACCTTTGTCCTCGGGATTGGTGTTACTGGTGTGCCTTCCCTTTTTCCTTGTAGTTCCTAAGAACAATTTATAAAGAATTAATTAATTTCACACTTAATTTAAATCCGCCTATTTGGTGTTCTTAGTTCATTTTTTAGACTCGATGAATCCTAATTTCCTAGGATAGGTCTTATCTCCATTAAATTGGACTATTAGGCGTAATTTAATAAAGTTGCATTTTCACGTGTCTTATTTTTTCGTACCTAATTTGGTAATATGGACCTCATTGTTGGGTCCGGAACGTCAAAGAAAGTCAATTTAGACCCTCTCGGACTTCCATTTGGCTTCGGACACCACTAAGGGTAAAACAATTATTTTGCGTTTTACGTGTCTTAATTTTTCAGAGTCTCGTCTCATAAAACGGATCATGTCATTGGGTCCAGAATGTGTAAAATAGTTAAAATACACTCCTCTTTTACTTTATTTGGGTAATGAGATAATTTATAATAATTAAATTATTTAATTTCATATTATATATTCATTTTGTTAATATTATATTACATGTGTCACAGTGGCACGGTGGTCATGTGCTTGGTTTTAGAGTTCATTGAGTGGGAGGTGCACGGGTCGAAACTGGGGAGCTGTGGCTCTCCTTTATTTTTCTGATATTTCTTGAGCCAAACAGCAAATAAGGACACAAAACTAGGATAGGTTATCCCGATCATGCGTGGGTTATTAAATCAGGGCTCTATCCTTATAACCAAACAGTCCTAGTCTACTTTTAAAATAAAAAACTTAAAGCCTAAACGACACCGTCCCACTTAAACCTTATATGCGACTGGGCGGATCCCGACCCGAACCTTGATCCGACCCGACCACTACTCATCATCGTCCCAATCACGCACGACACTGTTGCCCTAATTGTAGTTTTTTTACATTCTTTATTTCGTGACTTTTTAGGTAACTTCTTGGCCTGCTTTCTTCTCTAATGGTTTTCTGGAACCCTAATTGAGAATTCTTCATTAGTTTGAGACCTCGAATCGAGCTTAAAAGCTCCATTGAGAATTGGGCAACCATACCTGCAACTCAATAGTAGAAGCTTATTTTTGGCTAAAAATCAATGAGGTTTCTTCTATTGTGGTCTCGTCTTCATGGGGTTCAAGTCCCTATTCTAAAAATCAGGTTTTACATCAATTTGTGAAGTTCGGTTCTTAAAATTGAAACCTGTATGTTGAGGTTCGGGGGCCTTTTCCTAGGCTTTTAGGTCACGGACTAGGGTTTTGCAACCCCCATGAGGTATAGTTCATGCCCCAAGTAAAGGAATTGAGTTTCCTTTGGGTTGGTTCAGACCTGACGTTTGATGGTCCATCAATGGTGGATATTTTTGAATTCTTGTATTATGAGCCCCTTAGGTCTTATTTTCACCCCAACACTCTAGTATAACACTAACAAAGGCCATACATGTGCCTAATACCCATTAAAAAACATGCAATAGTGAGTTTTTCTTAGAGAAGGAAAATTTTTAGTTTAGGTATTTTACCTCTATAGAGAAGCTTCTTCTCTTCTTGGCTTGGCTCTACACTTTTGAAACTTTTGGGCTAGCCTATCCTTCTTCTTCTTCTTCTTCTTCTTCTTCTTCTTCTTCTTCTTCTTCCTCTCTCTACCTCACACACATTCTCTCTAGCCGTTTACACATACACACACTTCTTATTTTACGCATGTATACACACACACACACATATGCATATGTATTACATATTGCTGATGTGTTGCATGTCTTTCCATTGGTTGTGTTGGGTGGTGGGATAGGCTTTTGTATTGTATATATATATATATATATATATATATATGCAAGGGGAGGCGGTATAACCGTCCATGAAGGGAATGGGAATTAATGGATAAAATATGAAACTAAATTATATAAATGAAAATAACTTACAATTAACTTAGAGGTTAGAAGCCTGTTTTACTGAAAAAGAAATAAAAACTGAGTACATGATAGAATCTAGAGACATTACATAAATGGTTTTCTCTCGTTGTAGGAATTCTTTCAAGTAGGATTGCAGAAGAAAAAACTTGTTCTTTCACTGAAGAGAAGTTGCCTTATTATAGGAGTAGAGGTGCTTTGGATACTAGGTGACTGATATGATTGGCTGCAAGAATCTTACTGTATCTCCATGATGTTTTGTTCATGGGTTGTGCTTGATACTGAATGGCTGATTGGCTGCAGGAATCTTTACTGTTTGACTGAGGTAATTGGTTGCAGGAATCTTTACTACCTGACTGAGGCAATTGGTTGCAGGAATCTTACTGTTACTTCCATGATGTTTTTTTGCAGGAATCTTTACTGAAGAGCTTTAGATTTCATGAGTTTTAACTGTTGATGAATGTACTATATTGTTTGGATTTTACTGCGTCAAATCTCAAAATCATTGTCTAGTGCATAAAGGTCTTGACTGAATTCATCATCAATTGGACGGTGGGAATGGCAACTAGATTTTGCATCAAAATGGGTTTCTGGATCTTCACCCATCTGTGAGACATGTAACATTAACTGACGAGCTAATTCTTTAAGCTCTTCTATTGATTGTCCTTTGATTAAGGTTTGATCAATACTAGAGGATGATCTGGTCTTGTGAACAATAGGTTGAGAGTCTAACTGTTGCATTGCTGGAGGAAATTCTTTATTTATGAAGGAGATAAACTGTTCATGGTTAAGTTTATCCCACCATTTTACTAAAAAATCTCTAATGACTGTATTTTTATTTACTATATAATTCCATTTCATTATCCATGATATTTTATATTTATTGGCCATGAGAAGGATAATGGGAAACTGAGCAGTATGCTGATCTGTAGGGAAACCTATAGCAAAATATTGCATTACTGACTGGAAAGGTGATGAAAGTATCTCTGGAACAAGGCCAAATTTATTCCACCATTCACTGAACCATGTAGGTACCTGACTTTTAAACTTTTGATCAAACATGAGAAACCAAGAATGGTCATTGGACTCATTTTGAATGTAAAGAGTGCGGGTAAATGCTTGACTGTAATCATAATAGGAGTACTAGATAGCGGAATTGGGGATGGATCTAAGCTGGGAAGGATGAGATCCCCAAGCTTTTTCAGAAATGAAATTGACTATGATAAACTTCTGGTGTAGGATTTTTTTAGGATCCTGTTTATTGGGAATATCTTCAAATTTGACTGAACCAGAGTGAATGAGAATGGCTTTATACCATTTAACTAATTTGGAAGGATGGTTAGGGGTGAAATGCCAACTGAGGGGGAAAGTAACTCGTAGCTAGAATCTATGGGTCTTGGATTTTAGACTTATGGGGTTCAATAAAAAAGATATTGACTGAGTATGATTTTTTGAAATAAAGAGTAGAAGGAGTTCTAACTGGGGGTTTTGCTAGGATGATCCTTTATTCTTTTGAGGGATCAAAGGGATCAGTAATTTCATAAGGACTAGGAGATAACCGGACTAAGGTTGAACTGTAACTGGAGAGGCTTGGAAGGCCATAACTGGGATGAGGTAGATTATAATTGGGTCTGAGAGGGCTGCTGAGGATAGAAAATCGGCTGCCCTGGGATACTGAAGGGGATAACTGTGGAATAGGTGCTGGGGCTCGAGGGGTAACTATTTTCCCTGTGGAGGGAGTTGACTGTTGCTACTGCTTGACGTTCTTCCTACTCATTTTTTTGCTACAAAAATTTACGAGTAAGAAAATCAGGGAGACTATTATCCTCACCAGGTATGTACTGGATATCAAAATCAAAAACAGAAATGATGGCTTGCCACCGTGCAAAAATTTTTTTAGAAGCAATGTTTTTAACATCTTTTTCCAAAACATGTTTTGCACTTTTACAATCAATTTTAACTAAAAAACGTTGATTTAATAAGTCACTTTGAAATTTACTGATGCATAAAACAAGAGATAAAATTTCTTTTTTAATAGTACTATAATTTAACAGGGTAGGGTTCCAGATTCTAGAGTGACAACAGATGATCTGTTCGGGGGAATGAGGACTTAATTTTTGACTGAGAATGCTACCATAACCAATATCAGAGGCATCTGTTTGAACTATTTTAAAAGCAAAGGGAGAAGGGATACTAAGACAAGGAAGGGTCTTGACATATTGCTTGACTTGCTGGACAATGGCTGTATGAACAGGTGTCCATGGAGGTGGATTACTTTAGAGACGATCAAATAAAAGTTTACACTGGGATCTCAGATTGGGATAAAAATATGAAATATAATTGAGTGATCCTAAAAATCATTGTAACTGGGTTTTATCAAGGATTTGATTTGGGAATTTATCAGCAAACTGGATTGACCATTGGATGGGTTTGATTTAACCATAAGAAATATCAAAACCTAGGAATCTAACTGAAGTTTGAAATAACTTGAGTTTAGATGCTGAGAGGACTAAACCATTGCGTTTAATGACATTAGAAAAGAATATAAGTGTTTCAAATGTTGATCAATGGAATCTGAGTAAATGAGGACATCATCTATGTAAATTATAATATGACTGGAGAAAGGATTGAAGATGTCGGTCATGACATTTTGAAATTCACTTAGGAGCATTTTTTAATCCAAAAGGCATTACATTCCATTCGTAATGACCAAAAGGGGTTGTGAATGCGGTTTTATATCTATCTGACTCATGGATCTGAATTTGCCAAAATCCACTTTTCATATTGAATTTACTGAAGATAGCTGCTTTGTGTAATCTATTAACTAAGTCTCTTTTGTTTGAAATAGGATATCTAATCCATTCTAAGACTTTATTTAATGGTTTGCAATTGATAACTAATCAAGGAACATCGCGTTCGATTTTTGCATTTTTGTTGACATAAAAAGCAAAACATGACCATGGTGATTTAGACGAGCGAATTATTTGTTTACTGAGTAAGGTTTTAATTTCTTCTTGACATAACTCCATTAGAGTTTGACTCATTTGTATTGGTCTAGCCTTAGTAGGGATGTTATTTTCACTAAATCCTTTAACATAGGGAAGACAAATAATGTGTTGTTTCCTATGCCAGAATGTTATGGGTAACTCAAAACAAACTTCTTGTTTGAGTAGTGACTCAAATTGACTAATCCGTTGTTGGAGCGTAGGATTGAGTAGCTGTTGTTCAACTCTTTTAAACTAAATTTCTTCCAAAAGAAATTCAACATGGGACTTTTTCTTAGAAAGAAGATTAACTGAGTGTCTAATAGAGAGATCTTGTAACGAATTTATTTCTCTGGACTGAGGATTTTTAATGAAGTTAAATCTGACTATTTGGCCTAAAGGTTTAGTGGTAACCCCTTCGCTGTCGGTGGTGAAAGGGTATAACAAGCACATAAATGGGTTACCGAGGATGACTTTATCAAACATGTTTTTAACTAAGACAAAAGGAGTTTTGAAACATACTTTATCCTAGCACACATGTGCATTGGATAATTTGTACTGGATTTGCATGGAACTGCCATTAGCTAATTTTAACTTTTCTCTGGTTTTTTCAAAGTATTTAGTAGGGATAATGCCTTCTTGGATGCAATTAAGATCTGCGCCTGAGTCGATGAGAGCGATGGTCTCAATTTCAAACTCGTCGCAAACTATGATCTTGACTGGGCATCGCCATTTTTGGAAGTTAATCTAAGTCATTGCAGTTAAGAAACTAGTGTGATCATCTTAATCTTGATTGGAAGTGGGTAACTTTAGGGAAATAGTGATGTTATTGGTTGGGTCAACTTCATTATCTGGGGATGGTTGAATTGGGACAAGAGGGAGAGGAAATAGGTGACTATCAACTTTGTTTTCTAAAGAATCATGGTCAATCTTGAGTGTATAAATTAACTATTGTAATCATATAATTTCTTTTTTGGTTTGATTGATTTCATGCTGTAAATCTTAGATGGTAATTGGTTTGGTGTTACTAGTAAATCTATCAAAGATTTTATTAAACTGAACTGGAGGACTAGAAGGGATGACCGGAGATGGTTTAGGCATTTCTATAACTAATGTTGTTTTAAACTGGTTTAAATATTGGGATTTAACTATCGGGTCTTCGACGTTATTGATTAATTCTAGTAGGAGTTCTTCTTGTTTACTTAAAATATTAATTGTTTTACAACAGCTACGAGTGCAATTATCTGTGCATCCTATCTTAACTTGAGGACTGTCTGACTGACAGTGAGAACTATGGTCAGAAGACTGGTTTAACTATTCAATTTCATCTTCACTGTCACTAGAACTATAAGAGGAGGAACTAGAGGGTTCACTATCTGTGTTTCTGAGATTTAAAATTTTAAATAACTCATGTTTGTGATCCTGGTTGCCTTGGAGGGCATTGATTAACTGCTTAACTTTACAATCTGACTAGAAATGTCCTGGTTTTCCACATCTAAAGCAAACATCAGTAGATGTTGCTTTGCGAGCTGTATGTTTACTAGAATTTTTCTTCCTACGATTGGTTTTGTAATACTTACGTGTCTGTTTGTTACTATACTCACCTTGGTAGTAGGTCTTTTTATGTTTATAACTGTGGTGGTAACCTTGGTGGTGACTGCCATGGGTACGGTGATACTTGTGATGGCTATTTGAGTGATGTTGACGGGAAGCGTCGTTTTGAAGGTGCGACTGAAGGTATGCCGTACTAGAGACATAGAAATTACCAAGTTCATATTTGGCTCTTTTCTTATTCCTGGCAGCTTGGTTACTAATTTTCATATCTATGCACATCCGCATACCTTATTTGCGAACTATGCAAATGATGTCACCGTATGTAAGACTGGAGTAATCTATGGCTCTTGTGTCTTTACTAAGGATTTCTCTAATCTTATGGGCAAAAAGACTAGGAAGGCCATTAATGAACTTTTCTTTCTAAAATGGAGAGTTACTGTCATCTCTGAGCATAACTCTAGAGCAGAAAACATCGGCATACTATTCAAAATCACTGAGTGTGGGATATCTAAGGTTGCTTAACTGATTATGGATCCTAGCGGTTACGTGACTAGGAGTTCCTATGAAGTGTTTAGTGATGGTGTAAATGAGGGTGTTGATTCCATCTGGTACACCTTGACCTATTGTTTCGTAAACAATGGGGTTACCTTCAGGGTCTATTTTAACTGCATGAATTATGGATTCTTTGGTTTCATCAGTAAGGTGCTTATCCCACCAAGTGAGAAGCTTACTTGTGAATCCTAGAACCAATAATTTGACTATATCACTTTGTGGATTGTTATTCTTTCATGATAAAAATTGGCTGTCATGGCCATATGACTCAATTTATTCAAAATTTCTTGTTCTGAATAGCCATCTATATTCCATTCATAGAGGTGATCATAAGCAACTGAGAATTGACTTTGTAGTAATCATTCTTCGTACTAGCGATTAGGAGGTGTGGGGTGACTATACCTATTATTGGTGATGCTGGTAGGGTTGAACCTAGGTCGATGAAATTTATTTACTGTGAGGCCTTGGAATTGGTTCTGTAACTGGTCTATTTCTTGATACTGGGTTTGTAAGGCTTTCTCATCATCAGACGATGATGTTGAATTGTATGGGATGTCTGATTTGGCTATAGTGACTATTGTTTTGGAAGAACTGGATGTTTGGGCTTGACTAGTATAACTAAGTCCTGGAGCATTTTATTAACCTGTTCTAAAGTTGTTGTGGATTTAGGAAGGGGTTTCTATGATAGTTTTATTTCTAGTAACTTGATCAAAGGTTTTTCTAACTGGCAAGAAGAGGAAGGTTGGGAAGACCTAGACAGTCTGTTGTCAACTATTTTCTCTATTTTATCTAACTGGTTTCTAATCGTGATTAAACATTGGTTAGTGTAGTTGTTTTGTTTCAACTATCTTTCTAGACGTCTCGTCTGTGGGAGATCGTTTGAAAGGTGAAGCAACTACTTCTGATCCTAAATGTTAGATTATGATTGCTCCTATGGGTGGATGACTTGATTGGACTATGGACTTATCTTCTTTAATTCATTTAACTTTAGTGAAGGTGTTACACTTAGAGTGTTGTTCGTAATGATTTTCAACATAACTGAAAAATGGGATGTTTTCACACCGTTCTAGCATGAATTCTCTCCATTTTGTATAAATATCTAACTTTTGTTCTTTAGTATGACTAGCTCGATAGTGTTCTCGTTTGGCCCTGTTAGCCTCAAACTCAAATTCTGCTCTGAGAGTAGCTGAATCAATAATGAACTCTTTGTTGAGTGCATTGAGTTCATGATGAATTTTCTGTGCCTCAAAGTCTATGGGACTAGGAGATGTGACTGATTCATCTTTAGTGTCTAAGATTTGTGACTGTTATGAGACTTGTGATTGTGATGTATAACACGGAGTGTTATTTGAGATTTTAACTTTAAACCTTGAAGATCTAGGTGTAAGTCTCGTCGTTGCCTGGGTATTAACTTTTCAGATCTAGGTGTTGAGAGTTCAGATCTGGTTTGACTAAGAGCAGTACTGAGGTTAGTTGGTCTAAATCTTTGTTCATCAAAGCTAATTCTTACTGATCCATCTTGGAATTATTGAATGAGGTTAACATTGGTTTCTGTGTGTCTAGGTAGAGGGTGATTTTCATTTTCAATGATCCAAGAAGAGGGAAGAGTTACATCAGACCATTGAATGGATTTTGGAACCTGAATGTTGGCTCCTTCTGAATATGACTGAATAAGGATGGTTTTATCTTGAGGACTTTTGTTTACTGCTAAGGCGTTTAAATTGGTTCTAAAACATTTATAATAGATACGATAAACCAGAGCTAACTGTTGTGTTCCTTCTAACATATTGGTGCCAGAGGTTTGAATGTGGAGGGTAAGAGTTTTTAAGACATGAGGGTCGTGGAGGCTAACTGAGAAGTCAGGGAAACAGTCAAAATGGATTGGTCCTTGATGTAAAGGTGACTCCATTAATCCTAATAGACTGTTTGGCCAACTAATGTGTCTAGTGTCTCTAAGGGCTAAGAGGACTGAAGCATTTAAGCCTCGTCGAATGAGGGGATTAATGGCTACTTGAACTAATCCTATATAGATGAAGTTATAACCTTTCTTAATATAGTCACTTATAGTGGATTGAGTAAGTAACTGACACTTAACTTGTTCTCTGTTGAGGGCGTAGGTTTGTTCTACTATCTTAACATTAAGATTATTGGAAAATGAGTGAGAACCTATCCAATAGGATAGTTGGTAGATTTGGTGAACTGGTACCTTAGGGATGTTCTAATTTCTAAGGGGTTGATTATCATGATTTATCTTGTAGACTTCACTATTAACTATATCAGGAATAGAAGAAAAGGAAGAAGAAGAAGAGGCGGTTGAATTGGATCTGAATAATTTATTCATTTTAGAAATAATTAATATATATATATGTATATATAATGTGCTTGCAGCTCAAGTGGTTTAATTTTTGGGTTTAGGTTCTTCCCACCTTTTTGGGATAAAACCTTTTGGTTAACATTTTGGCCTTATTTTCCTTCATTTTTCTCTCTTATGCCTTGTTTGGCATTTTTACATATTTTACCTCATTTTTCCTTTTGTGCTTTATTTTTATTTTTCTTCGTTTGTGCTTGTATTCTCCACGTATCAATTTCACAATCGAAGTCTTATAATTTTGATTATTCTCTTCATGTGTCGGCCTCGATAATTAAGGTCTTATTATTATCGAAGCCTTTATATTTTTCTTGGTTAGTTTTCTTAATTACTCTTTTACTTTGTAAGGTCTCTAATATTTAATTAGGGACTTAATTCCCATTAATAAGGTCGGGGTGTTATATTTACTTACTGGGCTAAGTTAGCTCACTCCATAAATATATCATTTTTTTTCAGGAAAGGACGTTGTAGGAGGACCATAAGGCGTTCACTGCTATCAGGCGCCATCTTTTTGCTCACAGGCAGTCTTCCTCATCTAATGGTGAACTTTTTGTTATGAATTGTAATAGACTAAGCATGTTATAGTCTTTTCTCTCTTATGAGTCCACGCCTTGGGGGTGGCTTTTTGTTTAAGGATCTGTAATTTAAGAATTACTTTTATCACAGTCTGTAAATACTATTATGATTTTATTACTTAATTATCTAATCTGATGATATTATCATTGATCCTTAATTAGTATTTGTTAGGGACGGCTCGAGGGCCACCCCCGCGATCCTTAATCCGCATATCAGTTTCAGGTTGTGACAAGTTGTATCTACTAATTGGTCTATCTTCGGAACTGGAAAACTATCATTGGGGAATACTTTATTGAGGTTGTTATAATCAACACACACCCTTCATTTCCCATTCTTCTTATTTCCTAAAACCGCATTAGCCAACCAATTTGGGTAGAAGACCTCCTCGATCATTCTAGCATTTATAAGTCGCTCCACTTCCTCATTGATTATCTTGTGTTGTGGTGGAGCAAATGACCTTCTCTTCTGACGTACTGGGAGTAGCATGGATCAACCATCAATCTATGGCTGATGAAGTTTGGGTCAATACCTCCTATATCCTTTGCATTTCAAGCAAAGGCTGACATGTTGTCCCATAAGAAAGTAATTACCTTTTTTTGCTCTTCCAGGTTCAGAGTTAATCCTAGTTGAACAACTCGGCTAGAGTCTTGGGAATCAATTTGGATCTTCTGAACTTTTTCCTTAGGCTAGTGTGAGCTGCTTGTTCCCTTTGGGCTAAGTGGTTCTTCTAACTTTTCTAGACATGACTCTTCCAACTTTGAACTTGGAGTTCTGAGGACGTTGGAAAACTTCTGTAATTGATATCTCTTAGTTTTAGGTTTCAAGTGACTACTTGACATTCTCTCGAGGTAGGTTATCAGCCTTTGATAGTCACTACCTTTTCGTCCAGAATGAGTTTCAAGCATTAATGCATAGTAGATGTTACTACATTGAGATTATAGATCCAAGGCCTTTCTAGGATCAAGTTGTATGGAGAAATGACATCAATAACCATTAGTTCAGTTAGAATAATCTTTTGATCTTGAGTTTCTTCGATCATGATAGGAAGTTTGATGGTCCCAAGGGGAGAGCTGATATCTCCATTGAAACTTGTCTTTACCGCAGCAGTAGACTAGATTTCTTTTGGGTCTATCTTTATTTTTTGAAAAGGGACAGTGAAAAATACATTTGTTGAGCTCCTAGTATCAATGAGTACCCTTCTGATCTGGAAGTTTGAGTCTTTCAAGGATATCACAAGTGAGTCATTTTTGAGGGAGGTGTACCCCTACCAGATCTAGATTTGAGAACGGAAGTGTGGGAGTTGACTTATTTTTCTTCTCGAGTGCATTGACGTCAAGGACCGCCGGTTCTTTTGAGCCTTTTCGGCATTCCAACCTTCTAGTTATTTGCGTGAAGGACGTAAATGACATGATGTTATGGTTATGTTCCACCCCTATCATTTAGTCATTCAGGTCATGGGCCTTGTTGCCTATGAGGAGTTCTTTATTAGTCCTCATCACCCCTATGTGGTCGGCTATCATTTCTTTAGGTAAACTAGATGAATTCCCAAAGTTTCCCTATGTGGATTAGGCTTTCAATCTCTTATTTCAGTATTCGGCATTCGTCTGTGGTATGACTATGATCCCTATGAAAGTCACAATACTTACTATAATTCCTCTTCTAGGGTCTCCCCTCATCCTCTTTTGCCATCTGAGGTTTTCTTGTGGTTGTATTTGATAGAGAATATGCCTTAGATAAACATTCAGAGGTGTATAGAGGTTGCTCTTCTTATTAGAGGTACTCAGCTGCCCTTTTCGTTCACGCCTCTCTAGGCTTTGAACTCTTTTCTTCTTGTCTTTAGTTGACTTCAAGGGTGGTTGCTCCTCTTTCTTTGTCAATTCCTTGGTTTCCCTTAAAGATGATTTTACCTCTTCCAAGGTGATATACTTCTGAGCTTTTAGGAGAAGTTCAGACATTTTGATTGGAGGGATTTTGATAAGAGAGTCTTTGAACCTTTCAGGGAAGAGTCTAGAGGTCAGTGCTGCTACTAAAAATCATTCCTCACACTTTTCCACCGAGGTAAGTTCTTCCGAGTTAGATTGCCACATGTTCATCTCTGCCTTATGAACTGAATTTGGGTATAATAACACCTTTAACAAGAAACACTAAAAGATCAAAATAATCACATATTCTTCCTAAATTTTAGGATATAAAGGTGCACATAACCTCCTATAGTAAGTGACAAGTATATTTTGATAAAGAAATTCACAATTTTACTTTAATTTTAATCACAAAGAGATAAATGTCTACTTTTATTTGAGCTGAGTTGAGCTATTGGCACTCCACACATGTACGTTTACACTCCAAAATATACACTTTCGATAATTAAAAAAAGCATTTTTTTGGAGTGTAAGTGTACAAAGAGGAACTCCAATAGCTATATCTTTTTATTTATTATTTATTTTGGATGAATAGGAAAGAATATCCTTTTATTTTCACCACTAAATATTTTCTCTCATAATTAAGCTAGGTTTCAAGTGCTTGTGCAACTGCAAGGAGAGCATTCACACTACAAAAACACTTAAAAGAGTACAACTTCTCAAGCCAGAATTCATCTAGCAATAGGGCTTACCTCGCCCACTGTCAGCCTCTGTTAACTTCTCCAATTTAGCTGTCAAATCTCCACAACCCCCACCGTCATGAAACTTGGGCTGGTCACTGCTCGTTCCTCAACTCCCACTTCTCTCATCTTCGCTCAATTTTGTGGCATCGCACGAACCGCCAACTCTTCACTTCTAAATTCGAATGACTTCCTCAGGGCTGCTTGTTCGAGCCCCATCTCTATAAATTTTCAGTTCCAGAAACCCTCTCGGTCAATCACAGTTTGCTCCTCCAATCTCCCCAAATCCTCCCATACCAACACGAATAGAGTCGGAAAGTGTTGGAATGCTGACAATCTTCTTGAAGTAGAGACTAGCGAGCACACACAGGGTGGATGGAATGTTGAAGTGGGAAACCCTAGTGTTCCCTCGTATTTTCCGTCGGCCAAATTAAACTTAAGCGATCAAGCTTTCTTCTTCCTTGCTTTCATTGCTTGCACGGTACAATTCATTTAATTTGATTGACTGTGAGTTATCTTTGTTGAATAATTGTGATTAACTATTAAGTATGAAACCCTCCTAGCTTTGTTCCTAAAAAAATGTTTTTCTTTGTTTGGTAGTTGACGCGAAATTATTTAGCCTCGGTTTGATTCACTGAACAGAACGAAGGAAAGTAAGGAAAATATTTGAATGTTTATTTTAATGTTACATGACATTTTTTTTCTCTGTTGAGAAAATTTTAATTTCTAATATTATCTAAGAAGATAATGAGGGATATCGTTTTCCTTTCCCCTCATCAAATCACTGAGCCAAATGAAGCCCTAAGAATTTACTTGTTAAAGTGGCTTTTTAAATCAAATCCTTGAGCCAAACGAAGCCGTAAGATTTTATTTGTTAAAGTGGCTTTTCAAACCAAATCCGTGATTCAAACTTTCTGTCATGCTGACCTTTATTGAATTTTCTTTTTAAAAAATTGACTGTGCTGTGATTAAACTAGGAGTCCTCTGGGTAGAAAATATTTGTGCCTTGTTGGGTTTGGTTTCTATGAAATATTCTAATTTGGTTCACTATTGATAACACAAGTAAAATTGGATGGATGCAGACTTCAGTGGCATTTACGAGCCTTGTTATTGCAGCTGTCCCAACACTACATGTAAGTTGTTCAGCATTTTGTTTGGTTCAATTACCATTTTTTGTTGAGTTCCTCAACTAAATATATCCAAGACATAGGGTGTGTTTATGGAAGCCCTATACTCTCAGAAGGGTTCTTTGTGATAATTTTTGTAATCCTAAGGTTGAATTTTCTTGTGCATAAAATCCAAGGATTTTATAAATATCTGAGGCACACTTCCATAGATTTTTATTCTGAACATTGCGTTTAGTGTGCACTGACAAGCATTATTCAAATGAGCAAATGGAAGAATAGAAACTTGTGTTTAGTAGTGAAGATATTAAGGTAGAGATAGATAGTTCAAACAAGGAGTAGAAACTACATGTCGTATAATCAAGGGGTCTTCAAGAGATGTGGAGAAGGAAGAGAGTTGAGACAATCTGGAGACAGAGAGAGGGGGGGGGGGGGAGGTTGCCATGAGGATGAATCTTCATGAACTTCTTAACATTTGGGATTTTGGCACTCTTTATAATGGTTGGGTGTAGAATGAGTTTGAGAGTATCTACAAAGCTTAATGCAAGTGGATGTTGATTAGGGATGACAATTTAACTTGCCCTATTGGAAACCCGCCAACCCCCCCCTTAATGGGACGGGTTTGGAGAGAAGGCACCCCACCCCGCCCCGATTATATAAAATAAAATAATAAAAGAGTTTTGTGCTATATAATCAATGTTTATAATGATATTTTTTAGTCACTCAATAAAAGTTTTATACAAACTTAATAGAGTTATATGTTTTAAAAAAATAATAATATCATTTTAATTGTCTATTAACATATATATTTCTTATTTTAATACATGTAATTTTATAAAATGAATAAATAAATAAAAGTTTAAAATTAAATGGGGACCCCGATGGGGACTTGCCTCTGCTTATCACGGGGTTTAAACGGGTTTGGGTGGAAACTTTTTTTTCGTTGGGCGGGGTTGGGGAAGGGTCCCCCAGCCCTAAATCCGCCCCGTCGCCATCCCTAATGCTGATATTGTACAAGAAACCAATATGCCAAATTTGTGGGAGCTTTCTGGTAATCTAATTTTGATGAAATTGTGAATAGATTCTAGAATACAATTATTAAAGAAATAAAATGACTAAAAGTTTGTCTATTTATTTTGTTTATACGTAAATTGATTAATTATTGAGATACACAGCAGCACCAAAGTAAGTTTACTGATATTGCTACTGGAGCTTCTTCCTCTCCATCTGGCAATGGAATTAGACTTCTCTATTTATCAATCCATAGGAGCTCCATGCAGCACCTTGGCCTAGACATCTACAGAAATTGGACATGAGAAAGAATAGGTGGTTGGGGTTCTCTAAAGCTCCAGATCATAACAAGCAATGATCAGTGTCGGTTGTACCCCATGTTTTGAGTTCATCCCTAGTAGGGAGCCTTTTCTTCATTAGCATCCATTGGATAAAGGAAACTTTAGGGATAGTTTTTGAAAACCAAGTAAGCTTAAACCAAGGAACTCTATCATCGCTTCCTCTGCTTCCATTCCAAGCAGAGTTAGAGGAGTATATGCCAGAAGGTGTAAGAGTCCAAACCACTGTATCCATTTCCAATCTGTGGGGCTTGAAAGAGGGGTGAGTGTGTTGTTTAAGCTCCATAGTTGTCGATGTTGATTTGATAGACAAGCTCCTTCTTTGATCATCATAGGCAATTTGCAGCTGTTATTATCAATAATAGAAGATGCTTTAGCATAATCAGAATTTTCAAAATCTGCTATTATGGCGGTGCTGAACTTTTGAACTAGTGGGGCACCTTCACTTTGATGAACTGCCAAGCAATCTATCTCAATTTTAATAGCTTCCTCCATGTCTAAGATCCATCAACTATCAATGGCCCAAAAAATCTGTTGTACGGTATGAGGCAGGTATGGCCCATTTCACCTAGAGAGTTTCATTGAGGGTGCCCATATATGTTTGATCATCACTGCTTTATACAAATCACTCAGCCTCTTGATGCCAAGCTCCCCTTCAGCTTTAGGATTACATCATGCAATTCAGCTAACCTTACAGTTCGTTTGGATGGGATGATTTGGATAAAAAAGAAAAGATTTAGAGGGAGTGATACTATTTTATCTCGTTTGGATGTTTATGATGGAGAGAAAAGAGAAGATTAGGAGAGAAAGTTTGAGTGATTAGAATGACTTCTCTAATCTCTCCAAAAGTGGAGAGATTTGGAGAAAAAAGAAAGTGCATTTAATAAATTTTTTTAAATACCTAAAATACCCTCAAATAAATGATTTAAAAATTAGGCAATTGTCAAATAAAAAAGGTATAATTGTCAAATAACAATATCTACTTTCTTTTCTTTTCTTTTCTACTGATTATTCAAACAAGAGATTATAATTTTCTTCTGATTTCCCTCCTGAACATTCAAACAAAGTGAAGATCAATACTTCTTTTCTTCTCTTCTCTTTTCTCTTAAATTTTAAATTTTCTTCTCTCTGAAACTTCCAAACATAGTGTTAGTAGCACACTTCTTTATCTCAGATCCAGACTGTAAAAAGTTACTCATGAGTTTCTCAATATCATATAGGACTTCATTTGGGAGACTAAACAGATTTGACCAATAGATATGAGTGCTATGGAGGACTTAAATAATGAGCTGTAATCTCCCTGCATATATAGGGAGCCCTTAATTATTGCAGGTATCTTATCAAGCAATTCCATACACTTAAGGCTGATAGTTTTGAGGAAATGGGAGGTACTTCAAGGTAATAACTGGAAGGGCCCCTTCTGAAATGCGGCAAAAATCAATTTGTCTTGATCTCTAGCACCAAAAAAGAAGATAGAACTCTTGTGTTCATTTGGTTGCAGACCAACTAAACAATTGAATCCCTCCATGATGGTTTTGATAGTGTGGACAGTAGATTTATTAACTCCACTGAGGATGAAGACATCCTATGCAAAGCAGAAATGAGAAAGTTGAACCTCCTTGCATCTGGGGTTGAAAAAAAAATCGGAGTAAGCAATATTTCTTTTGAGGACGCATTTAAACCCTTCCCTAACTAGTAGAAATAGGTAGGGAGACAGTGGATCCTTGTCTTAGACTCATTTTTGCCTTCAAAGAATCCTTCAAGCCCATTTCTCACCCAAATGTGTATCGACCCTACCCTTTCCTTTTCCAAGTTCAGGTTGATAGACCATGGTTTCGGTATCAGTGGTTCTTTCTTGAATACCAAGGCCCTTGCTCCATGACTCTTTCTTTATCCTCATTGTTATCGAAATTGAATATGAAAACTCCATTATTTGAAAGACATTTAGTAATCGTTCCAAAATTTTCCATTGTCTCTCTATTCTCTCCATGACTCTGTATGGGGGTTTGGATCCTAGATCATAGCCTACCAAGGCTTTTTCTCATGTGTGAGCTTCCTCTTCAATTTCATTCTATTCATTCTGAACGACCAGTTCTCCATTTTCTTCCACTGGGGAAATGAATTCAAGAGGCATTCCATTCTCCTTCAGCCTGTTCTCCAATAATAATAGGTCACTCCATTCCTTCCCATTTTTGGTTGGTTGAACTTGGACTTGGGTTGGTGGCCTTTTAGAATCCCATGTCCAGCTGGGAGTGGGGGAAATAAATTTTCACCTTTTTTGCACAAATATTCAATCAGATTGCTGTAGCATGTGAGGTTTGAGGCTGCTCTATGGAAAAACATTCCTAATAGCATAAAAATTGGGAAATCAGTTTTCGTTGGAATCTGTTTCAGCCTCAAGCATATCCAAATCTTCAGGCCATATTGAATGCTTTTTTTTTTTTTTTGTTGCTGGGCTTTGGTTTTATCAGCTGGTGGAACTTCTCGGCTGGTTGATTTTGGTTCTGTGGTCTGCTCTGCTACTGCTTGATGTTGAGTATATCTGTTTGTTGTTTCCTTGGTAGGGTCTGTGTGTATGGCTAGGCCTGGTATTTGTGGGCCTGGTTCTGCTAAGGAAACTAGTGAACCAGCAATGTCATAATTAAAAAGATATAATATTAATCCACAATTAGGATGAAAGTACTTGCATGTGGCATTGAAAGAGGCAAACTGCATTCATAAATTTTTTACGTCTTCTAGGATAGAATTTTTTTTGTTTTCCTTTCTACTAAATCTAAAGTTTCAACTTCTCATCCAACTTACAATACCTTGTTTTTACGTGTATAATGGCCTACTTATGCAGTAACCATAGCTTGGTACCTTTTTCCAAAGCCTAAATCTCACACCTTGGGCCGCCCTACACCATTCAAGAACTTTGTTGGCCCAACAATATTATCCATGATAATTGCTTTAGTCAGTTTAATTTTTTGTTGAGTTTTGGTATGTTAGGGGCATTATAGTCATTTTAAAAACCTAAGAAGCACGGATATGGACACGGGACACGGATACGATACGACACGGACACGCAGACACGTTATTTCTCAAAAAAGTAGGACATGTTAAATATATATAATTTTTTTATATTTTTACATGACCTTATAATAAAAACTTAATGTTATTTTAATTAAAATTGACATTAAAACAAACAAATTTTAAAAATATCGTTAAGATATTAAAATAACAAAGTCATTAAATAAAAAATAAAGTACTTCTTCATTTTATCACTAACATTCATGATTCAAGTATTCGAACACGTGTCCGAGAGTGTCGGTGTCCGACCCGTGTCCGACACGGACACATGAACCAAAATAGAGTGTCTGTGCTTCATAGTTAAAAACTAAGAGTTTCGTTATTGTGTAGTAGTCATTGGGTTATAGGGCGGGGAATTCTTCTTTCTTATAACAGATTTTTATTGAGTTGATTCTTTAAATCATTCTATGTAAAAGGGAGGACAACAATTTGATCATTATAATATAGTTAACTTAACAAACGAGGTTTGAACTTTAAAATGTTTATTTGGTCTTCTACGTAAATATATATATATATATATATTTGTAGTTAATTGCTGGAGATCAACCATGGAATATGAGTTTTAGAATAAAGCATTTATTTATGCATCTATGGTTGAGATCTGACTTGTTCACATTAGCCTCGTAGACAGACTTTCATGAATTCTGTTTCTCAGCATCCCATTATCTCTATAATATATATATATATATATATATGTATTTTATCACATATCTTTAAATCTAATGTCCTTCTGTATATTGACAAATATTTGTAAATGTCCTAATGGGGGTGAATAGAACACTATCAATCTAGTCTTTTACTAATGTCACTTGTTAATTTCTAATTGGTCCAAGTCTCCATTCAATTGATTCTAGCCTATTCAATATATATATATATATATATATATATATATTTGTGGTGTGTAAGTCTTGAGATTCTAACTATATGATTCAAGCTATCTTGAATTCATCTACAAGTTCAATAATTAATGTTCCCCTTTGTTCAGTCATTCAATTAATATCATTTTATAGGGAATTCATGCCAAGCTTATAACTATGTAATTGACCAAATATCCACAAGTTTAATTTTCCCAGTTAGTTAAGTCTATGCATATAGCCAAATTTAATTAACAACTTGAGTCTTATCACAATTACAATTGAATTTGTATTATATATACATATAAATTATTTCAAGTTTCGCATGCTACCCATTGTGTTCATTTAATCATACATAAATTGAGTACGTACTACATTCAATTCAATCATGCATTTATCAAGGCATATACCTATAAAATCAATCACATATGAATAGAAGGATTTAATAGTGGTTTTTCAATCACGCTTACATCCACTTCTGGTTTTGCACACAGGTATTCCAGTAACTTAAATTGGGTTTTGTAGGTTCACCAAATCAATCTTTGCAACCAAAGTTTTCTGTAGACTAACTTAAAAAGCTACCTGATGTTACATAATAGGATTTCCTAAGTTTCTACACAAAGTGGGCTCACGTAGAACCCTTTCCCCAGCACAACACAAAATAGAAATGGTGTACGATTAGTTGGTTACCTCTATTGCTATATGTAGGTAGATTTAACTTCTGAGCACAATTTTGATGCAAGTTAGGTTATTCTTGTGGTTACCTTGCTTGCATCAATGATGATCCTCTTGATACATACTCAGTCTCACTTAGAATTTGACTCAATATAGTCCCCAAGGCATGTATATGTTATATTGCACAATTTTGTCACTCAGCCTCATCACATGTTTTATAGCCTTTGTCCTCCAATAGCTATATTTTTTCAAATCCCAATGACATTCGTCGACCAATATGTAGGTTGGTTGACCAATTTGACATTTTGTGTACATTTGGCTGATCAACATGCAAGTTGGTTGGCTAATCTTGTATTTTGGATCAACTTGGTCGACCAACACATGCTTAACTTTGGAAGGCTATAACTTATTTTTTATTTTTTGATAAGTAATAATTTATTCAAAACTATCAAAGGGGATCACGCCCATATACATAAAAGATGTACATTATAGAAAATGAAAAATAACAGAAATCCTAACTCACATAAATCTCAAAGCACTCAAAAAATCAACTAAAGAGACTAAAGAAATAGAAGGACTTTGCACAACCCAAAAATATAAAGTGTTCACAAACCAACTCTTGAGAACTCCAATCAAATGCTCAATCCCATAAAAAATCCCACAATTCCTTTTTTACCAAAAGCACCACAAAAGACAAAGAGGAGTCATATACCACCCTTGCCTACACAAATTTATCTTCTCATAATCAAGGAATAAAATATCGATAAAAAGGATATATTGCATATTAAAAAATATGGATATATCGATGGATATATCGCAATTACATATCGATATCACAATTTGTTTTTTTTTTTAAAATGATGAATATTTATATCAAATCATGGAAGTTTTGAATGAAGTTTTTTGAAGTATTAATTGACATGCTAATCATTATTCTAAGTCAATATATTATAAATAAACATATATTTGTGGTATGAAATCAAAGAAAAAGTGCACGCTGATGAGAATATAAACATCACTAATCACTATAATTTATATATAGTTTAATTACATTAACATAAATAAGGGTCAAATATGCATACATATCAAATAAAATTTAAATATACAGTGTCTTTTATATTAATAATATAAAACATTAAGTTCCAATTATATTAGATTAGAAGCATGGATTTAAATCGCGATCACGGGATATGACTTAGTCGCGGTCGCGGTGTAACGGTATCGGGAGTATTGGGTCATTCATAACGGGAATCGGAAACCGCAACTGTGAATTCTTTTCAAACACTAGCAAATCTCTTAAAAGTCATTGATATGCATATCTTGACTACAATTATCATATTTTAATATTTTTTACTATTAAGTTTTAATTTTTTAACATCTAAAAAATTATTTTTCTTCTAAATAACACTTAAGAAGATATTTTATTATTTTATATGGATATTTTAAAGTTAAACTAATAAAAAATATCTTTTAATTTGAATAACATTACAAAAAGTAATATAAATAATAACAAAAAAATAATTATAAGCATGAAAATCAATTTAATTGATTAGTTATGGAATAAAAAGAATTTAAAATTCTTGAGGCCTAGAGGCCTTTTTGAGTTCGTATTGACCCGACCCATTTCAAATTTTTTGGATTATTTTGTTAAGTATCTCTCTCATATATAAATCTTATAAAAATAGAAATCATAAGAGTTCTGTAGAAGAAAAAACAAAGAAAAATTAAAAAATTGAATAAAAAAACATAAATTAGATGTAACAGTCCTGTAACGGCTGTAATAGTCTTGTAATGGCCGATATGTAACGGTATCGGCTGATACGGCTGTGAATTTTAGTCACCGATATATCAGCCAATATCGGTATCGGAGGGTCAAAAAATTGTTACGTAACGTAACAACTAATACGTAACGTAACGACCGTTATTTAATACCATGGTTAGAAGTGCGATATTCGCGATATAATGCGATATTTTGTGATATGGAAGCGATATTATGAGAATTTTCAAATCTAAAAATTTTGCAATACTTATCGTGATATTATGCAATATTTTGCAATATATCACAATATTTTGCAGTATTCTTTGAATATTTTTCACATTCAAGTATTCTATCAGAATTAGAAAAATCGAAAAATATTGTGAAATTTTATTCTATGCTCATTTTTTTTTTTAATCAGTAAGAAGATAATATAAAAATAAAGGCACCCGAGGGGGGCGAACCCGTATATAAAAAGGAAGAGACCTTCAAATTATAGCCTCATGTTCCCCACAAAGGACATATACCTATCTAAATACATTGGGAATTCTTCTTTTACCCAAAAGTAAAGTAATTTCAAAAAAGAATCTTTCACCGACCACATCGGTGTCTCTATGCTGTCAAACACCCTTCTATTCCGTTCCCTTCAAATACACCATAAAAAACATAGGGGAGCCATTTTCCAAACCGGCTTTAAGTCCTTCTGAATGCGGCTATAATTCCAACCTAGGAGAACTTCACGAACTGAAGCTGGCATTACCCATTTGATTTCGAAAATGAAAAATACCAAACCCGATGCATCACCCACCTTGCAATGAATCAAAAGGTGGTCAATTATTTCCTCCACATCCTTACACATAACACCTACTAGCAAACTGAAAGCTGCTCCTCTTGAGATTCTCTCCCGTAAGAATGGCCCCCCAAGCTGCTACCCAACGAAAAAAGGCAACTTTATTTGGAATCCTCGACTTCCATATCAACTGCCACGGAAAAGAAATTGGGATATCCCCTGCCAAATGATTGTAGAAAGAACTAATTGTGAATTTCTTATAGCTATTCAGTTTCCAAACCATTTTGTCATCCCCTTCCTCAACGACCTTCCATCTATCAAGCACATAAAACGACTCTGCTACTCCCCTAGTTCCAAGTCAAAAAAATTCCTCCTAAAACCTGAGCACCACACCCTAGCACCCCTCCCCTCCACTGAACAAGAATCCACCACCAAAGCTACCCTATTTGAGGAGATATTGAATAGAGATGGGAACAAATCTTTGAGAGGGACATCACAACACCAAGGATCCACCTAGAAGCTCACTTTATCGCCCTTGCCAATCTCAAAGCGGATAGCCCTACTAAAATCCCTCTGACCTTTCTGATAGCCTTCCAAACACTGCACCCAATGACCCCTCTATGATTCTTCACATACCAGCCCAAACCTTCAAAACCGAATTCGGAAGAAATAGCACTCTTCCACAAAGAAGGACCCTTCATTGCAAATCTCCAAAACCACTTTCCTATCAAAGTTTTGCTGAAAATCTTGAAGTCCTTGAACCCCAAGCCTCCTTCCTTCCTTGGTCTTTTGGCCTTCTCCCAACTCACTAAATGAATCTTTCTTTCACCCTCCTTACCATCCCACAGAAAGCCCCTCTAAATCCTCTCCAACCTTTTCTCCACTTGCAAAGAGAATAAAGACAGTAATAGGTTGGGAGGTTCTCGAGAGTACTTTTGATGAGAGTGATCTACCCGCCCTTGGATAAATATTGTTTCTTCCAACTGGCTAGTCTTTTGTGAAATCTCTCGATGACAGCATCCCAGATAGCTATAGAGTTCGAAGCAGCACCCAAAGGAAGACCCAAATACATGGTTGGAAGGGTACCCAAGCAACACTCCATCTCTTGGGCCATCTCCTCCTCCCCCTCCACCTGACCCACTGGGATAATCTCACTTTTCCTCAAATTCATCCTAAGACCAGACATGGCTTCAAAGCACATTAAAAGGCACCTCAAAAACCTCAACTGACGGATTTCTGGCTCACAAAAAAATGATTGTGTCATCAGCAAAAAGCTGATGGGAAACTATATTCCCCTCACCCCTACCTATAGCCAACTGAAAACCCCGCAAAAAACCCCCAGCTACTGCTCTATCAAACATACGACTTAGGGCCTCCATGAAAATCACGAAGAGGAAAGGGGACAAAGGATCTCCCTGTCTCAACCCCCAGGAGGACCAGAAACAATCCGCCGGCGAGCCATTGACCAAGACCAAGTAGGAAACTGTAGAGATACACAAATGCATCTAGCACCTCCATTTCTCCCAAAACCCATCTTGGCAAGAAGAGAAATTAAACAACCCTAGTTAACGTGGTCATAGGCTTTTTCAATAGCCAGATTTCAAATCAAGCCCGATTCATTCCTCTTTCTCCTGAGTCAATACATTCATTAGCTATCAAGGCCGCATCCAGAATTTGTCTCCCTTCTACAAAGCATTTTGACTCTTGGAGATGATCCTCCCCATAACCTCCCTTACACGCAAAGAAAGGGCTTTAGCTAAAAGCTTATATAAACTTCCTACCAAGCTAATAGGTCTAAAGTCCTTAATATTCCGGGTTTCCTCTTTCTTCAGAATCAAAGCAATAAAAGATGCATTCAGGCTCTTCTCGAAGCAACCCATCTCATAAAAGAAACCAAAAACTGCCATAACGTCAAACTTGATTACCTCCCAGCAGTGTTTGCAAAAAGCCATTGAGAACCCATCCGGACCCGGCGCTTTATCCCCATCACAAGAATTCAAGGCCGCCAAGATTTCTCCTTCCTCAAAAGATCTCCCAAGAAGCCCAGCTTCCTCCAAAGAAATACAAGAGAACTCCATGCCCTCCATGTCTGGGCGCCAATCATTGGATTCCTTAAAACGATTCCTATAGAAGTCCACGATGCCACCCCTGACCTCCTGAACACCCAGCTCTCTCTATTTCCGATCTCTACTGAGCTAATATTGTTCCTATGTCTGTGAGAATTTGCAGTCCTATGAAAAAACTTCGTATTGCCATCCCCTTCCCGCAGCCAAAGAGCTCTAGATTTTTGGCGCCACGAATTCTCTTCCATTTTAAGAAGTTCCTCCAATTCTCCCTTGAAATCCTCTCTAGAAATCTTCTCATGAACTGACAGACCCTCCTGCTGTTCTTTTCTATCCAATACCTGAATACGCTGCAGGATGTCCTCTTTCTTCCGCTGCATAAACCCAAAATCCTGCTCATTCCATCTCTTTAGATCATCTTTCAAAAGCTTCATTTTTTTGGAAAAAATGAAATTTGGGTTCCCCTCAACACAGTAGCTCCACCATGCTCCCACCCTTTCTCTAAACCCTTCAACCACATGATCTCGAACCGAAATGGAGATTCCCCCCATCTCACACCCCCGCAATCTAACAAAATCGGAGAATGGTCTGAAATTGGTCTAGGCAAACAGGATTGACTTAAACCTGGGAAAAGTTCCTCCCATCCAGAAGAGACTAGCAAACGGTCCAATCTTGACATAGGGGGCTGATCTCTATTGCTGCTTCATGTAAAAATACCACTCTCCAATGGCAAATCCATCAGATTGTTTCTGTCAATGAAACCAGAGAAGTCCCTCATCGCTCTAGTCATCCTTCCACCCCGACCTTTCCGTAGGAAACCTGTTAATGTTGAAATCTCCCCTCATCACCCCTAAATCATTCCATCTTGAGAAAGCCAACTGCAAGTCATCCCAAAAAACACTCCTTTCAGCTTATGAGTTTGGCCCATAGACACCAGTAAACACCCAGGAACAATGACCCTCCAATACTTAAAGAGAGCAGGAAATAGCAAGTTTTCCGAACCAATGATCCACTCCCCTCAAAATCCTGGAATCCCACATAACCACTACACCTCCAGCAGAACCATCAGCTGCTAAAGATCACCACTCAACCCACCTGTTCCCCCACATACTCCTGATAATAATATCAGACATCACCCCTATCTTTGTTTCTTGGAGACAGACAATGTTGGGCCTCCATTTCTTCAAGACTCCCTTGACCATAATGCGTTTATCCGGGTCGTTAAGCCCCCTCACATCCCAGGATAGAATTTTTAGAGTCATCTATCATTCACAATCACAAGATCCCACCCCTTCTTGTCCCCCACCTTCTTTCTCCCATCATAATTCACAGTACAGGCTAGATTTCTCATTTCCCTTTTCAACTTCTTAGCAGATTGTTCTTCCGTTGATCGGTACTCCTTTCTAGGGATAACAATGCCTTCCCTTAAACTCTTCTCCTTGATGTCGATAAATAGTTGCTGCAACCTTCCTTCAAAGCCATGAGCTGCAAGCCCCAGAATCCGACCGACTCTCCTGACATTCCTCATGACCCAACCGGACGACTTCACTGCAGTTGTCCCTGCATGGCCAATCGCCCCATTTTCCCCCTGATCTGGCATAGCCACTGCCAAAGGCATGCAATACAGATGTTCCAAAGTAGCCTGATCCAAACAGATAACTTCCCGATTAGGCTGAACACTGACCTGAGCATCAGTTACAACCCTTAACATTCCATTCTGAACCGGAACGCCAGGTACTGAAACTAAAGGGGTTCTGGACTTTTCATTTCTTCCCTCAACCATTCTTTTCTGCTCACTGATCACTGTGGTGCAGACTACATCACCAGGCCCTCGAGCCTCATTCATCAGTTTCGAACCAGAACACCCGGCGGATGTATCTGCCATAGCTCTCTCTACTACTTCCTGTAGATCACTCCACAAGCTATCATCATCTGAACTACTGATCTCTTCCTCTGTCTCTGGAACCATCGAATCCTCCTTTGACTCGTCATCTTTGAGATCGTCAGAAGGATCCCCCCACTGTTTTGTCAGGGATGACACCTCTTGTCGACAGTTTCCTTGCTGGATCAATCTACGTCAAAGTCTCCTCGTGTCTCTTATCTTCGTCCGCCAGCCTTTGCGAAGCATCAGAAGTCACCGCGGCTTCGCTTGGGCTGTTTTCCGAAAAGTGGGCTTTATCACCCCTTTGGGCCACAATTGATGGGTCTCCTCCCTTATCAGGCCCAACTTTTCCCAGAGCCAAAAATTTGTTATGAGCTCTGGAATGGAGCTGATTAATCATCTGACACCTGACCCTGACGTTGGGCTCCTTTCGTTGCACCAAATTGGGCCTTACGTCCAACCACCATCCAGCCCATCTGATTACCCTAGCATCATGAAACTTCTTTGAATTTTGAAATTTATCGACTTTTCTTGGGATGGACACGTGTCTCCCTACCATTGGAAGACCAGATTGGCCCTTATCTGTAGACAAAGACCCTCCCCCACGCACGCCTGCAGCGTGAACTACCCTTTTTGCTGCAACTCCTCTTTCCTCGGCTCCGACGACCTTCCTACCACTCACCTCTGCCCCTGCAATCGAAAAATGAGGTCCTCTCTCAGCCCAAACTGGAATGACATCTCTCCAAGAGCCTACCTCTAGTTTGACAGCCGCTGGAATCTCTTTGGCCGTCTTCTCTACTAACACACGAATCCATTGGAGATGATTCCAAGAGGTCGTGTCTTCATCGGACAAAATAAAGCACCCACAGGCATTCCCCAGAGCTTTGAACACTTCTGCGCTTCTCAGGAAATGAGGAACTCTGACCATTCAGAGCCATATATTATTGCTTTTCCTTCTCTATAACAACATCCCGCCGGCACCCACCAGTCCCGGAACCATGGTCTACCCTCCATAACCCATTCACAGATTTGCCAGACCCGGGTAGCTTGCTCTGACGACGGGAATTTGAACAGGAACCAGTCACCGTGCATCTCATAAACCCTAACACACGATCGTATGTTCCAGTTTTTGTCCACCCATTTCTGAACCCTTTCCTTATCTGATTTCTCCTCGCCCGCTGCTCCTAGACGACCTACCAAACATTTCTGGCAGTGCTCGACCCTCTCTTTGCAAGGAAGATAGTCAGCTACAACATCACCCCATGAGACACTGTTGCCCAATCCCACCTTCAATTTACCTTCTGGCCAAGACTTCCTCTCAGCTGCGTCTCTGAATGTTTGGATAGTCTTTGGAATCCTAATCTCTAGCGAATGCATCAACCCCTTCAGAGGCTCGGGTTGCACTCGTCCACCCTCTTCCCTTGTCGAACTTAGGCAAGTAAACTCCGAAACATCTACCTCCTGAATCTTCATCGATTCTCACGAACGCTCCACCTTCATTCGATCTTCTCAGCATTCTCAAACTTCTATTACGGCCATGGAACACTCTTTTCGACAACCTTCCTTTCCTTAATCGTCCTATCAGCTCGAGATGTTTGTTGACCCATCTAAATCCAGCTCCTTCCATTCGAACTCTTCTAACCACCCTTAAACCTCTCTCTGTGATTTGGATTAGAGTCCCATGAAGATCATCGATCTCATCTACTTAGAATGTCTTTGAACCCCACTGAGCGTATAACACCAATGAAACAAAAGATCCACAATTGAACTTGGCATTAGCCAACACACACCAAACAACATTAAAAGAAAATCCCACAACTCTCTTGCCACCTTACAATGCAACATTAGATGACTGATAGTTTCCTCATTAGAGTAGCACATTCAACATTGATTAACTATAGGAAAGCCCCACCGTTACAAATTGTATGCAGTCAAAATAGTCCCTAAATTTGTAGCCTACACAACCCACCTTTAGAGGGGCCTTTGTCTTCGATGCCCTTCTATAAGGGTAATACTCATCTTCCCTTCTTGAGATGATATCATACAAAGATCGAACAGAGAATGATCTTGTAGTAGAAGGCCTCCAACACACTGAATCCACCTCGCCAACATGAACAATAGTAGTAGAAAGAAAATCTAAAAAATCAACCACTGACCCCAACTCCCAATCATCAAAATTTTGCCGAAAAGACGGATGCCAAATAATACGCGTATCAGAAATAGGGAAAAAAGGCAATTGAAGCATTAACATTATGGGCAAGTAAAAAGAGATTTGGAAAGCAAACTTGAAGGGAATTAGTACCATGCCAAGGGTGATGCCAAAACTGAATAGTATCCCCTGTCCCCACCACCCAGCCAATATGATGAAGAAACATATGAGGGTGCAACTCGGGTGGGCTGGGCTTAAGTTGAGCCATATCCAAGCCCGGCCTGAGCTCTAGGAAGGTCAGCCCGTCCTGAAATAAAATTGGTGGGTATCGGGTTAGCCCAAGCCCAAGGTTGATGAGAGCCACTTTTCAATTTCAATTTAGATGATTGAAAATCTAATTTTCAGATTTTGATCTACAATTTCTTTAAGTAAGGTTTCAGATTATAAACTAAAGCTTGCAAAATTCCACTAACAAAAAATAAAATCAAAACAAGCAATCAATAGCAAATGTGTGCACGTGTGTTAACTGTTAATGTCCACAATCAGTTGTAATGAGAGAAGGTTTGAGTTTTCATACCATCACTATAGCCTTCCTTAATCTTTAGATAGAGAGTGCGGGTGAAAGATCGAGCGACTACACCAAGAATGATTATAGCCTCAATGGAAGAGAAGATGCTCAATTGGATTTTGTCAAGGAAGAAGACAAATGTCCGAAGGTGGTTTTCCAAGTGATTGATTAAGGTGTTGATGCGACGAGTGATGAGTGGCCAGGGTTTTGTGATGGATCAACTGATGGTTCTTGTGCGTCGGTGGAACCATAAAGGGCCGAAGATGAGAATAAAAAGTGACCGGAGAATGGAGATGGCTAGAGAAGCATGATTTCTTGTCGGCAATAGCTAGGGTTGATGGGAGGAGACTTTGTGAGAGGCAGAGAATGAAAAGACGATTTGGGTCTAGGGTTTGTGATGCATTTTTTTTTTTTGATAAATAGCTTGTGATGCAAATGAATGAAGTTGCCGGCTAAAATTGTGTATTTATATCAAATGAATCAATGGCCCAGATCTATTGGCTTTGCAAAATCTAACAGTCTTAATTAATCAACATCATAAAATATATATATACTCTTCGGGCTCGGGTTCCCACCCTTGCCCAGGCCCAGCCGGAATTCAACTCGGGCTTCTTCATTTGCACCCAAGTTTGTTGCGATATTTTGAAAATTTTGTCCAATCCCATAAATTTTCAGGTCGGGCTCTGGTTAGCCTGCCTGACTTGCAGCCCTAGAAACATATCCCACCCATTCCTAATATTCTTTCAAATACCCACTCCATAAGAATTGATCATCTCCCTCGAGACCCATCCACCCCCCACCCATACTTACTAACCACCACCTTCCTCCACAACAGATCCCTTTCACGGTAAAACCTCCAAAACCACTTCCCTAACAATGGCCTATTAAAGACCTTTAACTTTTTGATCCCAAGACCTCCTAAACACAACGGTCTACAAACTCTATCCTAGCTCACCAAAAAAATCCCTTAGCAACTTTTCAAGTTGCTTCTCCACCGAAACCGGAATCAAGAACGACATAAAATATGTTGGCAAACTCGCTAAAGTACTTATTTATTTATTTTGTTAGATGCTAAAGTACTTATTGTTAACCTCCTTTCCTTAGATAAATATTGACACTTCCACCCTGCTAACCTTTTCTGAAAATGCCCAACCACCTCATTCCACACAAAAGTTGCCTTACAAGGAGAACCTAAAGGCAACCACCTCATTCCAAATACTTCATGGCAAACAAACCACCACACGACCCAAATTAACCCGCGAACAAGATACAACTTCAAAACACAATAAATCACAAGTAACGAAAGCTGAAGCTCTTCTGCACTGCAAAAAATAATAGTATTCCTTGCCTAATTTGGAATCTTTTTTGGAACTGAAATTTCACCGACCCTTTGTTGGTGAAAATTTCCTAGAATTAGTTAGATAAGTTAAGCTAATGCTTGATGTAGACCCATTTTTGGCTTATGGTAGATTTTCCTATTTCCTCTAGGCCTTGAGTCCACGTAGTTTCTTGATAGGCCATGTCCATTTTGGTTCCATTTGTGAACCATGCTTTGTGTACGACATGGCTTACCCCTATTTTGGAAGTTACTTCTTCCATTTGATTGGAAGATGTTTTTGTTTCCTTGGGGTTTATGGCTCCATGGTTTTTGATTATAATTATGATTTCTTGCATGGTAGTTGCGATTTCCATTTTGAGAACGAGTTTGAAGACTTATTGGTCTTTTTTTTTTTGTTTCTCCTACTCCGGGGGTATTGTTATGCATATAGCATTCATTTTTCATGTGACCCTCTTGATGACAATAGAAGTTTTTGGGGAAATTCAAATAGTGTACTTAAAAACAATATTTTTCTAAGAATTCCTCTTGATTTTCCATGGGTGTGCGTGTGCCTACTTACACTCTAGGTACTTGTTGAAGACTTTCTACCATTTTGTTCAAATTATCAAACTTAGTTTCAATTTGTTTATGATTCTTAGCTACGTTTTGATTTTTATTTTCTAAGTTTTCAATCTTCTTTATAAGAGCAAATTTTTCTTTTTCTTTTTCTTGTAGTTTTTGGGACTCACTATTGATTTTGTTTAACAATTTTTTATTTTTCGTACTGAACTCTCCCTAGACCATGGTTACTACAATTCGCTACTCCCCTAGTGAATTGCAAATTGGGATCACATAATCCAAAACATGGATCATTAGCGATTTGGAACGCAAGATTTAGCGCCCGATCTAAAATATCAAAAGTTCCAAAAAAATTATACAAAATACACACACATCATTGGAATTTTATTTTATAATGACTTGGATTCGTTGAATTCATTTTGGTGTATACATATATATACCAATATTATTACAAATACACTCAAAAAGCATATCACGTTCCAAATAAATATATTTCGTTCTAACAAAGTGATCCAAAGAAGCCTAACCATAACGTACCATGTTTTATAACAAGTGACGATCTACGTTCCCGTTCCCCATACCATAACGATCCACATTCTAAGTAACATTGCCCTAGACTTGTCTACGTGAAGTTTATGGTGTGATATCCCACATTGGTTGGGTGGGAAGAGTTTGATTAATATATAAGACACCACAAGCCTTGTTATTAATAACTTGGGCTCTGTAATTGGGCCATTTCTTAAGGTTATTAGGTTAGCAGGCTTGTGGCATTACAAGTGGTATCATGGCCAATTCTCAGAGGCTAGATACCCCTAGAGTGTTTGCGTATGTCTAGCTGGAGAGATTCGGGTTGGGCCTTGAGAACGTGTGGTCCCGTAGGAGGCAAATGTGTTATTCCACATTGGTTGGGTGGGAAGAGTTTGATTAACATATAAGACACCACAAGTTGTGCTACACAAGGCATCTCTTTCTTTTAAGGTGATATTCTGATCTCTCGTTTAACTTCCTTTAAGCCTTAAGAACTTAATATAATTCTTCACCTAATTCATTGTAGACATCTTGTAATTCCCTATCTTAAAACATTTGACTTAGTATCACAAAGGTGAGAAAAAAGGTAAGTTCCTTCTAAGTTGGACATATTTGATCACACTTCGAGGTTAATTGTTTTTAGTGAACCCAGTTTGATATCAATTGTAATTGTCCTATAAGGGAACATATATCTATATATATAATTTTTTTTTTTTTTTTTTTTGGGGGGGGGGGGGGGGGGTTTGGTTAAATAGGACATGATCAATTTGGGATTCTATCAATTTCACCAATTCTTCATTAAATTGATTCCTTCCTTTTCAATCTTCTCTTGTGGCGTTTAAGTGTTGAGATTGTAACTATATGATTTAAACTATCTTTAGTACCCCTTTATTCAAGCATTCAATTAATATAAATTCATAAGGGCATTCATGCCATGACAAGCTAGCTTATAACTCTGTAATTAACCAAGCATCCACAAGTTCAATTCTCCAAGTAACTCAAGTTTATGCATACAATTGATATCAATTAACAAGTTGAGTCATTCAGCTATTATCACAAATACAATTGGAATTGTAGCATGCATACATATAACTTATTTATAGTTTTCTCATGTTACCTATTGTGTTCATTTAATCAAACATGTATTTGGTAAATACTACATTCAATTTAATCATTAATTCATCAAGGCGTATAACTTAAAATCAATCACATATGAACACACGGATTTTATAGAGGTTTAGCAACCATGCCTACATCCACTCCTGGATTCACACACTAGTATTCCGGTAACTTAAATTGGGTTTTGCAGATTCACCCAATCAATCCTTACAAACTAAGTTTTCTATAGGCTAACTTAAAACTTACATTATGTTACACAATAGGATTTCTAGGTTTCTACACAATGTGGGCTCACATAGAACCCGTTCCTTAGAACAAAAATAATATAGAAATGGTGTAGGATGAGTTGGCTACCTTTATTTAGGTAGATTTAACTTCTAAGTTCAATTGCAATGCAAGTTGAGCTGGTATTATGGTTGCCTTCCTCATTCTTGCTTGGTTGGATGATGATCCTCTTGATACACACTCAGTCTCACTTGGAATTTGACTTGATATAGTCTCCAAGGTGTGTATATGTGATATCAAACACTATTGTAATTACTCATCACCACCACATATTTTGGCAAGCCTCCTTATATAGTCTTTCTTCGTAATTTTTGTACTTTTTCATATCCCAATGACATTGGTCAACCGATAAATAGGTTGGTCGAACAAATTGACATTTTGTGCACAATTGGTCGACCAATCTTGCATTTTGGACCAACTTGGTTGACTAGCTTTGGACTCTCGATCAATGTTACTAGTAGTGTTCTACGGTTTTGGTTCCACATTATTGGAAACAAACACTTTACCAGTAGCATTCATCTCCAATTATGACAAAAGTTGTGTCTAAATTGAAGTCTCGGCTGTCTACTTTATTTAATATTGGTTTCACTTGACTACTAGATCCTCAGTTATGAGCTTTGGAAGGTGAGGGGGTTATATTTTATTAACCACAATGGTAGGCCAATCTTACACTTGCTCGACCAAGACTTTCTTAGATGTCTTTTAAGATTTAAGTCTTGATTCTAGGTGATTTTACCTAGGAAGCTTTGGTCTTTTTGATGCTTGGACATCCTTCTTGTTGATGAAAGCTCTCTCTCTCTCGAGCTTATCTTTAACTTTGATCACTCTTTGATGTTTTATAGCCTTGTATGCGCTCTTTGATTTTTCAATACTAGAACAAAAATACAATGTCATGAATATTGCCAACCTATGCTTCCTAGCATCTACAATATTCTCATTCAGTGGTAGAGAGAGTCATTTGCTAAGGTTTCTCTCTTTTCAAATGCTATTTTAATGGTATTGAAATAATTTCTCACCCTTGTCTTTTATGTTAATCCATAAAGTATGTTGTATTCACAATCTTCACTATATTTTTATCCATTAGTTTGGTTTTTAAGTCCATAAGATTTATTTTTTACCACGGGACATGGATTTAAGGGCTTGCAATCAAGGAGAATGATTGGGAGGGGTAAGGGCTTATATTTTCTTTGTGGAAGCTTTAATTTGTTTTGTTAAATCACCAGTTGCTCTAAAAGCTTAAGTTGTTAGAGAATGAGTCCAACAATATATATCAAGCTGTTTTAACATCCTTCTTCATGTGCAACCCCGTCTTTCACATGGAGAGTAAGGAGTAGGCGGCACATTGGCGGAATAGAGTACAAAGCCTGACGTAACAGGGCGAGAGAATTAACACTAACGTAATAGGGTGAGAAATGCATGGGGTGAGACTTGAACCCAAGAACTCTTAGAACGAGAGCTTTGATACCATTTTAAGCAACCAATTCCTCCAAAAGCTTAAGGTATTAGAGAATGGGCCCAACAATGTATATCAAGCTGTTTTAACTTGATTCATTTTAAAAGATCACCGTTTACTTGTTTAAGTGGGATTGCTGGCCACGGTTGTTTGAGCAATTTCTTTTGGACCTTCACTCCATAATGTTGACAAAGCGCTGTACTCTTCTTCATTCCTTCCCATGTCAATAACTAAAATGAAAAAAAGGGGAATGTCAACGCATCCGGGAAAAAACGATTAATCTCTATCAATAGACCTGCTAAAGATCCGAACCATAGAGTACTTAGTACCGGCGCCGTGGAGAGATATGTTTTTAGATCTCGCATTGAAAACCCTCCTTCTTTATTTTATTGTAATACATATATGATCAGATGCATATGTAGTTTAGGACCACTTGTAGGTGTACACGGAATCCCTAATTTAAATTGAAATGTCCGGAAGGAGGACTTATTCTCCCTCCACCTAAGCTGCGCAGGAAAGGCCCAAAGCCAATCCCAGGGACAGTAAAGCTTCATAGGAGGTTACATTAAACTGGACAAAGTCAGTTATTTTGAGAAGATAAAAAGATGAAACCTAACTAAATAAATAATAATGATCTATGGACTTAGTTATGTTCACTTCATCATGCTTCCATCCATGATTAAGAGCATCATAGGATCTGTGGACTTAGTTATGCCCTCTTGTTTGTCTTGTAGGCTATGGCTAGGGCTGCAATATCTCTTTCAAAGCTGGCAGATACTGCTCGCGAGGAACTCCCTAGTACAATGGCTGCAATCAGGCTTTCTGGCATGGAAATTAGTGATCTTACTCTAGAATTGAGTGACTTAAGGTAACATAGTAAGTCCTTTATGATGCATTGGTTCTATTATCTTTCAGTGGAAGGAATGTTGTTTGCTGTTTTTGTTGCATATTTGCATTTACTCTTACGTCCCTAGCTTTCTAGTGTGTCTCCACATCCCATGGATTCCATATAAGAGAGAGGTTGTAAACCGTGGATGCAGAAAATAAATTATAGACGATGAAATGTTCTTTTTACGTTATCCTACCAATGTGGTATGGTTTTCTTTAGATTTACATGCACTGTGGTGATTTCATTTTCTTTTATGAAGGAATACTTTGTTTCTCGTTTCCTTGAGCATATTTAAGTTCATTGCAGTATATAATATTTTTGGTTGGTTTGTTTTGCTTAGTTGGGCTCAGTTAGTTAAACTAACCAGAAACCATATAATATGGATTGCATCATTACTCTCTTTTCGACATATCAACTCCATATTTGATGCAGCCATTCATTTCAATTAATATAACTTCATCGACCTAATCTATTCACAGCTCATCATTTTACCGCTAACCCAACACACTATTAAACCATTGCTGCATTGTTAGCGCTGGTTACAACCAGGAAATGTAGACAGGTAGACAGTATAGTAATTTTTTGACGTGTACATATCAAAGTAAGAAGATTTGACATGGAGTTCGAAAAGAATTACAAGGACAGGTAGTAAATATGTGTACAATATCAGTTCAAACTCAAAAGGGTGAAGAGAATATTGTATTTGACATAATATTTTAGAAACATATGGAAGAATATTTGTTATTGTGAAAAGGTCCATAGCAGAAATGCAGTAGCAATCCAAGGATGCCTGTTTGGAACTATGAACACCAATAAACTATTCTTACACTTGCTGTTTTTCTTTACTTTATCCACACAACTGTGTGTGTGTGTGTGTGTTGAGATGTGCCACAGAGAGGGGGAAGGAACTCTCAAATTTGCAAAGGTATTTTTTATTTGTTAATTTTTTTTTGTTTTTTGGGGGGTGGCTGTCTAGGAATTAAGAAGTTAAGGGTGTTTAGTGAAGCCCCTTGGGGAAGTTTTGACCCTTATGGGGTTGGTCTGTGGAAGAGTAACAAGTGGTTATGAATGCAAACAAACTAACTTTACTAATAAAATATTGATATGAACAAACTTTAGTGGAGAACAATTGGTTCCCATGTTTTTCTAAAAACATACTGTAATACTAATGCAATTTGAAACATAATGTCCGACCCATTTTCAACTTACCAGAAGCATCACACCAATGTTGGGGATAAAAAAACAAAACAATGCAGAAGGGCCCCCACCATGCAAAAGTGGCTATGAAACTTAAATCAAGCTATGTTGGTGGGGGACCATTGAAGTAACAAAATGCAGAAAAGACCTCGCTGAAACATGAACATTACTTCCTAAATCAACTCAAACTGTGTGTGTGTATCTTCACAAGTAACGAAATAAAAAATTTATTATTATTGCATTCCAAAATTGAACATTACATACAAAATTAGCTCAAACTCTGTGTGTGTGTGTGTGTGTGTGAATGTGTATATATATATATATATATATATGAAGAAATAACGAATCTTTACCTTTGATCCTTGTAAGTTTAACCTCAAACAATCTGCAATGCCTCAAATCCTTCGTTGATTTCTTCTATCAAAACCAAACAAACAACCAATTTGGGGTAAGTAGAAACAAGGACAAATAAGTCTTTTCATGTTTTCTATTAACGGCGTCAACAAATTTACTTTAACCGTTAGTACAGGGGGATTCTAAAATTGATGGGGGTTAAGTGAAAATGGGCTCAAGTACATTGGGGTTATGTGTAATTTCCCCAAAATTAAAAATAAAAATAAAATTTTTAAAAATTTAAAATTTGAGGAATAAAAAAAAATTGTTAGCTATTTTATTAGACATTAATATGGAAAAAATTTAAACAAATATGGTTAAACTTTAATAAATTTTAGGAAAATTGAATGAAGAACTTTACATTCTAACTTGGTGCTAAAACATTAATATGGACAAAATTAAACAAATATATATATATAGATATATATATATATATATATATATATATAAACTTTAATAAATTTCAGAAAAATTGAATTAAGAACTTTATATTTTAAGTTGGTGCTGCTGAAAGAAAGAAAAAATTTATCAAAATTTCGAAAGGTCAAGAAAATAAGTTTAGAAAATGTTGAATTATGCAAAATATGTGTAAAAATATAGTTAATTTGGTTAAGTTTAAGCAAATTGGAATGAATCAATAAAGAAACTTAAAATACTATGTAATTTAAATTTGCAAATTTGAAAAAGAAAATTCTAAGTTTGTTCAAATGTCATTCCATAATTCATGATTATAAAAAATATTTGTCTTGTTGGAACTAATTGGAAAAATATAATTCTAACTCAAAAGTGTAACATTGGAACTTTAAAAATTATATATTTGTGTGGAATTGTTTATGAAAAAGTGCAACTCGCTGGTCTTACCAAAACTTTATATGACTTATTGGTCCTTAGGTGGTAAAAGTAGGAGTCATTTGTACTTTCCCTTTTATATACTTACGGAAATTATGGTGTTAAATCTACTTACTATTCTCTTTTGGATAGGACCAATGTTAATGAAGGCGGGATATAGCTTCATTGTCTTCTAGGAGCTCCTCCTGGAGTCTGATATGGTTTTTCTGTCTCCCTGCAACATAACAATTGTCCTTATGGAAGGAGTACTTGCATAATATAGCAGTGAAAATTTTCTTCCTTTGAATGGAGTGCAGGAAGAAAGCATTTTTCATCTCCTTGTCAACTCGCCCTTGGTGAGAACCATTTGGTTTGGGTGTGATCTTAGTTTAAGGGAAGATCCTTTACTGTCATTAAAGACTGGTATTTAGATGAATTAAACTGGCTGTTCTAAACAAGGACAGGTGAAAAAATTATTGTTCATTTGTGTGCTTCATGGTGGTTGATTTGCAATATGAGAAATAATATTGTTTTCAGATCTACTGTTTCTAATCCACTAGAGTACCTTTCCATGTATAAAGACACGATTAGAGAAAATTTTCAAGCCACAGAGTGTGCCAATTTTTGGAAAATCCAGAATTCTCCCATATCTCCGGCTAAATCTGCTAATGATGCCTTTGTTGATAAGAGCAGGCTTGGAGAGCAGGAGCTTAAGGACAATAGATGTATTTTTCTTTTTGTGGATGGCGCTTGGTCAAAGAGGAAATCCTAGGCTGGAATAATGTTTGTGGGATTTCTTGATGATAGTCCAACCCTGTTAGGCGAGGTCTGTGGAGCACACCATTGTGCAATAGCTTTTGTTTTGTTTGGACTGGGCTGTGCATCGGGGTTTTGGCTTGGTCAAGTGTCTCAAATCATCCAATCTCAATTAGCTTATTAAGAGTATTAATCACCTGCAGTGTTAGTATTATAAAAGACATTCGGAACCTCCTGTTGTTAAACTTTACTCTGTATATGCCACAGATGAAGCTAGCATTGGAGAGAGGATACTTCCATTGCCTATATAGCCTTGTAATAATTACTGTTTTTTTTTTTTTTGTTTTTTATCAGAAAGAAAGAAAAAACAAAAGGAAAACATTCGGCATGCAATGCACTACTAAGTTGCTAGTAGGAACCAATGGTGGATCCACTCTAGTGTGATGTTAATCAATTATTATTGAAGACCATCCACAACAATTAGGCTATAAATAAGATGAAGGATGACTGGCATTTCATATGGAAATCCACCTTTGCAGAATGCAAATTCTCATCCATTTCATCCCCCCACACTCCTTTATCCTTTCAGTCTTGGGACATGAATTTCAACCTTTCAGCAGTACTCTTTAAGCCACGATGGTGATAATATTTGGAGTGTGAAATGGTTTGTTCCATGTGGCAGCCAAGAGATAGCTGATGGAGTCAGCAAATCTGCTCAAGCTGTGCAAGCAGCCGAAGCCGGAATCCGACAAATAGGTTCTCTTGCTCGCGAAAAGACTGTGTGTATGTTCCTCTCCTCATCTTTGCTTGTTCTTGACAATGTTCTATTTGTTTTTACCAGAACTGATTATAATTGCTTTGTGTTTGTATAAACAGCAATGATTCAGGAGAGGGCGAGCCTGCCCATTATCTCATTGCAACCAGTCGTAGCGGGGGCTGCAAAGAAGACTTCTCGTGTTGTTGACCAAGCCACAAAAACCTTTATGAGAGTAATCTCCCGAGGTGATGTTAGTTCAGAGAAAGAAAATGGCAATACAGTAGATAGGTTAGAAGTTTAACAAGCTTTCAAAATTCCCATATTTTTGTTACCAAGGTGCATCACCAACACAGAAGGTGGTGTTTTTTATTTATTTTTAAAGATAATAATGATTACGCTTAGATAATTGAAAGCTCAATATTTCAGATGAGAATTATTTGTGTGCATAAATACATACAGACATATATGCATGATGTACTTACGAACATTGCTATATGTATATAGACTTTATTTTTATATTTTTTGGGGTCAGAAATTGAAATTGAAATTGAGACTGACTCATCTTAAGTTGCAGAATATGATGAGACGCAAGAGTATTTGGGTAGTTAATGGTTTGAGTAAAGGTAATTTATAAATAAATTACTATAAATGATACGTACAAGTGGTTGGATTTTGAAGTATTTAGCCTTTTATTGGTAGGATAGGGATGGTTATTGGATGAGGTGCAGGCTGCAGCAGTGTGTTTTATTTAGAATAGATAGATTAGGATGAGCAAAATACCCTTGGAGTGCCCTTATTTCAAACCCTAAAATACTATAGGATACGTACCCCTTAGACACCTTAGGTTAACCATTTTAACCAAAACTTGTAAAATATCAAAAATGCCAATAGGAGACCCCCACTTTGAACTCCAAATTCTAAACCCTTGGTGACCAAATTGATAAAAAAGAAGAAGAAGAATTTATATCATTAGAAAGTACTTTCCAAGAGCTTTGCAGCGATATATGGTGGGTTTTAACACTATTTGTGACAAAATTAAAACAAATTCTTTCATGAATTCAATTTTCAAATGACCTAGTTGTGCTCTTTCACACTTCATTTTCAAACAACTTTGAATTTTGAAACCAAACTAATTCTAAATAAAAGTACACTTGCCAATCTTTCTAAGGGTATAAAATACTTTGGAGTACAGATGATGTAGATATAACCCTTCAAAGTTGATTAAAATGTCGACATGACTCTCCTTGGAAATACTAGCAAATGGAGGGGGGTGGGGGACTAAGGGGTCTCCCCCCAATCCAAATTTTTGTTTTCCTAATTATAATTTTTGGATCCACCACTACTTGGGAATCACTGGTGGCTCTCTAGGGAGAGCCTTCTCGACTCCTATTGATTCCCCGACAGCTTCGGGATTTTTGACCAATTTTGTGCAATTTGCTGAACTTTTACACCTGAAAGGCTTGACTTTACACTCGAGCATGGACCTGACTTTATGAAAAGCAACCCATTTAGTATGATTTATGATTCAAAATGAAAAATTAAGTTGCCAAACTACATATAACTTCATCAAGTTTCGTAAACATTAGCATGGGTTTCCAAATTAGTTTTTTGGGGTTTTTCATTTTTTTCTTCCGATTCATCTCTTGTTATTTTGAAATTTACTTTGGTAGGATTTGATTTAAGATGTGAGCAATAACATAGATTTATTTTATGAATTTTCATGTATTTCTGATTTTTTGGTTTTTATAAACAAGTTAGCTACTTAATCTGCCCAAGTTTCGTGTTTTATTGTTCTTTTTTGTTTTTAGGGTGATTCCTTTGTTTATGATGCTTTGATTTGGTACGAAAGCATGATTTATTAATATTCTGTTTTTTTTTTTTTTTTTTTTATAATTATAGGTTTGGTTTAGTTAAAGTCTCATGCTTGGAATAAAATCCCTATGAAAGGATCAAAGTATACTTAATTACATGAGTTTTCACAAAACCAATCCAATTTCTAGAACACTTGGACACATATCAAGAAGCCTCTGAATTAATTTGATTGATTGTCACGCATTTTAGATTGAGTTTACATTATTTTATGTAGAAAATATGCAATCTGTTGGTTTCATTTTCAGTTCTTTTCAATGTACAATTTTCTCCAAAATGCATCTTTAATTATTTTTCAGTTTCCTTTGGCAAAAGCATGGTGTAGAATGTTATCAGCAACATTTGTTTTTTAATTTTTATTTAGGATAAATTACACTTTTCACTCCTATAGTTTGGGATCAGTGTCACTTTGGTCCTTGTTTTTTAAGTTTCTGACACATTAAATCCTACATTTTTTTTATTTGGTTGTAATTTGCTAATGCTGTTAACAATTTTGATGGAAAACAAGCACATGTACATCATGTGTGCACGGGCCAAGGGCTCTTTAGTTATTTTTGTAATTTTTTTTGAAAGATTGACAACTGTTGACTTTTTTATTTTCTATTTTTTCAAACTTTGTTAAGAAATAAATTATAAATTAATTAAATAAGAATTAGTAATTTTATAAATTATAATAATTTAAAATTAAATATAAAAAATAATCTTTTTATGAAATCTTCATATATAATTATGTGATTTATTTTTGTTAGGACCATGAGGTCCAATATTGTAATTGGCTAATTCGGTTTGACAAAACGTGTTTTGTGTGTAATTTTTACACAAGTCATACGAGTGAGTACTTCAATGACCGTTCTTTTCCAAATTCGTCCAAGAGACATTAATGTATATCACTACCGGTCGACTTGGTTCTCGAAGGATATATTAGACTTTTGTATTTGATTTGGATATCACACACTCACATCATGCATACATCGCATGTAGTTTTTATCATAACAGTATGTATGTGATTAACTTTGGTTGTGAACTAATTTTTTCAAAATGTATCTTTAAAATACTTGAGGGAAAAATTTAATTCACAAGACAATCAAGAATGAGAAACTCTCTGTTACTCATTCGAAAGAAACCTTGTTTTGCTCGAACGAACAACAGAGAAGTTCGATATATTAATTTGATATATTGAAAACTTGATTGAATAAATTGATTGAAATCATAAATTGATTGCTTAGTTAAAATGGCATATAAAATCAAGCTAGTTTGATCAATTGGGTGAAGTTTGATAGGTTGATATATTTGGATGATTCTTGGTGAATTCATTAGTGGATGGACATAAATGTTAGATTAATCACGTTGAGTGATTTTATTAATTGTGTCATCATTTGTTTTTTTTACCAAGAATAGAAATTAACTCGAAATTTTTTTTTAATTCAAAACCTACCTATTTAATCCCTCCTTTTCAGTGATATTAACGTTTTGGGACGTTGAGTGATATCCTAATAGTAGTATCCCTCCGCATCAATTTTATTTTATAAAGAACTATTAATATTCATTTTATTTAAAAAAAATTAAATCTCACATAAATAATTATCTTATTTGTCTAACATTTTTTTTTGATATTTTTTTCTTAGATAAACTGAAATATAATCAGTTAAATGAATCTATCTCAAAAGAAAAATCAATAACTGCAACTAATAAAAAAAGACTATGCAACATTTTCATTTTTCAATTTTTTCTCAAAGAGCATTCTCTGGTTTCTCCCCAAAAGGGAAGACCCAAAGGAAAATATCCATTTTTTTGTAATCTCTCTCTCTCTAAAACACCACCCTATCTCATGCGACCACCGTGGCCACTGTCACACACCCTCTTTAACTACCACCGTAAAACCATCCTACACCGCCAAACACCACCATACACCACACCATCTTCACAACGACCCATCTCAGCCACCAGATGTAGACAACTACCCTATGGCCTCCATTACTGCCGGTAACTAACCACCACTACACAACTATGCATAGTCCCCATCCATGGTTCACTCAAAAGAACCCACAAGAAGCTCCATCACCACCATGACAAGAAAAACCCCCCCACCATTCGCCGTCTCCAACAATAGCCACTACACTACTCCTCTCCATCACCACCACACCCCAGCGGCTAAGCTACCTCTGTTGTTCAACCATCGCTAATCATTAGCAAATGCCTCCAACGAACCACCACAGTTATAACATGCACCACCATCGCCGCCGCCACTAGAGGCATGACCAGTAGCCCGCGCATGGTGCTCCACCAGTCCACCAACTGCTCTTATGCATTTCCTTTTTTTAGGTGATTTGTTTGGATGGGGTGGAGGTGTTGCAAAGCCTCCATTTTAACGATGTGATTGGTAGTATTGATGAGTCATATGTCAAAAGTTATTACTATGAATTTACAATTAAACAACAATAAAATTAAGTAAAGATCTTCGTATTCTTCAGACATGGAAGAAGAGAAGAAGAAAGAAGAAAAAGAAGAAAAGAAAGAAGAATTTACAAATTAAACATCCATTTGTCTTGTTTTATGTTTAGAGAGAGACAGAACTTTGCATTAGAACTGCCAACCTCATTTTATAAAGAAGGTTTGACAAAGCTTAGCCAATCCATAATTAGAGTTGAGTCATCAATTCAAATGACTACATTTCTTACATTATTTATTGATCTTAATATTTAATTGATTGTATTCAAGTTTGAAAATGATATTTTATTTCATTCATCTATGAAAGTGTTAGACAAACAAGATAATTATTAGTGTGAGATTTAGTTTTTTAAAATAGAAGGAATATTAATGATTCTTTATAAAATAAAATAAGTCACATAATTATATATGAAGATTTCATATAAAAACTACTTTTTTATAATTAATTTTAAATCATTGTAATTTATAAAATTATTAATCCCTTATTTTAAAATAATTTATTATTTATTTCTTAACAAAGTATGAGAAAAAAAGGTAATAAAAAAGTCAACAGTAGTCAATCTTTCAAAAAATTTACAACATAACTCAAGATCCCTTGGTCTATGTGCATGTGTTGGACATGTGCTTGTTTTCTGTCAAAATTGTTAACGGCGTTGGCAAATTAGAGTACATTGCAACCAAATAAAAAATATAGGGTACAATGAATCGAAATTTTAAAAACAGGGACCAAAGTGACACTGACCCCAAACTACTGAAAAGTGTAATTTACCCTTTTTATTTTTATGATTTTTGCAAAATGGATTGCCAAATCTGTGAGAATTGATTCAATGTTGTTGTTGCTAGTTTCTGATTGCCAGTGTTCTCCTTCAGAGCTTCACTACAAGACAAAGGTTAGAAGTCACCGGATTAGTCCCAGTGGTAGCCGCTCCGATGCTCAAGTTAAAAAGGAATTCAAAGGGGAAGTAATTGAGTGGGATAATGCAACATGAGTTTTGGGGCATACCTTGTACCCTTATTTATAGATTGAGGTTTTTGCCAATTTTGATAAGGATTAGGAATGAAAAGTTTGGATATGGAATATCCTAAAATTGGAATTTTACTTATTGAAATCTGTCTCCAAAGGTAGGTATGTTGGGTGACTTTGGTTGTTTAGTTCGACAGACCACTTGCTGTGGTCAACAGTCTTGGACAATTGATACCCAGTTCAGAGTACTTGTGTCATGTCCTCTAGACCTGCATAGACACGTGGCAGTTCTGTACATTAGTACTCAAATATGGTATATTAGCTATTCCCCCCGAGCCTTAATCTATGGGATTCATCCTGGGCTGAGGTTAAGGTTACAACATAAGTGTTGGGGGTGCAATAAATGTGTCATTTTGTCTTTCGAGGTGACAAGCATTACATAGCTTTAATGTCCCATCATTGCAGCCTTCACAGAGAACTTGAAATGACATTGATTGCACAAGTAATGATGCCCTTTGGCCTCCCTCAGACGCATGGGTGCCTTTTTAGCTGCTCATTAAAAGCCTAATAGCCTTATAAAATGGGAGAAACATGCCCTATTTCAAGCTTTATTGATCATTCTGAAGAGTAAGAAGGCGATTTCTAACTAGAGCAATTTCTAGTGACTTAAATCCATCTCTCTGGCCAGCCAAGATGTAAAGCCTCATTATTTTAATAGAAATTAAATAAATAATTAAATTGGAGAAATAATTAATGTTCTATAAATTTAATTGAGGAAATTAAATTAGTGGCAGATGAAATGTAAATTAGATCCAATAAAAATAAAATGGATACATGAAAATGAATTTAAAAGAATTTAGACTTTATTGGGATTGTAAAAAGACAAAAATTTCATTAATGAGATAATTGAGGAAGGGAAACAATATGGGTAGATGAGTAATTGTATACATAAAAATATTTAAAAGTGAGTGATCAAAGATTATAATGTGGGTGAATCTCCACCACACATTTAAATTTTAACACACCCACACATGCTACACCTATAACACAAACACAAGGAAAAAAAGGGCTGGGCACACAACACATATACACGGCTGGGCTGAACAACAGAAAGAGAGAAAGAGGGAAAGAGAAAAAGAAAAATAAAAAGAATGGTTCTTGAGCCAATTCTTGAAGATTGAAGATAATTTGGCATTCATCTTTTCTCTTGGAAGAGTTTAATTGGAAGAAATCAAAGAAATCAAGTTAGGGTTTTCCAAGTTTGCACAAAAAGTGAGGTAGGGTTTCTAAACTTGAAGAGAAGAGATGCTTAGAGTTGTTAGGTTGTGTTTGGGTTGAAATTATAATTGGGTTCATGTAATTTTGTTTCTTTTTGGCATTTATCAAGAATTACATGTTGGGTAATATGAAAATTATCTTGTCTCTTGAATGAAAAAATTATATATTTTGGTTGTAATTACCTAAAGCATGGTCCTTATTCTTGATTTTACCTAGATTGTCACTCATTTTCTTTATTAATTGTTAGATTAATGGCAGTGGACCTTAAATGGTGTATACTTGTCTATATGAATTGGTTAATGCATTGTTAAAAAATATTTTGTTCATAAAAAGTTGATTATCCATGGAAGAAATGGAAAAACATGAGAGATGGAAAAACTAGTGATGTCTTTGTGTGCTCTAGAGTGCATGTGCGATTGCGATGCATCACTTGTGTACCTTGGAGTGTATGTGAGATTGCGATCTCGGGCTATGGATTTTGATATGGGAGTGAGCTTCCCTTTGGTTTGTGAATCGAGAACCTGTGTGGGGTTTGATTGTAGTGTCTGGCTGGTTAGTAGCCCATAAAATCCAATAAGCTTGCTAGGAGCCAACTTTTAGGTTGTGGGTGGGATAAAAACCCAAACTTGAATTGTGAAAAATTATGGAATATTATGATAATTATGAAATGACATGTGAGAAGAAAATTGGAACCATTCATAATGCATTAAAAGCATTGAAATTTCACAAGTATGCACTTTGCAACATTTTCATTTCTCCTGTTTAGATATCCTACTTGGGTACTGATGCCTACCAAATGCCGGTCCCGACAATGAGCCGGTCACTTGATATGTCCTTGAATGGAGGCCAAGATCATTTTTGGGTATTCTTGAAGACAAAATTGGTTTTGGTTGTATGGAGGTTGCATGACTTGACTTGAAGATTGCATTTTTGGACTTGTTTTCTAATAGACATGTACTAATGTTACTTATATGTTTAGACTCATACAAGTATGGATGTAATGTGATATGTATGTATTTGTAAGAAAAATAGTATGAAAGAGTGAATTATAGTGTATAAAAATGAGATTTGTACAAGTTTAACTCTTTATGCTAAAGATTGTGTAGTACAACCCACTTTGAAAAACCATATCTCCTAAATCCTAGGGAATTTGAATCTCATCCTTTTCAGAATTATACCTCATTGTCTTAGCTTTCAAATGGCTCAAGAATGATTTTAATTAGCCAAATATTGGACTTATGCTGATTTTAAGAAACCTATGCAGAATCTGACCACTGTTTACAAATCAGTTTATAACTTGAGTTCTAGGTACTCTTTTTGAGTGCTTCCAAAGTCTATAGAAACTAGACTTATAGTGAGATATTTAATAAAACTATTATGAACTCTGGTTGTATAAATTAGGATTTATAGGGTTCTAAATAAGGTGGACCTGCTGTGTGAATAGAGCAGTTCAGACCTGTCTGCACCATTTTGTTAATAACTTGAGTTACCAGATGTATTTTTGAGTAATTATAAATCTCATTGAAAGTAGACTCATATTAGAACATAATCTAAAAATCTCAAGGTATCAGGTCTTATGAGTTGAGAGATATGAGGCTTCAAAGAAGGTTGTATTGCTCAGTGAATGGAAAAGAAATGAACCATAGGTTGTATCCTGAATGAATCTAATTTTTTTTTGTTTTTGATGCATAAGGCTTCAAGAAACAATGTATAAAATTTAAATAGTAAATAGGATAATTCATGGAATGAAGATCAAATAGGGTGAACTTTAAAAATATTACTAGATGTACAATAGGGAGTCGATCACAACCCGAATCTTTGGGGACTTGGGGCGTGACACTAGATCTTCACTATTAGGAAAAACTCTACCATTTTAATTTCTTATTTCTTCTTTTTCACTTATTGTTTTCCATTTTTTGTCCATATATTTACCCTAGAGGGGGGGTGTGAATAGGGTATATTACAAATATTAGTTTCTTTTAGGAACTATAAATATAAAAGTTGAAAATGTGAAAATAAATAAACAATAGAGAGAGGAAGAGGAAACACAACAGTTTTATAAGGTTTGAAAAACTTCCTACATCCTTGATTCAAGCATCTCCACTTGAGTTTTTCCATTATTATAACCTCTTTACAAGTGGAGACCAAACCTTTATAATGCGAAGACCGCAACCCTCTTATCCCAACAAAAATACCCTTTTGCCTCACCGAGTAGCACCTATCGACAACTCTCACTACAATGAAATGGTACAAAGATGTTTACCAAATAGAATTCTCTTATAGAGTAGTTTTAGTGCAATAAAATGCTCACTTTCTATAGATAGATTAGGTGTAAGCTTTGAGTATTTAAGATGAGTAGGGCTTTCAGATCTAGGTATACAATGGTTAGATCTAAAGTCAATGGCAAAGATCTATAAGTGTAAGCATGCAAGAGATGTCATAGAATGCCTTAAAGAACCTTTATTTATAGTTCTTTAAAGAATATGCCCATTACTTTTCAAAAAGAGTCATTTCTCTTTTCTTTTTATATGTTCAAAATTTGAATTTTAAAGTGCTAGAACGACAGAATCAGTCGACTACAATGAGGATTGGTCGACTGATTAGATCAATTGATTTTTCTAGAGGGCTTAAGGTTTATTTGGTTAAGAACAATCAGTCGACTAGTTCTTTGGATCAGTCGATTGGTTTTGTTTGTACACTGTTTTTGCCTTTAAGAAATGGTTGATTGAATTTCCTTAGAGGTCGACTGAATTGAGCAATGAGTCTTTAGGCTATTTAAAAAAAATCACCCAGTTAACTGGTTCTTAGAACTGGTCGACTGGTTTGATCAGTGTAAAAATAAGCCTTTAAGAATCAGTTAACTGGTTCCACGAACTGGTCGACTAATTTGGACAGTGAGTGTCTTCTTAGCTTATTTTTCTCAGTGTACTTCTATCAAAACCTTTTGATTTTTGAAAACTTAAGGTATGAAAATTTTTATTTTGAAAAATAATTTGAGATTAGTTCTTAGATGATTATTTTAAATAGTAAGAGCTTGCGACCAATGATCAATCTAATCCTACGTCACTCAAAACCCAAAACCCAAAATAAGAAAAATAGAAGTCTTCACTTGACTTGTCTTGAATCCTTGAGCTTGAATATGTCTATTTTCTTGAATCATCATGAGAGTATTCCGCTAGATTTGATATGTTCTTTAGAGCATATTCTTGAGTGGAATCCTTTAGCTTGATGGGACCTTGTCATTTCTTGGTTAACAATTTTCTTTGACCTAAATGACCTATTTACATTGTCACTTCGATAAAAAATTAGTCCATTGGATAATATTTTGTGATCATCAAAATTACTGAGATTCCCTTGGTTGAAAACCTTTAGGGCTAACAATCTCTCAATTTTTTATGATGACAAAACACTGTCCTTTGAAAATTATGAATAAATAACACAAATGATAGAGCATAAAAATATTGTATATAAGCTCCCCCTATCAGTTTGTAAACTTTGAATTCATGCCATAAGTAAATAGATCATATTAATTTGGCATACTTTTCTATCTTTCCCTATCAATATGAATTTTTTTTTTAATTTAGGGTTAGAGAATTATATCAACTTTCATGCTTTGTTTGTGCATTTGAATATTAGTATTAATAACATAAATTACACAAAACACATAAGAAAGATATAACAAAAATATAATTTCTATTCATGTATTGATATTTTATAATAGTAAGCATGAATACAAGTATAGTCAAAAAGAAAAGACAATTATAGTAAGGATTTTGAATCATAACACTCAAAAAAATCTTAGAATTTTTCTATTTCCTCTATCTTTCTTCCATCTTCTTCTATATTTCTTCTTTTTCTTCTTCCTATTTCTTCTATTTCTTCTCCCCCTTTTTCATATTAAAAAAAATTACTCAAGGTTATCTGGGAGGAGGCCTATGCTTGAGGATCTATTGAAGAGTTTCCTGGACCTCGAGCACCTCCATTTTGGTTTTTTAGTGCTTTCTCTCATTCTGGTAATAGAGAGAGTTTTCTCAGACCTTTAGAATGTGGATGTCGGTTTCTATAGCCTCTATCCTTTCTGTGATGTCGGATAGACTTTTAGAAAGATTGGATTCAATAGTTTGAATTTGGGTTCGGTGGTTGGAATCCATTTCCCAAGGGAAGGTAATGATGGAAGAGTCTACGATTGGGACTAGAGGAGGAGGAGGTGAGGTGGTCTGTGTGGTAGGGTGAGTGGAAGAGAGAGTCTCTTGGGTTTTCTTGGGTGTGGGAGAGGATTTGGGGACCCATCATTGGTTAATGGACTTGTACCCCATAGACTTAAAAATGCCCTTAGAATAAATGTCCCGTATGGATGGGAGTGCAGAAATCGGTTTTACCACCAATATCAATTTGGTGATATTTGAAGAGAGTGGTGAGGTGGTTGCGATAAGGGAAAATGCCTCATTTCTTCTTGAGGCAATCATTCATGTGATTAAGAATTATGTGTGGGAGGTCAACTTTGTGGTGGTTTAAGACACAATAAACAAGAAACACATCCATGTATGAGACAAAGTCACGTCCATTGGCACATGGGAGAATGTTGTAGGTTATGATGTGGTAGATGAGACGGGATTCGAAGGTGAGTTGGGAGGCCTTAGGTTTGAATGCCTCAATAATATTGGGGTTACTACACAATTTTTGTACGGTCGTGAAAGGGTTGAACCCTTCACGCACTACCCAAGTGTTGGTAGTGAATTCTTGAAACTCCCCTTAGGGGATGTTGAAGATTTCGGTGAGGGTGTCAAGTTTGAGAGAGATGGGGTGGTCAAGAACCCATGAAGAAGCAATGAGACCTTTTGGAATCTCAAAATAGGTGTAAAAGAGTTGGACGAATTGATTGTATTAGATGTTGGAGGTTGAGAGAAATTTGGTCCATCTAAAGTAATCAAAGTGAGAACCGATGAGAATAGATTCAGACTTAAGGTAGGAGGTGCTAGTGGTTTTCCCATACTTGATGTGGCAATGTTTAATATCATTGTTGAATTTTTTGATAATATCGGTGTTGAGGAAAAGTTGGTGGTCGTTGCGAGATTTTGTTCGATGTTCGGTGTCGGAATCCTCTCTAGGTTACTTTCCTAGGGATTTGGATGTAGGGTTTTTGGTTTTAGGAGCCATAGAAGAGAGATCGAGAAGTTTAGGGAAGAACTTGGATGGTTTTGAATGGTTTGAAAGAGAAAGAGAAGTCGAATAGTCTCAAGAGCGCGAGTTTGAAATGTTTTGAAAATCGCTCAATTTTTATAGATTTGACCAAATCAATCGACTAGTTTTCACCATCAGTCAACTGGTTTTGCCCTAATTTTGAGGCAGTTGACTGGTAGGTCGATGATTGGTGCAAAACTGCAAGTGCACAATATCGTAGTTTTATAGTAAAGTGATGAGAAGAGTATCGTCCTAAGGGATTTGTAACTTACTTTTGTCAAATACCAAAATTATGCTAATCTCGACTTTATCTAGAAAAGTCACTAAGATTTTTGTGATTACAATTTAAAATAAAATCAATTCAAAGAAAATACTCAAAGTAAAAGAAAGATGTTGTTCGAAAATCAAATTAATGGGAGAGAAAACTTCTAGGAAATCGATTTCACCTAATCCCTCATTATGCTTTACTCTTCTAACTAATTGAATTTAATTTTCTATTTTTGTTAGCAAATCTCCAAATCATCCAAAAGCCTTTTTCGACAGTCCATTGGAAACTATTTTTGTTCATCATTTTACACAAGAGTATGCAAATTAATAAAGCAAGAATGCAATAAGACCAATGATTTTTACTACAACATAAGTTCATATAAGTCTTTCGATCTCTATATTCACCTATGCCAAAATATCTAAGATCCATCCTATAATTCCCTCTTTCGACAGCAAATCACAAGATTAAAATCATCTAATTAGTGGCCAGTTAATTAGAAGCAATAAACTCAGAATAAATCAGACAAACATGAAAGAAAATTACTTCAAATTAGCATAGAAAAGTAAGCATAGTTCGAGACTAGATTACATCGTTTTCCTAGAAGAAAGAAAATTTAGTTCATGCTAAAAATTAAATTCAACATAAACAAATTCACCATGATTTTTTTTTGAGAAGAATGGAAGAAAATAAACACTAAAAAATACTCGTTGCTGTCCGCAGTGTTGTCATTCCAGCCACTGCTTCCTTTTTCTCTTCCCTTTTTCTCTTCCAGCTGCTGCTTCTTCTTTTTCTTTCTTCTCTATATATCAGTCACCCAGCATCAATTCCTTTCTTTTTTACTCTTTTGTTGTGCCGCACATTCTATCTCTGATTCTAGCACCGCTTTTCTTTTTGTTTTTGTTTTTTCTGATCAGCCCCCCTTTCGAAGCAAAACAATCCCCCTTTTATATCGTCTCTGCAGTAGTGCTAATATCCCTCACAAAACCCTCATTCACTTCGATCTCCATGTGGGCTGTTTCAGGTTAGGGTCTTAAGTTCTTGGCCCAACCACACCATCAGCTCTTATCTGTTTTATAGCCCATTTAACTTAATGGGCTGTAACTAACTGGACATAATTTTTGGATATCCAAGCTTGCATCAAGACTTGTGGACTTGCTACCATGGCCGTTTCGTTGAATGAGAGAGAGAGTCCATAGACGAAGGGCTACTAAAATTAGGATCTTCAATTTCTTCAAATCTGAAATAAAATTTAAATAATGACAATGAAACCTAAAATCAACCAGAAAGGAAATAAAATTAGACTAAAGTTTAAAGTTAAGGAGTGATAAAATATTCTAAATTATGCAAGTCATCAAACACCCCCAAACTTAAAACTTTGTTTGTCCT